>JACEFZ010023465.1:110000-265000 GCA_014155875.1 Cepaea nemoralis
ACGAACATACTTTATTTTCAAAAGTAACAAATTGGGCACGCAGGCCCGTCTTACATTCGGCCCTTCCAATCACTCATCTTTCGTTCATCAGTAGTGCATAGGAACAAACATTGTCAAATGAATTTTGTAAACATAAACAATGCATATTACCATGTTATGAGACACACCCACCACCCACCCACACATCCCCCATTCACCCCACGCCCCCCATCCAACCACACACACACAACCCAGACACACATACATGTCCCCACCCATCCACCACATCCCCACACCTACACAACTCCCCACATACACTTCCCGCCCACCACACATCCCATCCACCCACACTCCAAGCACACATACATTCCCCAACCCACACATCCCCCAGCTACACACCGCCACCCACCTACACACATCTCCCCACCCACTCACATATCCTCCACCCATCCCATTACCCACCAACAATCACCGACCCACATATCCTCCTCTACCCACACACCTCCAACCACCCAGCCAAAACACATATCCCTCAACCACACATCCCCTACGTACACACCCGTCTCCCCGCCAACTCACATATCCCGCACCTATCCATACAAAATTCCGCACCCACCCACATCATCTCCCATCTCCCCTAGCCGACTCACAGATCCCGAGCCCACCCATATAAACATCCCCCACAATCTCCTAACCTACACACACTCATCCACCCAAATATCCTCTACCCACCCACACATCCTCCACCCACCCATCACCCAGCCACACATCATTTAACCACACACCCCTACCAATATACACACACATCCCCACCTACACACACACATCCCTCACTATTCCCCAACCTACTATTATGAACAAACTCCCAAACTTCACACACATATACAGTGACGATTGTCGTGTGCTTTCTCGTAAAATTGTAGAGAAAATGGAGACAAATTATACATATACATTTTGTAACGTAAAAAGTAGTGGTGCAATTCAACTCTCTCTCTCTCTCTCTCTCTCTCTCTCTCTCTCTCTCTCTCTCTCTCTCTCTCTCTCTCTCTCTCTCTCTCTCTCTCTCTCTCTCTCTCGCTCTCTCTCACGCTCTCTCTCTTCCTCTCGCTCTCTATCTCTTTCTTCTTACATACACACAGACACCGCCCATATGGGGGAGCAAAGAATAGTAACACTGTTGCCTACCATGCATGTCGTAAGAGGCGACTAAGGAGGCTATGGTTCCGTCGCCCTGCTACTGAGTGAGTGCGTGGTGCGACACTGTGAGCTGTGAATTTCGCGTGGAATGCTTTTACATCTGTCCGCTGTTTTTCGCGTGAACTGCATGTTCGGAACGATGACGGCCGGCTGTTGCTGGATTGACTGGTTTGCCTTTTCGGTTCACGAGTGCATTTTTCAGGAGACTCCTGGGAGTCGTCGCTGTAGCTACGGAGTTCGTGCTTTGTGCGGCGCTTTCGGTGGGTCGCCCTGCAGAAAGAGACCAAACCATATGGGATAAAACCCCGGTCAATGAAGTCTTTCTGGTGACTGCCGTTTTCATCGACGATGAACTGTATTTTTCGTGGAGGACTTTTGTGTTGGCATTCTGGCGGCGGAATTATGCACAGTGTACCTGTGCGGGCTGTTGGCTTGCCGACACTCCTGTCTATTCCATTGTTCACATGGGGCAGTGAGGAGCATTTTGTGATATTCACTGGCACAGGAACGGAGCAATATGGGGACAACCCGTTGCCGTGAAGTTGGAACCGCGACTAACTAACTAACTAACACACAGACACACACACTCACACTCCCTTACTCACTCACACACACTAACTATATTACTCACTCTACAGTAGAGTGCATGCGATTATTTTATACATGATAAAATCAAGTGGCATACAAAATGATACCTCGTAATATGAACGACGAGAATACATAAAAAATATTGTATAGCATGTTACATGATATGCGTGCGCTCAAATCTCTCTCTCTCTCTCTCTCTCTCTCTCTCTCTCTCTCTCTCTCTCTCTCTCTCTCTCTTAGACATACACACAGTCTCACACTCATTCACTCTATCTCACTCTCACTCACTCTACAGTAATTTGCATGTGTTCATTTTATGCATGTTAAGACCAATGACATTCAAAATGATAATATGAATGTTAGATGACATGTGTACGCTCAACTCTCTCTCTCTCTCTCTCTCTCTCTCTCTCTCTCTCTCTCTCTCTCTCTCTCTCTCTCTCGCACACACACACACACACTCACACGAAAACACACACACACACCCACACACAACATACACACGCAATTACACATATATACCCACGCACATACACAGACATCTTCACACATCCACACCCACATACACATACTTACGCACATGTACTCAAATAACACACGAATACACACTCCCATGCATACACTGCATGCATGTACACTTACACACACAAACATATACACATACATGAGAGAGATATGAGCGCACGCATATAATGTAACATGCTATTCCATATCTTGTTAAAATTATTATTTTGAATGCCAATTGATGTTATAATTTATAATATGAACACATGAACATCATTGTAGAGTGAGTGAGAGAGTTAGGGAGTATGAGTGAGAGAGAGAGAGTTAATTAGTGTGTGAGTGTGTGTGTGTATGTGTGCCTGTGTAAGAGAGAGAGAGAGAGAGAGAGAGAGAGAGAGAGAGAGAGAGCGAGAGAGAGAGAGAGCGAGAGAGAGAGAGAGAGAGAGAGAGAGAGAGAGAGAGAGAGAGAGAGAGTTGAGTGCACCCATGTCCTGTAACATGCCATTCCATATTTTTTGTGTATTTTCATCTTTCATATTATCATGTTGTATGCCACTTGATTTTATTATGTATAATATAACATTACTGTAATGTGAATGAGTGCGTTAGTGAGTGGGAGAGAGAGAGAGAAAGAAAGAGAGAGAGAGAATGTGTGTTTGTGTGTATGTGAAATAGAGAGAGAGAGAGAGAGAGAGAGAGAGAGAGAGAGAGAGAGAGAGAGAGAGAGAGAAAGAGAGAGAGAGAGAGAGAGAGAGAGAGAGAGTTGAATTGCATCACCAATTTTTTACGCTACACAATGTATACGTACAATTTTTTCTCCATTCCTGACCATTTTTGTGAGAATGCTTACGACATTCGTCAATGTCTCAACTGTGTGTAAAGTGTGGGAGTTTGTTCTCATTAGTTTCAGTGATTATGTGAGGCATCATGTATGTGTCTAGATGTGAGGATGTGTGTGTGTGGGTGTGTATGTGAGGGATGTGTGTGTGTGAGGTGTGGGGAATGTATGTGTGAGGGGGGTTGTGTGTTGGTTGATGCGTGATGTGTGGATGGGTGAAGGGATGCGTGGTCGGTGTGTGATGTATATGTATGAGAGATGTGTGTGTGGGTGGGGATATTTGGGAGGATAGTTGGAAGTATGTGGGTGTTGGTGGATTGGGGGTGTGGGTAGGGAATGTGTATTTGGGTGGATGAATGAGTGTGTGGGACATGTGTATCGGTTGGGGGATGGGTGTGTAATGGGTGGGGGATGGGTGTGGGAGTGTGTCTGTGATTGGGATATGTCCGTGTTGGTGGGAGTGTGTGAGTTTGGATGGGGTAAATGTGAGTGGGTGGAGGATGTATGTATAGAGATGAGGATGTTTGTAGGAATGGGGTTGTGTGGGTTGGTGGGGAGATGTGTGTGTGTGGGTGAGAAATGTGTGGGCGAGGATGTGTATGGGAATGCATGCGGGGGGATGTGTGTGTGTGTGGGGGGAATGCGTTTATGGGTGGGGTGTTGTGTGGGAAGGGAGATGTGTGAGGGATTGGGGAGGTGTCGGATGTGCGGGTGGATGAAGGATGTATGTGAGGATGGAGGATGCGTGTTTGGCTGGGTGGTTGGGGTGTGTGTGGGTGGGAGGGTAGATGAGAGATGCATGTGTTGATGGGTGGGTGGGTGATATGTGGGTATGAGTGTTTGATGGATGAGTACTGAGTGGGTGGATGAGTGTGAGAGATGAGTGTATGGGTGGGGGTGTGTGTGTGGGTGGGAAGGCGGATATTGTGGGTGGGAAGGCGGATGTGTGTGGGTGGGATATATGTGGGTGGTGGGGTGTGTGTGGGTGGTTGGTGTGTGTTTTTGGATGAGGAATGAGTTGGTGGGTGATAATGTGTGTATGGGTGGGAAGATGTGTGTGTGTGTGTGTGTGTGTGAATGTATGGGTGGTGAGATGTGTAGTTAAGGGTTGTGTGATTGGGGATTGGAGATCGGGTTAGGGTTGGTTGGCGAGTGGGTGGGTGGAGAATGTGTGGGAGGGTGAGTGTGTGTAGGTTAGAGGTTGGTGGGGATGTATGTGTGTGTGGGTGGGGGAGATTGTGGCGCGGGTGATGTGTGTAAGTGGGGGATGTGTGGGTCGTTGCGGTTTGTGTGTGTGTGGGTAGGTGCGGGATATGTGAGTTGGCTGGAATATGTGTGTATGGGTGTTGGATATGTGGTTGGGGATGTGTGTTTGGCTAAGTGGTTGGGGGTGTGTGAGTGGGTGGTGGAGGATATGTAGGTGGGTGAGTGTTGGTAGGTTATGGGATTGGTGGAAGGTGTGTGTGGATGGGGAGATGTGTGAAGGTGGGGATGTGTGGGTGGCTACGGTTGGTGGATGCATGCATGTGTGCCTGGGTTTTTGTGTGGGTGGTGGGGGATGTGTGTGGGGCGTGTGTGGTGAGTGGGAGATGTGTGTGTGTCTGTGTGTAGGTGGGGAGATGGTGTATGTGGGGTGTGTAGTGTGGGATGTGTGAGTTGGGGGATGGGTGGATGGATGGGGGAATGTATTTGTCTGTGGGTATGTGTGTGGTTTTGTGGTTGATGTGTGTGTGTGTGTGGGCGGGGGGGGGGACATGCGGATGGATAAGGGAGAGTGCGTGGGTGTGGGAATTTGTCTCATAACATGGTAATATGCTTTTTTTATGTTTACATTTATTTGACAATGTTTGTTTCCTATGTGAATGCACTATGCACCGATGAACGACAGATGAGTAATTGGAAGGGCCGAATGGAAGACGGACCTGCGTGCCCAATTTGTTACCCTTCGAAAATAAAGTTCGTTCGTTCGTTAACCTCAGCTCACTTCAACTCACCTCACCTAATCTCACCTCAGCTCATTTAATCTCACCTCATTTCACCTCATCTCATCTAACCTCAGCTCACTTAATCTCACCTCAGATCATCTCACTTCATCTCATCTCATCTCAGCTCACTTTATCTCTCCTCACCTCAGTTCACCTCAATTCACCTCACCTCATATGACCACATCTCACCTCATATCATCTAACCTCACCTTACCTCACACCAACCACAGTATCTCACCTCACCACACCTCACGCAACATCACCGCATATCACCTCAACATAACTCACGTCATCTCCCTTCACAACACATCGCAGCATCTCACCTCATCTACTCTAAAATCACCTCATCTCACATCACCTCATCTCACTTCACCACATCTCACCCTACATCACCTCGCATCACTTGATCTCACCTAACCTTATATAACCTCATTGTCGCGGAAAAACTTGATAGTTTCGATCGATGACAAAAAGACCCGACATTCGTCTACAATAACAGGCAACCCTTTGATGAGCAGGGGACTGAGGAACAAAATAAGTCGCGTCAAATGTCTACACCCGGTCGGCATTTTGTTAACAAGTTGTTGCTCGAGACGGGACAAAAGCGCCATCCGTCTGCAAGGCGGTAGTCGGCCTTTGATGTTGTAGACGGAATGTCTGGACAGACGTCGGAGAGGTCTTGTGATGTAAGGGACATGATTCCCCAGATCCCAGACTAGCGGGACTCTCGGAAGTGCCGGGACAAGTCCCAGATGAAAGCAAACTAGACGGCGGATTGATTCCAGTCAGTCTAAAACAGGGAGAGAAAGCCAGACTCTGGACTGATTAGCGTCTAGACTTTTTGGTGACGTCACTCAAGCCCCGAATTAAAACCAGTTGAGGTAAACAAGTTGAGTTAATTGACCAACATTTCTGAAGTGCTAAGGATCGGCGCAGTATTCCGAGTTGTGTTAATTGAAAGAGACTATAGTGTCAAAGTGTTGATATTTATCGGCGGACATAGATCCAGTCTGTGATTGCATAGTCTCAATCATCAACCGGAATAGGCATATGGTAGTCTATTAATCATATCTAACTTAGAGTATGATTAGGAATAGAGTACAGTACTGTGCGGTGATAGAATGTATTATAGGTGCAGTGCTAGAATGTTCTATAAGTGCGGTGATAGAAAGTATTATAGGCGCGTCGGCACTAGTAACCTATTGTGTAGCTTTAACTAGCTTGTGTAATATATCATTAACTCAGGGAGTTAAGGACAATGTAGTGGGATAATAATTAGAGAGATTGAGGATGGTTGGGAGGGATGAAGGGAATGTGAAATGGTAGGATCTTCCAGTAGGGCATCTGCTGGGTTTCTACCCGTTTCCTTTAATCTTTCCTTCTGTATCCATGTCTCAGACCAATGTGATGAGCTATTTGGCCGTTTAACAGAGTTCGGTTCTCTGTTATAGATCTAAGTGCTGCTATCGGCCTACATTCACCTAATTAAGGTCAGAATTGAGTTGCTCTCACCAGGGGATTCTCTATTCTACAGGTTCCACTTACAGGTCCACTTGCGTGTGCGACAATATATTACCAAGAAGCAGTATCAAAGTTATATAAAATGATGGCTCACGAATTGAAGACAGAGGTTACTGAGAGGCTTTTACACAGGGCTCAGAACCTAGTTGACCTGCAGAAACCTGACCTCTGCTGAGCATGACTTGATGAATACAAGTGTTGGTTTTTCTTGAGTGATAAGCTACATTACTGAAGATTCATAACTCATTTACCAAGAACACCAATATATATATATATATCTACCTAGAACTTTAATAGGTTGTTTTTTTAAGATGGGGAAAATCGCATAACCAGTGACTTATGAACAGTTAGATTTTCCCAAGTGACATTTAAGTTATTGGAAAGATTCCTTGATCAACAAACATTATTGAACAGTGTAAATTCACAGTGTTTGCTAGAGTGAAGACCAATATCGAACAGTGTCTATCATTGATGACCAGCATCCTGATTGTTCGAGAGTGATCGGAGAAAGTCATCACGTGGCCGGAGAAACATCTTCTTGGTGAGGTCTTCTGTCCGGAATACTGCGTGCTGTTGTATGCTCAGCACAGTGATGTAACTAACTTTGCTCCTGATTCACTGGTCTGATTCTACATACACCTTAGAATATTCGACACACATTCTACACATTACACACACACATTTCTCACACACATACTCTTTGCTTTAATAAATTATTTGTTGTATTTATATGTTAAAGCTAGAGTTGTTGAGTATGTTGTGTTGGGGGAGGATGAGAGGGGGTATGATCTAGGGGTGAGTGAGAGTAAGAAAGAGGTGTCTACAGACTGAAGGAGTTTTGTGGACGGATTCTGGTGGTTTCTCTAGGACAATAATATTGGGTTAATAAAAAATGTGGGTGTTGATTCCCCTCACCCCAGGGACGGCACTAAAGTAATAAAGGATTACTACGACACTCATCTCATCTCACCTAACCTAATATAACCCCATCTCATCTCACCTAAACTATTAGAACCTCATCTCATCTCACTTAACCTATTATAACCTCATCTCATCTAACCTAACCTAATATAACCTCATCTCATCTCACCTAACCTATTAAAACCTCGTCTCATCTAATCTCACTTAACCTATTATAACCTCATCCCATCTCACCTCTTCACACCTCATCTCACTTCACCTCATATCCCACGCAATTCCAAACCCAATTACTAACAACTAGTTCAAGTTGAATCACTACTACTGTAGATATCAGAAACACGGAGAACAACGAACACGATCACAGATAAACCACAAACATTCACTAAATAAACATCATAAAATGCTATGACAGAATCACCAATGTGGAGCCCATGAAGAGAACTGACACATTCCAGTGAACCAAGAGTTGAAGAAAAGACACTGGCACTGGATCGATCATACATTGAGAAAATCAGACAACAGCATCATTAAAAAAGCCTTATTTTGGAACCCACAGGGCAAAAGAAATATATGAAGACCTAAAACCGCATGTAGAATAGAAGCAGAAACAGAAATTAGCAATAAGGAAAGGGCATGGATAGAGCTGCAGTTGCTAGCTGAAGATAAAGGAGTTGGAGTGAGTTGGTTGATGGTCAATATTGGTGACAGCGAGCAAAAGAAGAAGAGGAAGAAAAAGAATTCAAAGCAGCTTTATAAAGATTCCTATCACTTGAGGTGGCTTTGTGGATTCTAAATCACGCTTCAGCTGTTATGTGTGTCATCTGCTGCTAGCCTCACTGTGCACATGCATGGTACAAACACCATCAACATTCTGGAGCAGGTCCCATAACATCGCTACTTCATGGCTTGCGCAAACATGTCTCGATCTCTGTCTAGTACGGATTACCTCCCCCCTTAATAATAAAAATAATAATAATAATAATAATAATAATAATAATAATAATAATAATAATAATAATAATAATAATAAAACCCTAATGCAGGGGTGGCCAACCTTTTCAGCAGGCGGGCCAAATTACGGAAATAATATTTCCTGCCGGGCCACGCACCTAATTTTTTTTTAAATTGTTGTTATTAATTAAAGTAAATAAGCAAGCGTGCTACAACTTCGACCACATAGTCGCTTCCCGGTAGGTGAGATCGTGCCCAAACGCTTGCCTGGTTTAATGTAAACCAAAAAAATATATCTTGTTAATTAATTTACCTTTCCCTTGTAGATGAGTATTATTATTAACGTCATTTAGGTGGCTAGTTATATCGACCAGAAATGCAAAGTCGCAAACCGACTCTTTGTCTTCAAAGTCTGGGATACTTTTCGACTTGCTTGCAAAGAATAATTGTATTTAGAGTTGCAAATCAAACAATCTTTTCAACAATTTGGCACGAGTCAGCCATCTTACTTCTGCATAAAATGTAACGTCATGATAATCTGAGTCCAAAGAATAGAAATTCTTGGAACTGACGGTGACTCAACACGTTCGACTTCATGAAGATCACTATGTTGACGACTACTTTCACGACATGGTCCATTTTGTGGGGCTTCCAAAATAAATTCTCCTGATGATTAATGCAATGAAAATTTAGCATTGAAGTGATACCTACTTTAGAGGCCTAATTTTCAATCAGTTTTACTAAACCTTCGGGTTTCATAACCATTGCTGGGGCACCATCCATTGTAAAGCCCGATAAGTTGTTAAGTTGTAACAAAAAGCAATTCAATGTCGATGTAACTACTTCTAACAAATCTCGTAACTTAGTAGTGTCCTAAGGTGGATACAGCGCCGCTAATTCTTCTGTCTTTTTAAAATGGATGTCAACTATTATGCTATTATCAGACAGACTGTGGGATCAACACCTTGTGCCACATTTATTGAAAGACAGAAGATCAAGTGGTTTGGCCATGTTGTTAGAATGCAACACCAGCAACTACCATCAATGGCCTTACATCAAAGATCATCTGCGACGAGACCAAGAGGACGTCCAAGAAGAAAATGGATTGACGACATCAAAGACATTGTACAGCCAAACGGAATGACACTATCCAGTGCCGCCCACCGGGCTCTGGAACGCAAATTATTTCGCCCCACGACGTTTGATGGCAGAAGTGGAAGAAGATGATGATGATCAACACCCACGATAAAAATCGCTAGTTGTGCAGTATCTGCCATATCTGTGCTTTCATCCACTGCTAGAGCATAAAATATAAATACGGATGCTCGACATTTCAAATTATCTTCAATATATTTTCCAATGCCGTCCACACGCCTAGTAATAGCCTGACGAGACTGACTTATATTTTTAGAAATCATTCTTCTTTTCTGGACACAGAAATTCAACGACGCTCTCCAATCATCCCTTAACCATTTCACCATATGAATATTGCTTCATTTTTTTTTAATAACACATAACTAGCTTTTACATAGCATGTTGACTCTGAACCGGCTCTAGTAATTATCCTTTGTTGTGCAGAAATGTTTTTTTGTAAAGTCATTTACTTGGTCTTGTCGAAATTGCCCTTTGTACTTATAAAACGTAATTGCATGTTTGATCTCATAGTGCCGTTTGATTTATTCTCTTTCAACACAGAAACAGGTTCGTTGGATATCAAGCATAAGAGCTTTGTTTTAAATTCCACGAAAAAAAATAGTATATAGTCCACCTGTCTTGAATACTTCTTAATTCTTCTGTGATTCTTCTCTTCTTTGGTCCAACTTCTTTACTAGCTTACGCCATGGTTACGTAATACCTCAAATACACATAATGAATATTCACACAACAAAAACCCACATCAAAATAATATTAATAATCTATATTAATCATACCTTTCTCGCTGATGTTCTCAGGCAATATCCAGCCAATATTATTTCTTCCTTCAACAACATCCACTCAGAGAAATATCAGGAACAGAGAGTTTATATCTAATACCACAAGGTCTTTTCACAAACTAAACCACCATGGTTCCTACAGTCTATGGTCCATAATATTCCCTTTACGAATGTTCATGTTTAAGTCACTGGAGTAGAACTAGCCAGGTTAATAAGTTCCCAAGGTGCACATATTCATTCTGCTAAATGTTCCGGATTTGGGAGTATCCAGTGAAACATTCCTCAAGCGGTGAAATATACCTGATAATAAATTTCCTCAGAAGTTATGAACATCCACAGGGCAGATTCACTTCAGGAGTTATAAATGGCCATAGTTCAGATAAAGTTCAGACGTTATAAATATCCACAGGGCTGGTAAACTTGAGTTATAAATATCCAAAGGGCATATAAACTTCAGAAGTTATACACATCCATAGGGCAGATAAACTTCCAGCGTCATAAATGTCCATAATGATACCAGTCAAGGATGGAAATTATCCATACATGATAAACGACGGGCAGTAATAAGTTTCAGGGGGTGAAAAATATCCACAATAATGCCGTTCAGGTTTTTAAAATGTCCTGATAGATAAGGTTCAGGTTTTAAAAATGTCCAGGTGGAAACAATCCATGTTTTGTAAATGTCCATCTGGATAACTGCCAGGTTTCGACAATGTTCATAACCCTTCTCCTGAATTCAACAACTAGCCATGAAGGGAGGACTCAGCTGGTGCATTTACTTGAGTAGTAGGTACATTGGTGTTGGCCAGGCCATCCTCTTATATACATTGATCATTCACTCAATATATTTCTGTAATGTTGAGGTTGTCGTAAACTTGGAGAGCAAATAATATTAAGGAAATTCCGCTCTTACAGCAATATAAAGGCGAATCCTTTTCATCATATGCCGACGAATCAGCCACTCCAAATGAGAACTAGAGCATTTGTACTATGCTTCAGGTTCGGCCAAGGCACAGTCCACCATCCTGGAGTCCAAAGAACCCCACTGTATGCAATACGGAAAATACAGCTGGTCGCTAAAAAAGCATTTCTCAGATTCCTTACAGTTCTCAATGTTAATACCTTAAAAATCTTCTCAATTCAATCCTCACACTCGATTTCTATTCTTGTACCTATCCTAAGCGCACTTTTAGCACGAAACATGACACCTTGATGGGGATGGTGTATCGCACAGGGCCGGGCTGGAGAAAGAGGTGTGGGGGGAGCAGTAGTGTTGCTATCTCCAGTCTTCTTGTCACAAACCAGATGGTCGTGTGGACGCAGTTTCCAACTCCTGTCAATTTCAAACGAAACGTGCCGGCGACTTAAGGTTGTGGTTAGAAAATTGGGCTTGGCCTCGAATTAATATTGTGACCTCTGAATACACAGTTTAATAGGGAATCCAAGTGTTGTTGATAGGCAGACAATATTTGAAATATGTCACAACGACTCATGATGTAATGTTCTTTTGGTGATATGTACAATAAAGTTAACATTTATGTTCATTTGACCTAGCTCCGCGGGCCGCAACATGACCCCGGCGGGCCACATGTTGCCCGCGGGCCTAGTGTTGGCCACACCTGTATTAGTGCATGATGGTGCGCAAATAGGAGTAATTTAATGGTTTAATTCACCATCGTTCTTCTGTGTTCTATTCGTCATGCGGTGTTGTTACTGTCTCTCCGTCGTTGTGAATAGCTGACCTCTAGTGTAAACACATCGGTTTGCATTAACTCAGTTTAGTGCGGTCCCCTTATGTACACTAACATTGATTTAAGTCATAACTGGGAATCGAGGCGGTGAAACTGCTTCTTTACCATACTGCTCAAACTGCTTCCAATCCGGGTACACTGTCGGGTACATTTCCTGGACTGCTGGTTACACTGCCGGGTACATTGCCCGGACTGCAGGGTAGTCTCAGGTGTCTTTATATGAAACTCTTTGATGGCAGGTCCATCACAAGTATGTAGACAGTTAAGGCGGCAAGCTAGAGGCTGACAATCACGAACAAACAACGGCTCCCGCGGCAATGACTGTACCCAGGGTCTGAGGGGTCGTGGATGCATCGACATCTATTTCAGACGGTGGGAACCTGGTAACCTGGCTGACATGGTCCCCCATTAAATGATGTCGTGTATGCATGTCCCTTGCTGTTATTTAAGTAGTAGTAGTAGTAGTAGTAGTAGTAGTAGTAGTAGTAGTAGTAGTAGTAGTAGTAGTAGTAGTAGTGGTAGTAGTAGTGGTAGTAGTAGTAGTAGTAGTAGTAGTAGTAGTAGTAGTAGTAGTAGTAGTAGTAGTAGTAGTGTATAAAGTGAACAAGTAATTATAGTGTACCAAATAAATCTCATTAACAGACTCGGCATGTGAGAGTGGCAAGTACGGGCGAGACTGTGAGCACACATGTCACTGTGATGGGAATCAGTCTTGCTTTGTCAGCACTGGAGGATGTCCTTCTGGATGTGCTGTTGGCTTCCTGGGGGAGGACTGCAGTACACGTGAGTACATCTACTCTCATACATGTGTAGTTGTGTACTCGTGGTTACATGTGTACACTGTTTGAGTATCGACTGTGGGTGACATTTACTTGGTGATCTGATGTACATGATTTCAATAGCGTTGTGTTTTAGGAAATGAAAACCTCACAACACGCAAGCTTATTGATTAGAGCCTGGACATTTACTGGACATGCACATGACAGTTTTCCATACACAGAATGAGCACTGAATTAATTTGGTAACAGTTCAGGAATTGATTGGTCAATTGAAAAACACAGTAAAAAGAAGCTAACAGTTCTTGATATTGGCATTGCATTGTTGACGTGTTTGTCGAGGCATAGAGAGTACAGTATGACCCAGTGTTCACAGACCCACACTATGTCCAGGTACTCACATGTGTGGTTGTAAGCCAGGGTGTAGTTCGTACAGTGATCACAGATCCACACACTAACCCAGTGCTCACAGATCAACACACACTAACCCAGTGCTCATGTATGTGTTTCTACAGCAGCGTGCAATATATGCAGCCATGACCTAGTCTCGAGAGACACACCCACTAACCATGTACTGATTCTTGTGGTTCTCAACCAGGCTGTGACCAGGGCAGATACGGTCCAGGCTGCCAGCTGTCCTGCAGCCAGTTCTGTGTGAGAGGCAATGATACACGGGCACACTTCTGCGCCAACACTGACGGGGCGTGCCTTCATGGGTGTGTCAGTGGCTACCGGGGATCGACATGTAGCCAAGGTAAGTCTTGCAATGGCTCCCCTATGTTCTGTCTTCACCACAGATTAATACTAGTCAGCACACGTCATTGTACGCGGGTTCGACATTGGGTAGCGGATCCATGACAGAACGTCGCTGTCATGCCGTCCGCCAGGAATATTCTACATCCTGTCTCACTTCCTTTAACTCGTACATTGTAAAGACCAAGTTGTGTTCAACGCCCTACGTGCATTCTCGTGCTCGTCGACCGCAAGTGGACTGTATCAGTTGTCACGCGGACTGTATCAATTGTCACGGGGACTGTATCAGTTGCCATGTGGACTGTATCAGTTATCACGCGGACTATATCAGTTGCCAAGTGGACTGTATCAGTTGCCAAGTGGACTGTATCAGTTGTCTCGTGGACTGTATCAGTTATCATGTGAACTGTATCAGTTGTCACGTGAACTGTATCAATTGTCACATGGATTGTATCCTTTGTCAAGTCGACCGTATTAGTTGCCACAAGGACTGTATTAGCTGTCGTGTGTACTGTATCAGTTGCAATGTGGTGTGCGACGCTCAGCCTTATCCTGGAAGACGGGTCTTACTGCAGTGCTGTAATACTGAAGTACATTTATTAGTCGCGTCTGTCATTCCACAAATGTGTTTGAGCACGGCTCAGCAAGATATTGTACTGTTACAAATCACAGCCGATTTAGAGGCGTCTCGGGGTGTCCTTGACGCGTGTTATTTCCATGCTCAGACACATTAACCGGCGACAGACCTCACACACTCATGTTTGAAACATTGTCCAGCGACAAAAATAGCACACCAGTTTATCAAACACGACAGACGTCACGCGCTGAAACAGCTTGAAACGGAGCACTAAATATAGTCGTCACAGAGAAAACAATGAATTCCCAGCTCTAGAATGATGACACGGAAAATAACCAACAACTGGGCAACACAGGTACACACCCCGGGAGATGGACACAGGTGTACAAACATCCAGATCTGGGGAGGCAGATATCCGGCATGTCTTTCTCAAATTTGAGCTCTGACGGAGTACCCGCGTTTGCCCAAGCAGGAAGGATGTTCATTCTGTGAGAACATGTGGCCAGAGTGTATTGGCTGTGTGATTGTGCTGATGTTACTGACTATATAACTCAGAAGAGCCACACATTGATGATTAGGACGGTGGCCATGGAAGTCGGAACCCGCCTAGAGTAACAACTCACCTGCCGAATCAACCAACCACAATAATGATGGGGATATGAATGTGTGAACAATTTTCTGTTACGGCGCATTTTTCTATCCTGCAGTGTGAAATGTTGCCTTCATGTGACTGTCAGTAATTTCCCAAACTGCCGCCATTGTCCGCTGCCTGGCGGAACACTTCCATCCAATCCTGCAACTGTTCTAGGTCATTATTTAAATATGGTGCATCATTGGTGAAGGAGGGGAGGGGAGGTAAGTTGCTGTAAACATAAAATAACTAAACACACACATACACACAACACGCACCAGACACACATACACAAAACACGTACTAAACACACACATACACACATCATGCAATACACACACACAATTACACACAGTACGCACCAGATACACACAACACGCACTAGACCCACACATATACACACAGCACGCACTAGACACACACACAATACATACAACACGCACTAAACACACACACACATTCATACAGCACTCACCAGATACACACATACACACAGCACGTACTAGACACGCACACATACACAGCTCGCACTAGACACCCACACATACACACAGCACGCACTAGACACACACATACACACAACACGCACCAGACACGCACACATATACACAGCACGCACTAGATACGCACACATACACACAGCACGCACTAGACACACACATACACACAGCACGCACTAGACACACACACATTACACACAGCACACACTAGACATACACACATACACACAGCACGCACTAGACATAAACATACACACAACATGCACCAACACATAACCACACTTGAGTGTAAGCACATATATGCGAGAGTACGCACGCATACACACACAAACACACACACACACGATATATATATATATATATATATATATATATATATATATATATATATATATATATATATATATATATATATATATATAAACAGCTTGGGTGTTTGCAGACACACGAACACGCACACCCTCACACACAGATGACCGAAACATTATCTTGAACTGCTTTTTTACAGTTGTCGAGTCACGTGTCACTATGCTATCTTCTCCAGAAATGTCCAACAATGTAGCTGCTGTTGTGGTCCCTGTGGTTGTCGGTGTTGGTGTGCTGGTGCTTGTGGTGGTTGCTGTTGTCTTCTGGAGGTAGGTTGCCATGTCATGTTCTCGTTTGGAGACTGCTAGACGTGATATAATTAATGACTTGGATGACTTATGTTGTAGTGATTTGTGCTACAGCACTATTGTAGTGATTTGTACTACAACACTATTGTAGTGATTTGTACTACAGCACTATTGTAGTGATTTGTACTACAGCACTATTGTAGTGATTTGTACTACAGCACTATTGTAGTGATTTGGGATACAGCACTATTGTAGTGATTTGTGCTACAGCACTATTGTAGTGATTTGTACTACAACACTATTGTAGTGATTTGGGCTACAACACTATTGTAGTGATTTGAGCTACAGCACTATTGTAGTGATTTGTACTACAACACTATTGTAGTGATTTGTGCTACAGCACTATTGTAGTGATTTGAGCTACAGCACTATTGTAGTGATTTGAGCTACAGCACTATTGTAGTGATTTGAGCTACAGCACTATTGTAGTGATTTGAGCTACAGCACTATTGTAGTGATTTGTACTACAACACTATTGTAGTGATTTGTACTACAACACTATTGTAGTGATTTGGGCTACAGCACTATTGTAGTGATTTGAGCTACAACACTATTGTAGTGATTTGAGCTACAGCACTATTGTAGTGATTTGAGCTACAGCACTATTGAAGTGATTTGTACTACAGCACTATTGTAGTGATTTGTACTACAACACTATTGTAGTGATTTGTACTACAGCACTATTGTAGTGATTTGTACTACAACATTATTGTAGTGATTTGTACTACAGCACTATTGTAGTGATTTGAGCTACAACACTATTGTAGTGATTTGTGCTACAACACTATTGTAGTGATTTGTACTACAGCACTATTGTAGTGATTTGTACTACAACACTATTGTAGTGATTTGAGCTACAACACTATTGTAGTGATTTGTACTACAGCACTATTGTAGTGATTTGAGCTACAACACTATTGTAGTGATTTGAGCTACAGCACTATTGTAGTGATTTGAACTACAACACTATTGTAGTGATTTGAGCTACAGCACTATTGTAGTGACGGTCTCTGTGGCCAAGGTACTTCGGACGCAGTTCGTAATCCCATATACCCGAATTCGAAACACAGCTGAGGGCGGTTTGGCAGCAGATCGCCTTTCCTTGGTTGTTTTAGAAATAGTATGGCTGTCAGTCCTTCAGAAAGCAATAGCAAACTACTGAACGTAAACTTGCAAAGAGACCACAACAGCAACATATGCTGGTGTTGACTGCAACGTCCTGTAAAGGATATGCAAATAACTTTAACTATTGTAGTGATTTTAGTTACAGCACTATTGTAGTGATTTGTGCCATTGCACTATTGTAGTGATTTGTGCTACATCACTAGTGTAGTAATTTGTGTTACAGTAATATTGTAGTCATTTGTGCTACAGGACCGTTGTGGCAAACTCTGCCCAGGAAGACGAAAAGTGCAGAATTATTCAACATAAGAGACGGACAGGCGTCGGGTAGGATGTCCACTTCTATAGTATGTTCCGATTTGAATGCCTTCATTCACGATCAATTATTTTGAAAACTGTCTGTTCCATCGTTATGAATTTTTTCCAGCCGTCTTATATTTACCCCCACCCAAGGAATATGTCTTTGATAGGTCCAAAAACAACTTAAATCATCAAAAGCGGCGACATTCCTTTGATGTTTTGCTGAATAACTAGTGATTTCTCGCTAACAAAGTTATGTTTACAGTAATTGCAGACCTGCCATTTCAGAAGACACACAAAGGCATATCCGGATTCGTAAGGGAGTGGATGCAATGAAATAAGTAGCTTACAGGGTCGGCTGCATTGCACCGGTTTTTATCCCATATGGCTCAGTTTCTTTCCGCAGCGCGGAAAGCGTCGCACAAAGCACGAACTCCGTAGCTCCAGCGACGACCCTCGGGAGTCTCCGAAAAAATGCACTCGTGAAATGAAGGACGCGGCCCGGAATCGAACATATAACCTTCGGAGCCCGAGTCAGACGGCTTGACCACTTCACCACGGAGAATCCCGAGAGGGGTGCAATGTGTAATATTAGTAAAGACAGAGAATTTACAGAGGCACGAGGTAAATAATTTGTAAATTAACAGGAAAGTAGAAGGAGTATATTTCTTACCTTATTTTTCATTTCCTTCTTGTTTCTTCAGCTGATGCTGATGCTGTAGTGTTTAGGGCCTGCTATTCGTCTGAATAGTTGGAGCAAAATATCCCAGTAAGTGTGTACGTAGATTCAGGTCTGCGATCTGCTCAGATCTTAATCTGTGTTTGACGATTCCAGTAGGTTGATGATTGCTCTCCGTTGCATAAAATTCAATCCATCCTTTCTCCAATAGTCCTCTTCCTCTTTCAACACATGGTCCTCACATTTTTCCCAGTAACTTTTATCAATATTTAATAGCGCGGGCAGACAGACAGACAGACAGACAGACAGACAGACAGACAGACAGACAGACAGACAGGTTGGTAGGTAGGTAGACAGAAAGGTGGGGGGTGGGTGGATCAGTCGGTCGGTCGGTGCTTCGGTCGGTGGGTCGGTGGGTCGGTCAGTCGGTCGGTCGGTCGGCAGGCAGGCAGGCAGGAGATAGATAGATAGGTAGGTAGATAGGTAGGTAGGTAGGCAGGTACGTAGGTAGGTAGGTAGGTAGATAGATAGATAGATAGATAGATAGATAGATAGAGAGAGAGAGAGAGATAGATAGATAGATAGATAGATAGATAGTTAGATAGATAGATAGATAGAGATAGATAGATAGATAGATAGAGATATAGATAGATAGATAGATAGATAGATAGATAGATAGATAGATAGATAGATAGATAGATAGATAGATAGATAGATAGATCTCCGCCAGGAGCTGGGCGAAGGCAGGCCGAGTCAGCTAGTTTATTTATATAATCACGTTTCATAAAAGAACCCCCATTGGAGACACCTCTGAACAAACCAATTTAACTTCGCGCTGTTTGTGCCAAAACGAAACCCGCCAAATAATTTTGAAAAGAGCGGGGGTGTGTCTTGTTGAAGCTGTAATAGTCTTAAAATGATGGCATGAATGCGGGAGCGGTAAATTATATACCGCATATAAACAAACATTGAAATCTGCTGTACAATCTCCAGAACAAAAATTTTTTTGTTGGGTGGACATAATGATAAGGTTATATGCTAAATCTCATCATTTTCCCTCAGTTGGTTACTGAGATATGGAATTTTATATTAAGGCAACAAAAAAAACAACAATACTATAACAGAAACAAACATGTTGCCAATCATGCAGTGGAAGCTACTCAAGTACGTCATGGTGGTACTTTGTCCACCAACCGGTGGAGACATTCTCAATGACAACCAGCGAAGAGTACCAACACTAATGTTACCAGTAGCAGTCTGATGATGTATCTGGCTGGTCTTTTCTGGCTGTACTGAGTGTCGGCCAGATGTTACCTTCACTCCTTGCTGCAACTTCATTGTCATAATAATGAGAAACAATAATCTATCCAGTAGCACTTTCTTGCTATGGGTCCGTATTTGAGGGTTAAATAAAGCCTGTTAATAGCATTAATGCATTAAAGTAGTAATACGGTTATTTTGATCACAGCAGGAACATGAAGATAATTCAACATAGTCATTCACATGACCGGAATACAGCAGGTACAATCACAATTGACATCCAATGTGATTTTATCTTCGGTAAAATTAAATGACTGTTTATTGCCTGGCATATTTCGCTGCATCTCGTCAGGTAAATACTGCAGAAATCACGCAACTTACGTGAATAAACTAGATAAATCCTTCAAGTTGAAATATACACATATTCGCACAGTAATGTCAATTATCTACCACGGTAATTTTAAGCTGACTAACATGTCTTTCTGTTTGCACAATTCTGGCTTGCGTTGATTGATCATAATTGCTTCTGCAAATTTTAACAAGCGAGTATTTTGTGTGTTAAACACGCGAAAGGCAGTGTCTCTGTCCACCACATGGCCGCTTTCGATAATGTGCCTACCAATTGAAGACGCAGGGAGCTTCCGTTGTGTCGGCCCCACGAGGCTAGCATCTCCTGTGTGTTGTATCTTGTTGACCCATTGAGTTATATGTTCTGACACTCGTTTGTTAAGCTGTCTCTCTGTTCTACCAATGTAGAACGCCTGACATCTGCATGTGAATTGGTAAATACAATTATTTGTGGCGTACAGAGGAACAGGCTCTTTGACTGCTGGTGTAGGAATCGGTACGGTTTTATGTCTAATGACTGGAGTTGCAGCACAGAATGTTCGGCCTACTGCTGTAATAAACCGGTCTTGTAGACGTTGCATTACGTCATCCCCTCGAAAGGTTAGCTGGATGAATACCTTGAGTTTAGGGTTTTGGTTTGGGCTGTTGGCAGTGGCGCTTTATAAATCCTGTGCAGTACCCATTCAAGTTTAAGACATTCTTCAGAGTTTCAAATTCCTCTGTCAGTGTGTCCTGTGTGCATATCTTTCTAGCTCGGTCAAATAGGGTCCTTACTAAGCCCCGTTTGTACTGGACAGGTGTGAAGCTCTGAAAATTTAGGTATTAGCCAGCCCATGTTCCTTTGCGATACACCGATCTTTGAATTGTGCCGTCTGCTCTACGTCTCATTAGAATATCTAGGAACGGCAAAGCTTCGTTATGTTTGTGTTCCATAGATAGAGAGATGTTTTTATGCGTCTTGTTCATTGTGGCTTGGAATGATGTTGCTTGTAGCTCGTCTGTGGTGATAATTAGTATATCGTCTACATAACGACGATAAAAGGCCAAGTTGTTGATGTCTGAGGATCTCTTTTCTTCTAAATGTGCCATGAAGATGTCCGCTAGAATAGGACCAAGAGGACTCCCCATGGCCACTCCGTCAATTTGGCGGTATGACTTAGTTAGAAAATTGAATTGTATGTTGGCGGTACATAGTAGTAGTAGCCTCTCCAGAATAGGTGTTGGTATGCCTAATTTTAGTTGTTTGTCTTCAATGCGTTCCCTTATTATTTTCACTGTCTCCTCTAATGGAACGTTAGTGAATTGGGAGGCTATATCCATGGATGCCATGTGTTTGTTATTTATGTCCATAGTATCCCATTATTCCACCAGTTGAAATGTATCTCTGGGTATTTTTGGATCGAAGGACTGGCGCTTTAACATTTCGGCTAACCATCTCGCCATTCGGTGTTGTGCAGAGTTAACCATGGACAGGATAGGTCTTAGCGGGATGCCGGGCTTGTGAAGCTTGGGTAGACCGTACATCTGAGGAGTGTGCGAGCCACGTGGTGTGAGCGTTTTTGCAGTGGCCTCACTGATGAGTCCCGCATTCACAAGTGACTGGATCTCTTTCCTCATTATAGCATCCAGGTCCTCCGACTTGTTCACCTTTTGATCTATCCTGAATTTAGATTCATCTGGCAATATTTCATCCATTTTTCTCTGGTAGTCTGACATGTCCATCAGTACTGCACCGCTCCCTTTGTCAGGTTTCAGTATGACGAGGGTTTTGTTAGTCTTTAACGCTTTTAACGCAGTAAGGTGTTCGTTGGTCAGCGGACACGTCTGTTTAGAGGGTGTTTTGCGATACTGGTGTTCTAAATCTACCAGTTTGGCCTTCAGCCACCCGACCGACTCAGCAGAAGTAGGTTATAACTTGGAGACTTGATCAAACAACATTTCAAACTGTGCTTGCGACTCAACACGGTTGATGTGTTTAGGCTTTATACAGAATTTTAATCCGTATGCAAGGACCTCCGTTTCAATGTTGTTGAGTACGGACGACGATAATTTTCTCACATACTTCTCTTGATGCAGCAAAATATGTCAGGCAATAAATCGTGCAATCTATTGTTTGTGTCTTCGTTATTCAAATTCACTACGGGAAATCATTGTTTTGAATTAAATGACTGTGTTCACAGGCGACGAAAATCAACCAAGTCTCAAACACGCGGCGACTCACCCGCCAAGTCCAGGGGCAACATTTATCTGTCACGGAATGACCACAGCAAAGTCAAGCACACCCTGTCAGGTGTGTACACACCCACTGTGTTGTTGTATGATGGGGATGTGTAGTGTATAGCACGATGAATTCACAGGTCAAAGTTCAGCAGTGACGTTTATATATTCTAAGATCAGGGGTGGGCAATTACGGCCCTCGGGCCACATGCGGCCCGGCAACTGATATTATGCGTCCCCCAGAGGGCATTTAGAAATAAAAATTATTACTTCGTTTTTAAGTTATTGTGTTGCATTTTACAGAATCTCATGTATCGTTATGATTGTTTTAATTTTTGATAACATTTCTTTCTAATTTTTTATTTTTGCAAACAGTCCTTGACCTTCGTAATGTAATGCTATAATGCGAATTTATCGATTTTATTATAGAGAAATATTTATCGACATGTAAAAATGTAATAAGGATGATTTTATGGAGAGAAAAAAAACCCCAGATATTTCTCCGGTGAATAAAATGATTTATTTTGCAAGTAAATCTTAAATTGCAAAGTGTTTTGCTGTTATAAATTATTTCAACATTTACAATGTTGAAATTAATTTATTTGTTGTAGTAGTCTTGATATGATTCTGGAATTTATTCTGAGTTTACGCCTTGTTTTCTGAATATTTTATTTTCACACACAGCCGGAAGTAAGTTTTGTTTCAGTTCCTTTTTAAAGTTTTGTAAAATTCTAACTGTTAGAATTTTATTAAAACAATGAATGTCACTAAAAAACGTAACATTGAAGATGAATGCCGTGTTTTGTTTTAATTTATTTTATTTAATAATGAATGAACAAGTAAGTACTGTTTTATAAATGGTGATAGCAAATCAGTTTGCTTGTTGTGTCGTGAGTCAGAGGCTTTCTTCAAGGAGTACAATTTAAAAAGACATTATCAAACACAAAATTCCGAAAAAAGGGAAAGGAAATGCCTGGAGTTGGTGAAACATTTGGAGAAACAGCAAACTGTTTTCACTAAACAGTCTTCAGTTCAAGATGCTGCAACAGAACCTAGTCTTGTGCTGTCACACAGAATTGTAAAACACTACAAGCCATTTTCTGATGGCCAGTTCATCAAGGGGTATTTGCTAGATGCAGCAAACATTATGTATCCATAACCCCTACCCTCCACCCATCCATCCACCCCCCCCCCCCCAAAAAAAAAAAAAATTGGCAACATTACTTGATCAGGGAGAACTGTTGTTAGGCGTTTTGACAAGATAAGTGACAATTTGATGCATAACCTTCAAGATGTAAGTAAACAATTTGTGTGGTACTCTCTTGCATTGGATGTGAGTATCTATGTACATGATATTGCCCAATTATTGATATTTATACGTGGAATAAACACTTCTTTCAAACTCAATGAAGGGTTACTGAGTGTTGAGTCACTCAAAGACACAACCACAGGCCATGATATATGCAATGTTGTTACTAACTGTATTGAAAGAACTGGGTTGGTTTGGAACAAGATGGCAAATGGTACAACTGACGAAGCTCGTGCTTTGACTGGAAAAAATGTAGGTCTGGTAAAGTTGATAAGTGATAATATTAAAGCAGAATATCCAGACCACATATTATTACCACTTCACTGTGTGATCCACCAAGAAAGTCTATGTAACACTGTTTTGAATATCAAGTAGTTATTGACCCAGTTGTCAGTGTCATCAAACGCATCAGATCAAGAGGACTTAATCACAGACAGTTCAAGGCATTACTTGACGATTTGGAAACTGAACATTCCGATGTCCTGTACCACACCAGTGTTCGAAGGCTGAGTCTCGGCAAGGTGTTTAGGCGAATGTGGGAAGTCAGAGACGAAATAGTGATGTCCCTAGAGATGAAGGGCATTGAATGCAACTTTAATACTAACATTGTCAGTTAAGAGTGTAAGTTAGACTTTATGTTGGCCATTGAAACTATGGAAAAGTTAAATGAACTCAATGTCAAACTTCAGGGCAATGGTGTGTTTGCACATGAATTGTATGTACATGTAAAATCATTGCAGGCAAAACTCTCACTGTTTTCCAGGAAGGCAAGTGAAAAGAGGTTTTGTGAAACAAAAAACCATTTCTGGTGAAATGACTGAAAAGTACAAAGCCAAATTAGATGCATTGACTGAAAAATGTGGATGGAGATATCAAGATTTCAAGAACTTAGAGCCAGGGTTAAATATTTTTAGTTCCCCTATTAGTACAGAAGCTGATACAGCCACAGAGGACATACATTTGGAGCTGCTTGACTTACAAGCAGATCATGACCTGAAAGAGAAATTCAAGTCAGATGGTTTGCTGTATTTCTATGGATCTTTATCAGAAGAATTATTTCTCAACATGAGTTGAGTTGAGTTGAGTTGAGTTAAGAACCGATATCACTGCACTGAGGACATTCCCACACATGCTCAGTCCCCTCTCAACATGAAAACTTTGCAGCTAAACTTGTATTATCCTTTGGATTAAAATAAAGTTGCGAACAAGAATTTTCTTGCTTAAGAGATCAACAGATGTAAGAATAGGTCTTTATTGCCATACTGCAACTTGCATGCTGTCATGCGAATTTCAACATGTTAACTTGCTCTAGATTTCAATAATATTGTCAAATATTACAAGCAGTTACATACATCTGATTAGAAATTAACCATTGCAGTGACAATGTAGTCGGTTTGTGTCTGAATTAAGATCAGTGATAGATAATTTTTAAAAAAAAATTATTATAATACAACATTGTAAGATCTTGTTAACAAATCAGCAAACGTATTTGCCTATATTATAAAATATAATGCATAAGTGTATACGTAAAATATAATTGCAATCATTAGTTATTTATACTGTTTAATAACCTATAAATAATTCATAATTACTTATTGTGATAGGTTGCTGTAAACATAATGGACATAATATATTTGCGGCCCATAATAGCTTTACATTTGTAAATGTGGCCCTACGCAAAAAATGTTTGCCAACCCCTTGTCTACAGCATCTCTATAATCACGCATGTCTAACGGTTGTCTTCTCTTTTCCATAACAGACGGCGGATATGAAAGTCCTGGTGTTTCTAAGGCAGGGGCCCAGAGGCCGGCACAGATGGGATCGCATGTGAAGATCGAGTCTGAGGATATTTTTGGATACGCTAGTGTGGGCCAGTCGTGTGATGATAGTGAGGCCCGTACGTATGAGGACATTGATGATAATATGGCTAATCCATACGAAGATGTTGAGGATGACAGCAACAAGGACATCACACCCACACGCAATTGTCCTGAGTATGCAAATACACCTTAACTGACTGACTGATGGAAGGATTCGATATATTGCATTGCGATTTTTTTGTTTAATGACTGGATTGATTGATTAATTGATTCGTTACGAAGGTTATATTTTCCATGCTGTGAGACTATACGTGAGTGTTGTAGCATTCGTTCAGACCACACGTGACAGTTCAGATCTGACCCTCCGTGACGTCGACCCACATGCTAACGTAGACACCAGAATTAACACATGCTAAAACTCTTCTCTTACATGTAGCTCTGACATTATGACAGATTTCCCCGGAAACGACTTTATTGCCTGATCTTTGCCTTGTTGAATTATGTGTCATTTATAAAATTATGTAAATGGGTAACGTGCACACCACAATATTATGTTCTGTTGCGCATGTTTGTTAAGAAAGCAATGACAAATTACTGAACGGAAAATTGGCAAGGAAATCACAAACAGCAAACAATAATGGGGTTGATTGTGAAGTTATGTAAATGACGGGCAACGAACTGTATATATATCAAAATATGGGGAAGGTAGAGCCATCCATCATGTGCCATGCCGATAAGCGGGGGCGGTCATGTTCTGCCATCTCATTCGATCACCAGAGTCGTGGATCAGCTCAGTGTTTCTGTCTTGTCCATGCCACTTGGCCAAACCATCCAGGTATTTACCTTTCGGTCTTCCCCTTGGTCTCTTCCCGTCGATCTTGCCAGCTGTCACCAGGTCCTCCAATTAATTTCTTCTCAAAACATGCCCAAAAATGGTGACTGTCTATGTCTAATATCTCTAATCAGTTTAAGAATTTCATTTGTTTCTTGAAAGACTTGTTCATTGGTTTTTCTGTGTGTCCATGGTATTCTTTGCATTTTCCTCAGAAACCACATTTCCACAGCCATCAGATGTTTTTCAGCTTGTCTATTCATTGTCCACGCTTCACATCCATACAAAAGTACAGGTTCTATGTAGCACTTCAAAACTCTTTTTGTCGTTTCAATTGATATCTTCTTTATTGGTTAGTATGTTTTTCATCCTGCAAAAAGCTACCTTCGCAATGGCAATTCTTGTTCTAATTTCTTCAAGTCACCTCCCATCAGATGTTATGATTGTTGCGAGATAACTGTACCGATTCACCTGTTTAAGAATATGCCCATGTTCTTGTATATTACATTGTGGTATTTCCTTCTTCCCAGTGATGACCATAATCTGTGTCTTCTTACAATTCAATTCTAACCCTAGTTGTTCACTGTGTGCAACAACCGCATCTACTAAATGTTGCAGGTTTTGATCATTGTCTGCAATCAAGACTGCATCATCTGCATATCTAATGTTATTGGTGTATAGAGAGAGAGAGAGAGAGAGAGAGAGAGAGAGAGAGAGAGAGAGAGAGAGAGAGAGAGAGAGAGAGAGAGAGAGAGAGAGAGAGAGAGAGAGCATCACTATTTTTACGTCACATACATTTTATGTACACATTTTTCTCCATGTTTAACATTTTTATGAGACTGTTCATGACAAGTGTCAGTGTATGTGTGTGAGTAAAGTGTGGGAGTTTGTTCATACTAGTTTCAATACTAACGTGAGACATTTTGTATGTGTCTAGATGTGAGGAAGTGTGAGTGTATGTGGAGGATGTGTGTGAGTGTGGGGATATGTGTGCGTGGGGGGTGTGTGGGTGGGGGTATGCATTTGGATGGGTTGGGGTGTGTGGGTTTTGGTGGGTAGTGGTATTTGTGGGTGTTGGTGGGATGTGTGGATGGATGTGTGGGGGTGAAAGTAGGGGTGTTGGAATGGGTGTGGGGGATGTGTGTATGGGTGGAGGATATGTGTATGGGACGGATGCAGGGGATGTGTGTTTATGTGGGTGGAGATGTGTGGATGGTTTGAGGAAGTATGTGTGGGAGGCGGGGTTGTGTGGGTAGGGGATTGTGTTGGGTGGATTTGGGATGGAAGGGCGGGTGGGAGAAGTGTATGGTGTGTGGGTTTGAGATATGTGTGCGGTGTGTTGGTGGGGGATGTGTGAATGATGTGTGGGTGGAGGGTATGTTTGTGGTGGTATGGGTGGAGGATAGTGTGTGGTGTGGGGGATGTGTGTGATGGGTGTGGGGAATGTGCGTATGGGTGGGGTATATGTGTGGGTGAGCAGGGGATTGTGGTGGTTGGGGGAAGTATGTTGGGGAGTGTGGGTGGGAGATGTGTGTGTGTGTGTGGATGGGGAATGTGTGGGTGGGGGTGTGTGAGTGGCTTAGGGATGTGTAGGTGGGTGAGGGAGTTGTATGTGTCGGGGTGGGATGTGTGAGTGGGTGGAGGATGTGTGTGGGGGTAGGGGTATTGTGATCGAGAGATGTTTGGTTGGGAGTGGGTGTGTGGGTGCGTAGTGGAGGATGTATGCGTGAGTGAGTGTGTGTTGGTGGACGGGTAGGGAATGCGTGTGTGGGTGGGGAGAGGTGTGTGGTGTGTTGGTTGGTGATATTGTGTGGGTGAGGTATGTGTGTGTGGGTGGGGGATTTTTGTGGTGTGTGAGTGGGGGTATGTCGGGTGGATGGGTAAGGGTATCTGTGTGGGTGTGGGTGGGAATATTGTGTTGTATCTTGGTGGGGGATATGTGTGTGGTGTGTAAGTGGGGATGTGTTGGTGAGGGATATGTGTGTGTGTGGTGCGTGGGTTGGGAATAGTGTGTGGTAGGGGGTGTATGTGATGTGCGGGTGGGGGATTGTGTGGTGGGGGATTAGGTTAAGGCATGTGTGGGTGGTTGGAAGTTGTATGTGTGGGTGGTGGGGTGTGTGTGAGTGGATTGGGGATGTATGGGTGGTTAGGGAGATGTGTGTGTGTGTGTGTGGGGGGGGGGGTAGGACATGTCAGTTGGTGGGGATGTGTGTGTATAGTTTGGGGATGTGTGAGTGAATGTGCGATGTGTGAGTTGGTGGGGGATTGTGTGTGTGGGTGGGGAATATGTTGTCGATGGAGATGTGGCTAGGGGAAGGGTGGTTTGAGGTGTGGGTGGGGAGAGGATGTGTGGGGTTGGATGTGGATGGGCGTGGGATGTGTGGGTTGGTGGGGGAATGTTTGTGGGTGGCGAGTGTGTTTTGGTTGGGGGATCAGGTGAGGGCAGTGTGTGTGGGTGGGGGATGTGCGGGAGGGGGATGGGTCGGTTGGTGGGGTATGTATGTGTCCCTTGGTGTGCGTGTGTGTCGGTAGGTGGGGGTGTGTATGTGTCCCTTGGTGCGCGTGTGTGTGGGTAGGTGGGGGTGTTGTGTGGGTGGGGTGATGTATGGATAGGTGTGGAATGGGCTTCATAACATGGTAATTAGCCTTGTTTATGTTTACAACATTCATTTCACAATGTTTATATTTCTTCCTATGTAAATGTATAATGCTCTTGATGAACGAAAGACGAGTGATTGGAAGGGCCGAATGTAAGACGGGCCTGCGCGCCCAATTTGTGACCCTAATAAAGTTGATTTGATTTGATTTGATTTGATGTATTGTCCCCCAATATTGATTCCTTCCATATCTTCTATATTTCTGAAAATATTTTCACTATACATGGAAAAAAGATCTGGAGACATTACACATCCCTGTCTCACACCTCTCTTAATTGGCTGATATTGACCTACTTCATTATCAATTCTTATAGCAGCTTGTTGTTTTCAATATATGTTTTGTACAAGTCTAAGGTCTTTCCCATCAATTTGTAGATCTTCAAGTATCCTTATCATGTCGACATGTCTCACTTTATCGAAAGCCTTTGTGTATTCAATAATGCAAAGTGTAGATCTTTGTTTACATCTATAGAACGTTCAATTACTGTTCTCAGTATATTCAAAGCATTTATTGTACCCATGCCTTCTACAAACCCACATTGTTCTTCTCCAATTTCAGGTTGTATTTTCTTCCTAACTCTTTGCTTGAGAATTCAATGTTTGGGTTTGGTGGGGGGGGGGGGGGGGGGGGGGGGGGGGGGGGGGGGGTGGGGGGGGGGGGAAGGGTTTGATATGTTAAGTCTGAAACACATGATAGTGATACATTCAAGATGCTCTCATTCAAGGCAGACACACTCGGACATGGCGACTGGAACTGTTTGAGTGGAGCATTGAACTGTCGGAGTGGAGAGTGGAGAATGGAACTGTTGGAGTGGAGAGTGGAGCATAGAACTGTTGGAGTGGAGGGTGGAGCATGGAACTGTCGGAGTGGAGAATGGAACTGTTTGAGTGGAGGGTGGAGCATGGGACTGTTGGAGTGGAGAGTGAAGAATGGAATTGTTGGAGTGGAGAGTGGAGCATGGAACTGTCGGAGTGGAGAGTGAAGAATGGAACTGTTGGAGTGGAGGGTGGAGCATGGAACTGTCGGAGTGGAGAGTGGAGAATGGAACTGTTGGAGTGGAGCATGGAACTCTCGGAGTGGAGAATGAAGAACGGAACTGTTTGAGTGGAGGGTGGAGCTTGGGACTGTCGGAGTGGAGAGTGAAGGATGGAACTGTTGGAGTGAAAGGTGGAGCATGGAACTGTCGGAGTGGAGAGTGGAGAATGGAAGTGTTGGAGTGGAGGGTGGAGCATGGAACTGTCGGAGTGGAGAGTGGAGAATGGAACTGTTGGAGTGGAGAGTGAAGCATGGGACTGTCGGAGTGGAGAGTGAAGAATGGAACTGTTGGAGTGGAGAGTGGAGAATGGAACTGTTGGAGTGGAGAGTGGAGCATGGAACTGTCGGAGAGGAGAGTGAACCATGGGACTGTCGGAGTGGAGAGTGAAGAATGGAACTGTTGGAGTGGAGAGTGGAGAATGGAACTGTTGGAGTGGAGAGTGGAGCATGGAACTGTCGAAGTGGAGAGTGGAGAATAGAACTGTTGGAGTGGAGGGTGGAGCATGGAACTGTCGGAGTGGAGAGTGGAGAATGGAACTGTTGGAGTGGAGGGTGGAGCATGGAACTGTCGGAGTGGAGAGTGGATAATGGAACTGTCGGAGTGGAGAGTGGAGAATGGAACTGTTGGAGTGGAGGGTGGAGCATGGAACTGTCGGAGTGGAGAGTGGAGAATGGAACTGTTGGAGTGGAGGGTGGAGCATGGAACTGTCGGAGTGGAGAATGAAGAATGGAACTGTTGGAGTGGAGGGTGGAGCATGGGACTCTCGGACTGGAGAGTGGAGAATGGAACTGTTGGAGTGGAGGGTGGAGCATGGAACTGTCGGAGTGGAGAGTGGAGAATGGAACAGTTTGAGTGGAGGGTGGAGCATGGAACTGTCGGAGTGGAGAATGAAGAATGGAACTGTTTGAGTGGAGAGTGGAGAATGGAACTGTTGGAGTGGAGGGTGGAGCATGGAACTGTCGGAGTGGAGAGTGGAGAATGGAACTGTTGGAGTGGAGGGTGGAGCATGGAACTGTCGGAGTGGAGAATGAAGAATGGAACTGTTGGAGTGGAGGGTGGAGCAGGGGACTGTCGGAGTGGAGAATGGAACTGTTTGAGTGGAGGGTGGAGCATGGGACTGTCGGAGTGGAGAGTGAAGAATGGAACTGTTGGAGTGGAGAGTGGAGCATGGAACTGTCGGAGTGGAGAGTGAAGAATGGAATTGTTTGAGTGGAGAGTGGAGCATGGGACTGTCGGAGTGGAGAGTGAAGAATGGAACTGTTTGGGTGGAGAGTGTCTATTAGTGTCCGTAATGTATATATTGAATTGTTTTGCACCTTTTCCTTTCACAAATCCATACTGTTCTTAACCATTTTCGATTTTTTATTTCCTTTCTTGTTCTTCTTATTATATTTCTGAGTAGAAGCATATTGACATGGTTTATGAGGTTAAGTGTACGAAAGTCGCCGCATTCAATACCTCGTGATCTTATTTGGTATAGCTATAAATACAGATTGCAGCATAACTCTCGTTAAATATGCACTGCTGTCAATATCAATACACATTTTGGTTAATGTATCTATTTCAAATTACCCCATTGCTTCTAGTTCTTCTATTGTGATTCCAGATATTTTTCCTTTCTTCATATGTTTAACAGCGTCAGTGACTTCTTCTTTTAGAATAGGTGGACCTTCTAAGTTACTTTCCTCTGTTAATTCTTCCCTGTCTCCATTATATAATTTTCTTATACACTCATCCCACCTCTTTATTATAACATCTTCCTTAATACTATCATTCCTGTTTATGATTTCAAACACCATGTATTTACTCTTATTTTTTTCCGTTCGCTCATTTATTTTTGAGTGCATATTTTGCGTATCTTTAATATAATTTAATTCAATGTTCTTGCACTGATAGCTTAAAAATGTATCTTTTGCTTTCACACATTTATCTATTATTTCTTTATTTAACTTATCATACTCTTGTTTGTCATTTGTACTCTGTTTTCTTTTGTCCATCAACTTTAAGATCTCCCCATTATTGATGATAAATTGTGCACCCAGAAGCATTGTACACCATTATCCGTGTCACATGTATAGATAATTCAAAGCTTAGAGGATTTAGGATCATCACCCTTCAAAATACATTTGGGAAGATTCTAGCGAAGATAGTCGCTGTCAAGCTGCAATAGTTTTTTGGAAAGTGGGAAGCTTCTTCCAAAGGGCCCGGGGAGCTAAAGGCCAGGAAAAGATACCTGGTCAAATGCAGCCACTTTTGCCTTTGATGTATATGAGGGGTTTCATGGTAGACAGGAAACGATGGCGGCAACGCTTGACCTCGAGGATCCATACAATAGAGTTCGATATGATATTTTGATGACCGCACTGTTGGAGAAGGGGGTTAATCCCTGGTTGGTGAATTGGATAGTAGCCGTCCTGCATTCTCGTCGGGTTGCTCTCCGTCTGGGTGCATTGACCTCAGAGCCACATATTTTAACCCCGGGACTGCCACAGGGATCTGCATTCTCACCGGTGCTCTGTAACGTGTATACGCTATACGAGCAAGAGTGCAAACCTAGAAGCACCAGGGGTTGGAATGATACTAACATTTGCAGATGATATTCTTGCATATAGGCAGGGGAGAGATAGGGAGCAAACAGCCCAGGAGCTACAGGCGACAGTAGACAAAGTGATTGACTGGTGCACTGAAATGAGTGCTGTCATCCACCCGGAAAAGGCAGCTGTTTTGTGGTGCTCTCTGGACAATAGGATTGTGAGAGCTGATGTCCCAAGCTTCGTGATAGATGGTAGAAGCGTCAACAGAGAGAACAAACTGAAGTATCTGGGAATCACATTTGACAGGAGCCTGTCCGTCAAGGACCATGTGGAGACGGTTGTGACAAAATCTCAAAAGGGACTCAATGCACTTAACACTATGGCTGCAATGGACACAGAGCAGAGACTGCTTTTCACACTATACCAACACTTGATCCTCTCAGTAATTGATTATGGACAAGGACTGCTCACTGTCACAAAGAGTCAGCTGGTGAAATTAGAGCGCATACAGAACGAAGCTATGCGGGTCATTCTGGGATGCACCAGAGACACCCCAGTAGTGTGTATGCGTTACATCCTTGGTCTGCCTACTGTTGCTGGTAGGCTCAAGTTGATGCAGGCGAAGGCATACCTCAGAGTAGTTGCAGACACAGATCACCCGTTGCATGAGGCGCTGGACGCCGTTAAGGGTCAGCGACTGATAAGGGAGAAATCATGGATGGCTCAGGCGGAGGATACGATCAGACAGGTGTGCCCCTTGTAGAACATTAGGCGAGGAGAGGAGTGGGTCAGAGTTCCAGCGGAGCAGTCAGGGTTGTGCAGAGTTATAATCACATTAAGCCGGGAGTGCAGGGAGTGGCCAGCAGGGGCCACGGAAGTGGAAATCCAGCAACTAATTCAGGATAATGCTCGCTCGGGTGATGTCATTATCTATACAGATGGGTCAGTGTTGAGAGGTAGGAGAAATGCCTGGGGGTTCGTAGCAAAAGCTAATGGTCGACGTTTGGTGCAGGAGTGCCTGGCATATGATACCATAACATCTAGCTTAAGAATGGAGGTGGAGGCGGTCAGTGCAGCTTTCCGCTGGATGGAGAATACGATACACACACACACACACACACACACACACACACACACACACACACACACACCACACATACACACACACACAATCACACACACACACACATCGTGATTGTAACTGACTCAGAAAGCATGCTGAGGAAGGCGAGGACAGGCAAGCTTCGGGCAGAGTGGCTTGCTTCGCTTCGGAGGTCACGGGTGGCAATCATCGCCTGGTTCTTTTCTCCTTGGCATGTCGGTGTGCTGGGGAACGAACAGGCGGACGGATTAGCTGGCTCTGCAAATCTTGGTGGAGTATTGATGCATGGCAGGGCAGACGTGGTTGCGGCTTTGTGGAAGCACGTGTACACCTCGGAGGAGCAAATGGATTACCTTGGTCTGGCAAGAATGAGACAGTGAGGAGTGACGAGGTTATCTGGCCAACGATCGACGCTCAGAGGAAAGGTGAGACGGACATATAATCAGATTGCTACTGGTACTATTGGTGTTAGAACTCTTCACTGGCTACTGAGGATGAGGACGGAGTGCTTATGGCAATGCCCCGAATGATGTGATGTCGGTTCCTAAATCAATCAATCAATCAATCAATCAATCAATCAATCATAGGGTCCATTTTCTCGCCGCCAGCACAGAATCAGGAAGGCGCCAATGCCTGGAGTCGGATCGTGTATGATCAGTTCAGTGGTTGATGTTGCGTGGTGTTTGTCAGCTCTTGCATCAATATGTAGGACTAGGTGATGTAAGTTCATGGGAGAAGCTTGTAGTATTTTTCCATTGAAATGCATAGTATTGCAACGCTCGGAAAGTACAGTTGTAAAGATGTTGCCACTACGAACTGAAACCTCCTTACTGAGGCAAAAACAGAAGCCATTTGTTGCTGGGGTTTTGTTGTACAGACAAATAGATAAGTCATTTGGAGGAAAGAGATGTCAATAAGTGACGCCTGAGATTCTGAAAATTTAGTTTTGGAATATGTGCACAACTCCGGAGATCTGGGTAGAGGTAGGATGTTGCAGATCTGAAGAAGTCCATACTATTGGATTGGCATCATTGAAGATGTATAATTGGTTTCTAAGTGATGTAAGAGGTTCAACATTGCCAAATCACCTCACATTAAAATCCAAGGTTCATCTGGGAATGTATTAGTTTCCAAGCCTTTTGACGTTATAGTAATGTGTTTCACGATGTTAGAGAGAGAGAGAGAGAGAGAGAGAGAGAGAGAGAGAGAGAGAGAGAGAGAGAGAGAGAGAGAGAGAGAGAGGGAGGGAGAGAGAGAGAGTGAGAGAGAGAGAGAGAGTCAATGGATTTCACTCTGTTAGAGAGATAGTCGAGGTTTTTGAAAATGTGTTGACTAAAGCTAATGTGTTTACAAAATGGACTATTGCTGTCCCCACAAGGAATAAGAAGGCATCGACACATACAAAGGCACTGGTCGAGAAGTGGTTTGTCTATTTACGTGTTCATGGCAGGTTACACTCAGACAATGGCAGACATTTAGAGTCTGCTGGCAATGGAGAATTATGTAGAGTGTAAAGCATTCCACGATGGAATGGACAATGTGAAAGGTCCAATAGTACCTTGCATGACCTCCTCAGACCACTGTAGGCGAATCAGAAAAGAAGATGGTCTGACCATCTGACTGAGGCATGTCGGTATATAACTCGACGTAACATTTATATATACGGAATATTCGGCATAATTCTTGTTGTTTGGAAGAGAATCCGTGATGCTGGTTGATTGTGAGTTTGGTACTATTGACGAGGTGGGTGAGTCAAGGCAATCTCATTCATAGTATAGAAAGGCAAATGTGAGCATTATCGGCCCCTTTTCTCACAGCCAGCAAGGAGTCAGATAGATGTCAAGAGTCTGATTGTGTATGATCCAGCTCTGTTTGATGTTGGGTTGTGTTTGTGCCCTGCTTTATCGGTATGTAAGCTTAGATAATTAAATTAGCTAGGGAAAGAATATTGTGCCCTCCCCCCTCTCCATACACACACATACCCTCCCCTCCCACTGAAATACAAAGTGTTGTAACGCTCGGAAATTAACAATAGTAAAGAACTGTGGGACTATTTGCGATCTAACCACTTGTTTTAAAATATAGCTCATCTCATGTTGCTTCTTGTTTTATACAAGTAACTTCTAGCATTAGTCTAAACTAGATATATGTATATCTTGGCGCTACCAACAATAGCAGATATGCATAGGGTTCTTCAAATCATATGGTACCTGACAGTTGCTGCAGATATTGATCACTCCCTGCATAAAACCATGGATATGGTCCACTGTCATAGAATGAGACACGGCAGGTCTTTAATTTCACAGGCAGAAAGATCTATACGCCAGGTGTGTGATCTAGAGACTATCAAGCCTAAAAAAAAGCCTGGGTTAAGGTACCGGAAGCCATGACGGCCTGGCACAATATAATAGTAAAACTGGCTCGTGAGTGCAGAGAATGAGCAGCGGGCCGCAGAGAGTTTTAGATGCAACAATTGATCCAGAGCCAGACACATCAAGGTAGCATAATAATCTGCACCGATGGGGCAGTGGTGAGAAAACGAACGTAATGGTTGGGGTTTCATTTCATAATGAACGATGCTTCAAAATGGAGAGTCCAGCATGAGAATGGAGATGAAGCAGTAACAACGATCTTTCGATGGTTAGAGAAAACCACTACAAAACACATTGCATATATTATGGACTCTAGTAATCTTAGTAATGTGGAGTAGGGAATGTTTCGTGTGGAGTGGCTGTCCTGGCTTCAGAGGTCACAGATCTTGAGAATTGTATGGATATTTTGCCCTGGCCATGCGGAAGTGCGGGGGAATGAATAGGCTGATAGGCTGGCAGGAAATGCACTTTTTGGTGGTAGAGTACCTATGAACAAAGGAGACGTGGTCGAGCGTCTGTGCAATCAGATTGAGAAGGCGGGCCAACAGACTGAGAACCCGTATGTGGAAATAATTATTATGTGGGGAATCGGCATGGATTTGGAAGAATTTCAAAATTGACAGGGGAGACCAGGAGAATTTTTAGTCAAATAGCGGTGGGGACGATTAGTATTATGACTCTTCGCTGGATGTTAAACGAAGAGATGGAGCGTGTATGGGAATGTCCTGGGTGCAGTGATGTCGGTTCTTATCTCAACTCAACTCAACTCAACCCAACGTATAAAAACTCTTTTCTTCTAGTATTCTTAAGACAGGGAAGAGTTATCTTTGTATAAAAAATGGCGGCGCCCTGTTTACAAAACCAATGTTATCGATATAAATAGTATATACCATTAAACGCTAGACATGTGATGTGAAATAGAACTGCTCAGATAATAAATACATTAGTTGTGTTGTTATATTCCATGGGCACAGAGATGATATTTCACTCGCGGATGATGGCTTACCACGAGCAGAAAAGTCATTGAGTTGGGAACACCACAAGGGAGAACATTGTAACACATTAAATTAAATGATTCCATATCCTTTACAGGACATCGCTGTCAACATCAGCATCTTTCAGCTGATTGTTGATTTCATGTCAAGATTACGCTCAGTAGTTTGCCATTGCTTTCTGAGCGGCCGGCTCACATACCCCGTAAGTTACCGACGCGATTCGAACCACAGCTGATTCTCATCGTCGTCACGTTACTTACGAGAGTATACGAGATTACGGAAAACAGTCGCTAACCTCTAGGCCAATAAGCCGGCTTTTAACACATACTTAGTCATTTATTCCCCGTGATTAAAAGAATGCTAAGTTTGAGTTATAGCAGGCGTTAAGCAGCAGTATTGGGGAAAGGAATAGTCCACAGATTAGCCTAGAGTAATGAACACCCATATGCTAAGATTATTGAGTAGGTATTCAGGAGTAATTATATTTATTTCATGAAGTGTAAATGACAATGTTAATGCTATTGATTGTAACAGTGTGATACTAGACACGTGGAGGTGCCTCACATTGTTGTTCCAGATGGGTATCGTGTGATTTGAAGAAGTTATCATTAGGGAGGCCCACTCCGATAGCTGTAGATAAGTAACGGTAACACAATTAAAAATATCGGTGTATGTATAACATCAAATACTGAAATAATGAATACTGTTTCATGAGTGTCACTTGGTGATAATGAGGCACGGGGTGGTGTTTATTATGTTGACGATGAGAATAAATTGAGTGTAGTCTATGGGGATTAAACTAATCAAATATGGAATGCACAGTCAAGAAAATCGCAGTACACTTGTATACGGTTACAGTATGTAATGAATTCAGATTTATTAGAATGGTGCTGTACAATATAAATATGACATAATGTTTGTGAAGTGCAGGGTATTTTAGGATACATATGTATTCAAGGAAGGAACATGGAATGCTATGGACCGAGAGCGACAGAGTGTATGAAATAATATACTTCTAAGTCGTCCGAATACAGAACAATCATAATTACTTCAACCGGTACATTAAATGTGAGGAGTCTCTATAGTGAAGTGGTCAAGCGGTTTGACTCGGGCTCCGAAGGTTGTGGGATCGATTCCGGGCAACGTCCTTCGGTTCACGAGTGACATTTTTCGGAGACTCCTGTGGGTCGTCGCTAGAGCTACGGAGTTCGTGCTTTGTGCGACGCTTTCCGCGCTGCGGAAATAGACCTAGCCATATGGGATAAAACCCGGTGCAATGAAGTCGACCCTGTCGACTATTTTTTTTTTTTTTTACATCAAATGTGGCTCTACGTCTGTGCGATACAGGGAAACAAGTGCTGTAATTACAATTGGTGTTAATAAAAATGTAAAGTGTAGTTGGAGATATGGAAAACATCAAATATGATGTGCATGAGTAGAGTCATTTGTTGATACATGAAGAGTTTCATTGTTGGCAGAAGAGCACAGTGCACCTACGGTATGATGGATCAGGGCCACGCAATGTCCAGTCCATTTATCTAATGTGTTCTCCAGGAGGGCTGAGGCACTGAAACCTCTTGTCCCCTGGTAGATGATGCTGTCAGCTATTACACCGGCTCATCTAGGATGGAAATCTCCGATTATAAACACCCCAAGTTTAAGGTGGACCTACGTGCCGAGGATTGAATGGCCACGGGTGAGGTCAGAGGGAAGACAAGGAGAACTTTCAATCAGATGGCGGTGGGAACAATTAGTATTGTGACTCTTCGCTGGCTGTTGAACACGGGGACGGTGTGCGTATTGGAATGTCATGAGTGCAGTGATGTCAGTTCTTAGCTAAACTCAACTCAACTCAATGTCCAGTGTTGAATAGTTGTTGTTTGTACGGCGCAAAGCGGCAAAACTGAAACTAGTTGATGTATAATCACTGTAGGAGGAAGATAACTGTGCACTTACCGTATAATAGATCAGGACACCTTAATGGTTTGTGTTTGTGTGCATAACAGCAAGTACAGGAAGTGTAGAATATTGGGCTAAGGATTAAAATGTGATGTTTGATTGTGGCTGTATTATGTACTCAGCAGTGGTAGTGGTGTAAGGCAGAGAGCGAGATATGACCTGAATGGAGGTACCACAGACCAGAACTAAGTGAGAAGACCATACCGTGGTGTGCCGGTGAGATAGCGGTCACTTGAGATGTGGCCTGAATGGAGGTACCACAGACCAGAACTAAGTGAGAAGACCATACCGTGGTGTGCCGGTGAGATAGCGGTCACTTGAGATGTGGCCTGAATGGAGGTACCACAGACCAGAACTAAGTGAGAAGACCATACCGTGGTGTGCCGGTGAGATAGCGGTCACTTGAGATGTGGCCTGAATGGAGGTACCACAGACCAGAACTAAGTGAGAAGACCATACCGTGGTGTGCCGGTGAGATAGCGGTCACTTGAGATGAATTATTGCAAACACATTTTGATCATGTGTAGGCAGTGAGCTTATAATGCTTTCCTTCAAAAATGTTTGGAACACCCGATGTGAGGGATATAGATGTTTTGGGAATTTATGTGAGGGAATTTGTCGGATTATTATCAGTCTAAATGCATTGTTTATGTTGTGTGGGCACACCCAGACTATGTTGAGATGTTGTGTCTTATTCAGTGAGCCAACCTACCAAAGTGTTTTACTGGCTGCATGGTAAGAAATATTTTAGAGATGTCTTTTGTCCGTAGTTTCGTATCTAAACTCGGTCAGAACACCAGTTAGTCAATTAGTCAGTTTTATCTACAAGACCTGTATAATGATAACAGAGAGGAACAGTATGCTATTAGATTTAATAATGAAGGACCAGAAATTTTAAAGATGGAGGTTCAAAATGTTCTTAAGCATATGAAAGCTGGCAAGGCCCCGAGTGCAGATAACATCACAACAGAAATGATTAAAGCTTTAGAAGAATTTGGACTAGAGCAAGTCACTAGACTGCTGAACACGTTATATGATACTGGAGATATACCTTCTGAATTATGTAACTCTGTATTTATTGCAATCCCAAAGAAATCAGGAACCTTAGAATGTGATCAACATAGAACAATTAGTATAATGAGTCACATCACACAGATTTTGTTACGAATTATCATCCAAAGAGTGAGGAAGAAAATACAACCTGAAATAGGGGAAGAACAATGTGGGCTTGTAGAAGGAAAGGGTACAGTAAATGCTGTGTATATGCTGCGAACAGTTATTGAACGTGCTTTAGAAGTAAACAAGGATATACATCTTTGCTTTATTGACTACACAAAGGCTTTTGATAGAGTTAGACATGTCAACATTGTGGATATGCTTGCAGATCTACAAATTGATGGGAAAGACATTAGACTTATAAAAAACATATATTGGAAACAACAAGCTGCCATAAGGATTGATAATGAAGTAGGACAATATCAACCTATTAAGAGAGGTGTTAGGCGGGGATGTGTAATGTCTCCAGATCTTTTTTCCCTATACAGTGAAAATATTTTCAGAAATGTGGAAGACCTAAATGGAATCAGCATTGGAGGACGAAACATAAATAACATTAGATATGCAGATGATACAGTATTGATTGCAGACAATGCACAGGATCTGCAACAATTAGTAGACGCTGTTGTTGTACACAGTGAGCAGCTGGGTTTGGAATTAAATTGTAGGAAGACACAGGTTATGGTCGTCACTAGGAAGAACGAAGTACCACAATGTAATATACAAGTAAATGGGAATAATCTTCAACAAGTGAATCGGTTCAATTATCTCGGAACAGTCATAACATCTGATGGCAGATGCCTTGAAGAGATTAGAACAAGAACCCCCATTGCGAAAGTAGCCTTTAGCAAGATGAAAAACATTCTGACCAATAAAATGATGTCAATTGAAACGAGAAAAAGAGTGTTGAGGGGATACATAGAGCCTGTTCTTTTGTATGGATGTGAAACTTGGACAATGTGCAGTCAAGCTGAAAAACATCTGATGGCTGCAGAAATGTGGTTTCTGAGGAAAATGCAAAGAATACCATGGACAGATAGAAAAACCAATGACCAAGTACTACAAGAGAGAAATGAAAATCGTAGATTGATTAGAGAAATTAGACGTAGACAGTCAAAATTTTTTGGACATGTTATGAGAAGAAATGGACTGGAGAACTTAGTGACAGCTGGCAAGATCGAAGGGAACAGACCAAGAGGAAGACCGAGAGGAAAATACCTGGATGGCTTGGCCACATGGCATGGACGAGACAGGAACACTGTGCTGATCCACGACTCTGGTGATCGAGTGAAATGGCGAATCATGACCGCCCACGCTTTCCGGCATGGCACATGATTGATTGATTGATCTACAAGATCATCTATTATTTGAGTGCTTGGTGTTTTGTGTGTGTGTGTGTGTGTGTGTGTGTGTGTGTGTGTGTGTGTGTGTGTGTGGGTGTGTGTGTGTTTCTGTTGCACCTACATTTCTAGCTGTATCGTAAATTTTGTTTGTACCTCGCATGTCTAGGTGTACCATAAATTTTTTATTCCATACATTTCTAAGTGTATCATGCATTTTTACACCTCATATTTATAGATGTATCATACATATTTATACCTCATATTTCTAGCTTTACTAAACATTTGTATACCTCACATTTCTAGCTTTACTAAACATTTGTATACCTCACATTTCTAGCTGTACCATACATTTAATACCTCACATTTCTAGCTGTATCATACATTTAATACCTCACATTTCTAGCTGTATCATACATTTAATACCTCACATTTCTAGCTGTATCATGCATTTAATACCTCACATTTCTAGCTGTTCCATATATTTTTAATAGCTTACATTTCTAGCTGTACTATGAAATTTCGTGGTGCATTAAATTGTTTTTGTTATACTATACATCTTTTCTGTGCCATACATTTGTTGTTGCACTTTAGATTCTTGTCCTATTGCAGATTTTGAATTTTAATAAAGGTTAATAAAGATTATTCGATGTGTTTTCTTTTTGGCTTGTTTAGTATTTATGGACTATGGTTGAACATTCGCTTTTGTTGTTTCAGACAAGTTGTTTTATCTACTGACTAGGTTAAGAGGCACACATTCTCAGCAGTCTTTATCTCGGATCCCTGGAATGTCTTTTGTGTGTGGGTACGTGCGGGATGTATGGGTTGGCGGGGAGATGTGTGTTTGGCTAGGTGGTTGTGGGTGAGTGGGTGGAGGAGGATATGTTGGTGGATGATTGATGATGAGTTATGGGATGGGTGGGGGTATATGTATGGGTGGGGAGATGTGGGTGTGGGGATATGTGGTGGGTGGGAGATGTGTGCAGGTGGGGGTGGTTGTGGGTTTGGGGGTGTGGGTGAGGGATGTGTATGGGTGTGGGATGTTTGGGTGGATGGGTGGAGAGTGTGTGTGGGTGAGATATGTGTGGGGGATGTATGTTGGTTGGGGAGGGGTGCATGATGGGTGTGGGTGATGGATTTGGAGATGTGTGTGTGGGTGGGGGATATGTCTGGCTAGGTGGAGGTGTGTGGCTGGATGGAGGATGTATGTGTGGGTAGTGAGGGTGATTGTAGTTAGGGGATGTGTGGATGGGTAGGAGATGTGTGGGGAGATGTGTGTGTGTGGGTGAGGGATATGTCTTTGGGATGTGTGTGGATGTGGTGTTGTGTGGGAGGGGAGCTGGTTGTGGATAAATGATGTGTGTGTGTGGGTGGGTGAAGGTGTGGTTGGGTTTTCGGGTGGGTGAAGGATGTGTGTGAGGGTGGGGATGTGTGCTTAGATGGGTGGTTGGGGTGTGTGAGTGTGGGTGGGTAGATAGGAGATGTATGTGTTGATGAGTGGGTAAGGGATATGTGGGTGTTAGTGGTTGAGGGATACGTACGTGTGTCTGGGGATGAGTGTATGAGTTGGGGATGTGTGTGTGGGTTGTGTGTGCGTGGGTGGAAGGTGTGTGTTTCTGAATGGGGGATGTGTTGGTGGGTGGGGATGTGTGGGAGGGATGTGTGTATGGGTGGGGAGATTGTGCGTGGGTGGGGATGTGTGTGTATATGGGTAGGGGTGTGTGGTTAAGGGATGTGTGGCTGGGGGATGGGTGGATGGAGGATGTGGGGTTGGGTAGAGGATGTGTGGGTGGGTGATTGTATATGAGTAAGGCTGTGTGGTTAAGGGATGTTTGGTTGGGGGATGGGTGGGTAGAGGATGTGTGGGTGGGTAGAGGATATGTGGGTGGGTGAGTGTGTGCAGGTTAGGAGATGGTGGGGGATGATTGTAGGTGTGGGGTCGGGATCTGTGAGTGGGCTGGGGGAGATGGGAGATTATGTGGGTGGGTGCGGAATTTGTGTGTGGGTAGGTGCAGAATATGTGAGTTGACGGGGAGATGTGTGTGTGGCTGAGGAATGTGTGTTTGGCTGGGTGGGTGGAGGTGTGTAGGTGGAGGAGGATATGTGGGTGAGTGATTGTTGGTGGATAATGGGACGGGTAGAGGATATGTGAGTGGGTGGGGAGATGTGTGTAGGTGGGGGATGTGTGGGTTATTGAATGTATGTGTGCTTGGGGTGTGGGTGGATGGGATGTGTGGTGGGTGAGAGGTGTGTGTGGGTGGGGAGATGTGTAGGTGTAGGGATGTGGTGGATGGGTGGGGGAATGTATGTGTGTGTGGGTTATGTGTGTGGTTGGGTGGGGGAGTTGGAGTAAATGGGGGATGTGTGGGTGGGTGGTGGATGTGTCTCATAACATAGTAATATGCATTGTTTATGTTTACAAAATTCATGTGACAATGTTGTTTTTTCTTATGCACTGTTGATGAAAGAAAGCTGAGTGAGTGGAAGGGCCGAATGTAAGACGGGCCTGCATGCCCAATTTGTTACCCTTTGAAAATAAAGTCTGTTCGTTCGTTCGTTCGTTCGTTCGTTCGTTCTTCTATTTTCTTTCCCTGGTGTGGTATTCCGGGGACGCTGCCAGGTTTCTTCTCTTTATTCATATTTTATTTCTCTTTCTCCTCTAAAGCTTGTCCCTTGGGCTCGAACTCAATCATCGTCCCGTTCACTGCCCGATGTCGTCGCTTTTTTCTCGGCGTCACACACACACACACACACACACGAGCGCGCGTACGCGAGGGCGAGTCAATAAAGTAAGTTACACAGTTCTGTAGGATGGCAGGTAAATGTAGTTGGTGTTTTCTACTGGTGTTATTAGGTGACAGCAACATCGAAACTTATTTTCCCTTCGTCAGGTAGCGTTGGGTGTATCATGCGCATATGCAGCGAATAAACAAAATGGCGACTGTACTTACGGAGTGTACAACTAAAGAACAATGTGCTATTCTGCGTTTTTGTGTGGCCAAAGGACTGCCTGCAAAGGACATTCATAAGGAAATGCTTCCTGTTTATGCTAAGAAATGTTTGTCCCGTAAAGCAGTGCATAGCTGGGAAGAAAAGTTTCTCAAGAACGCGCTAAATGTGTTGATGAAATTCGATCTGGTCGTCCTATTGAAATTGCAACAGAAGCATCCGTGCAGCGGGTGGAGGAGATGATTAGAGGTGACAGGCGATTAACGATAGACTCTGTAGCATCTGCAATAGGGTACTCATGTGGTTCAGCATACAGCATAATGCATGAACGATTGAAATTTCGAGGATTGCTGACTAGAGGAGTGTTGCTTCTTCATGACAATGCAAAACCACATACGGCTCGATTAACTCAGGAGAAAATTAACCAAGGTGGGAAATTCTGGAACATCCACCTTACAGCCCCGACTTAATCCCTAGCGATTTCCACCTTTTTGGTCCACTGAAAATCCACCTTGGTGGGAGACATATCGCGAATGACGCCGAAATTGAATGTGAAGTGAAAACGTGTAATAGAAAACAGAGCACGCAGTTCTATGCCGCTGGTTTGGGAGTTCTGATAAAACGACGGGATAGGAGCATCAAAGTTGGTGGAAATTATGTTGAGAAATAAAGGGGCATTGTATGTACAAAATTGAACTGGTTTCAATTTGTTACATATTTAGTTATTTGTCCACAACCATTTGTAACTTACATACTGACTTCCCCCCCCCCTCTCTCTCTCTCTCTCTCTCTCTCTCTCTCTCTCTCTCTCTCTCTCTCTCTCTTTCTCTCTCTCTCTCTCTCTCTCTCTCTCTCTCTCTATATATATATATATATATATATATATATATATATATATATATACACAGACCTTCAAGCACTTGGAATCAACGACTATCAAGAGAAGGTCAACCAGAGAGACGAATGGAGACGGATTGTATCTGCAGCAAAGAACCTCAATGGCTAGGAACGCTGAAGAAGAAGAATACATAAACATATAAATGTATATATATATATATATATATATATATATATATATATATATATATATATATATATATATATATATATATATATATATATATATATATATATTATCCATCATCAACCACAGGTGTCACAAGAACACATACTGCATTCATTGTTGATATCAAATGTCACGCAAATAGACTTATTATACATTGTCTATATCAACTGACACGTACATAGACATAGCATCCATAATCCATGCCATGTGTCACAAGGAAACATATGACAGTCATTGTCTATATCATATGCCACACATATAGACATTATATTCATTGTCAATATTAATGTCAAGCATGTAGACACAGCATCCATTAACCATGGCACATACCATATGGACACATATGTCTTTCGTTGTATATATAAAATGTCACGCATAAAAGACATAATATTCGTTGTGTATATCAAATATCACACATATAGCATTGTACCCGGCAGCCATGTCAAGTCTCCACTCATTAAAACAAACACGTCCCAATCTGGAAACTGCAGTGGCTCTGTGCTGGGACCAACACATTGCGTGGTCAGTCTTCCCCTCTGTGGTGTGCTGAGACCATCACATTGCGTGGTCAGTCTTCCCCTCTGTGGTGTGCTGAGACCATCACATTGCGTGGTCAGTCTTCCCCTCTGTGGTGTGCTGAGACCATCACATTGTGTGGTCAGTCTTCCCCTCTGTGGTGTGCTGGAACCATCACATTGTGTGGTCAGTCTTCCCTTCTGTGGTGTGCTGGGACCATCACATTGTGTGGTCAGTCTTCCCCTCTGTGGTGTGCTGGGACCATCACATTGTGTGGTCAGTCTTCCCCTCTGTGGTGTGCTGGGACCATCATATTGTGTGGACCGGAGAGCAGGGAGCAACATGTGGTCAGTCTTCTATACCGACCGCTCTTATTTATGTACACATATTTATTACACTCACATGACAGGAAAATGTGGGACCCATTGTATGATGGACCCACTTTATGATGGTCCCACTGTACGACGGACCCACTGTATGACGGACCCACTGTATGATGGACCCAATGTATGATAGACCCATGTGGCATAGTAGTTAGTGCGTGTTCTGTTAAGACAGATGTGGGTTCAACCCCAGGCAGAGAAAGGAACATTGTCGCTTCATGTACGGCTGTGGGGTTGACCCACTTTCTAGAAATGGGAACCAGATAATGTCGAAATTTGTTTTCTATTCCATTATTTGAAAACAAAATGATGGTCTGACTGCCATGATTCTACTTAGCTAGGTTTTTTTTTGGCTCATTGTCAGTTGGTAACACCGATGTCTCAACCGCCGATTTTCTCGATTGGTTCTATTTGGGGCTCGTACAGTGTATTTATTTCTCCTTGCGTAGATTGTTCTGCGATTTCGCTTCCCGGGGTCTGCGTTTTCTGTCTTGGTGCGAATTTCACCTTTGGTGACGTTTCTCTTGTCTGGATGTAGATCATGTTTCACTGGATGCGTAGCCACATTGGGGTAGCCTGTACACTGGATGCATGGCTACATTGGAGCAGCTTATACACTGGATGCATGGCTACTTTAGAGCAGCCGGTCCAATAGTTAGGTTGTGGCGCATCTTTATAATCATGCCTGATCAACGGATGCCTTCTCTATTCCATAACATTCGGCGTATATGACATTCCTGGTGCTACTAAGGTAGTGACCTAGAGGGCGGCATTGATGGGTTCGCAAGGGGAGATCGAGTCTGAGGACATCTTTGAATACGCCAGCGTGGCCCAGTCGTGTGATGATAGTGTGGCCCAATAGTATGAGACAATTGGTGATAATCTGGCCAGTCCATATGACACTGTTGTGGATGACGTTATAATATCCGTACAATGAGACTATACATGAGTGTAGTGTGGAACTGTTGTAGTGGGGAGTGGAATATGGAACAGTTGTAGTGGAGAATGAAGTATGGAACTTTTGTAGTGGAGAATGAAGTATGGAACTGCTGTATTGTGAAGTGGAGTATGGAACAGTTGTAGTGGAGAGTAGAATATGGAAATGTTGTAGTGGAGAGTGCAGTATGAAATTGTTGTAGTGGAGAGTAGAATATGAAAATGTTGTAGTGGATAGTTAGTTTAGTTAGTCTTTCCACTTGAGCTTAAGTCGGCGCATAGGGCAGAAGTCATGGCTCTCCATGTCCGGCGGTTCGCTGCTACCTGTTGTAGATCTTGGATGTTTACTTGGCCTTTGAATGAGCCTTCTCTGATGATGGTTCTACGCAGGGTCTCTCTTGGTCTTCCCCGTTTTCTTTTCCCTACTGGTGACCAAATGAGGGCTTGGTAGAGGAGTCTTGTCCATTCTGAGTACATGGCCGATGTAGTTCCAACGGCGTCTTCTTATAAAATTGGATATTGTATCTTCCTTAGTCTCTTGTCTTATTTGCGTATTGGTTCTGAAGTCTGTCCAGTGGATGTTTAGAAGTCTTCTAAGACATTTGAATTCTAGCAGTCTCTCTCCGTTTTGGTTCATATCCCCTAAGCCGTGAATTCCCATATATCTCTCAACACCCTTATATTGTCAGACCCTATATTGGCATTGAAATCACCCATTACAACAACAATGTCCTGCTTGGGAGATGAGTTGATGGTAGCAATTAGTTGTTCATAGAAATTATCTTTGTTGATGTCTGTATCATCGTTTGTAGGTGCGTAGCACTGGATGATTGTTAGCTTGAAATATTTCGTTTGGTAACGCGCTGTTATGATTCTATCATTTACTGGTTCCCAGCTGATCAGTGATCTTTTTGCATTTTTTGACATGATGATAGCGACTCCGTTCGAATGATGGTTGACGGTTCTTCCTGAAAAAATTATGTGTCTTTGTTCACAGTTGAGAAATGTCTTACCTGAGTCAGTCCATCTGCACTCGCTAACCCCGAGAATCTCTAGGTTGTATTCATTCATAACACTACACACCTGAGTAGTTTTCCCCGTCTGGTACATAGTTCTGACATTCCAATAACCAATCTTGAAAGTATTCTTGGAGTTTAAACGTTCCAACAACCAATGTTGAAATATCCTTGGAATTTAACAAGTTTGAGCGAAGCAGCATAACATTTAGAGCCAGAAATCTGATTCTGAAAAAACGGGAAGTTTTATGATGGCGGTTTGTCGAGCCACCGATCAACCGTCCCAAGCCAAGTTAGAAAGAAACACGTCCCGCCATCTTGACCTAGACCGGAAAAGCCGGTGGATAGTGTAGTATAGAATTGTTATAGTGGAGAGTAGAATACTGGAAATGTTGTAGTGGAGAGTGTAGTATGGAATTGTTGTAGTGGAGAGTAGATTATGGAAATGTTGTACTGGGGAGTGTAGTATGGGATTGTTGTAGTGGAGAGTAGAATATGGAAATATTGTAGTGGAGAGTAGAATATGGAACTGTTGTAGTGGAGATTAGAATATGGAAATGTTGTAGTGGAGAGTGTAGTATGGAATTGTTGTAGTGGAGAGTAGAATATGGAAATGTTGTAGTGGAGAGTGTAGTATTGAATTGTTGTAGTGGAGAGTAGAATATGGAAATGTTGTAGTGGAGAGTGGCGTATGGAACTGTTGGAGTGGAGAGTGGAACATGGAAATAATTGAGTGGAGAGTGGAACATGGAACCTTTCGATTAGGGAGTGAAGTATGTAACTGTTGGAGTGGAATGTGTAGTATGGAACTGTTGTAGTGGATAGTGGAACATTGAATTATTGGAGATGAGAGTGGAACATAGAACTGTTGGAGTGGATAGTGGCACATGTAACGGTATTTTGCCATTGAAATGTGTATTTATGTTTCGCTGGGAAAGTACGATTGTAAAGATGTTGCCACGAGGAACTGAAACCACATAGAGGCGGAGAAATATTATGTATGCTGCTGACGTTTTGTTGTACAGAAGAATACAGTAGCCACTTCGGGGACATATTTCTCAATGAGATGTACCGGAGGTTCTGAAACATTGAGTGTTGGAACACGTGCATAACCCAGAAATAATATGTTGCAGGTCTGAAGAGATCGTTGTTAATGGATTGGCATAACTGAAGATGAAGAGTTGTTTTGTAAGAGATGTAAGAGATGTGATATTGCCAAACCACCTTTTGACAATGTGTTGGTTATAGCTGGTGTGTTTAATAAACTGACTGTTGCTGTCCTCACAAGGGATCAGAAAGCCTCAACAGTTGCGAAGGCACTGGCCGAGAAACGTCATGTCAATTTACATGTTCTTTACAGGTTACACTACGAACAGGGTAGACGTTTAAAGTGTGATGTAATTGGAGAACTATGTAGAGTGTACGCCATTCAAAAGAATCTCACCTCGCATTGATATCCACGAGGAAATGGACAATGTGAACGATTCAATATGACCTCCTGAGCCACTAGAGTTGAATCAGAAAAGAAGATGGTCTGACCATTTCGCTGAGGTCCTGCTGGTATATAACTCGACGCCACATGCAACTAATGGGCATTCTTCATACTGTGTGTTGTTTGGAAGAGAACTCAAGACGCCGGTATATTTTATACTTGGCACTAGTGACGAGGTTGAGGAGACTCACTTTGCAAGTTGGGTGACTGGACACCTGTCGCGTATGTATATTGCTCATGTTAGAGTAGACGAAAGATTAAGACAGTTATCCGCTGTGAGGAACCAGAGATGAGACAGAATGTAACCTTCTAAAAGACTATGAGTTTAAGAGGTAGAGATGAAGTTAGAAACATGAGCCATTACACAGAGATGTGTAGGATTAAAGATTAGTATACTATAGAAAAGTATGCAGTGATAAACACTTCTGCGGTCTATATGTTATCAGACGAATGATAGAGATTATGACATATATACTGGATGATATGTCTATATATGTGGCATCTGATTAGGATCATGGATGCTATGTCTATAAACGTGACATCTGACATAGATAATGAATACTATGTCTATATATTGTAAGATGCGGAAAAACAATGATGAGTTAGTGAGCAAGCCGCTGACTGCGTTCGGGCCAAAGGGGAAAAGCATTAGAGGATAAAGGTAAATAAAGTAGGAATAAAGAGAAGTAGCATAGCAACCTCCCAAGAACTAGTAAGAACAGGAAAAATAAATAGGAAGACGATATTCCAGGGATCTGAGACAGAGGCTGAGAATGTTGGCCGCCTCTTAACCCAGGTAATGGATAAAACAACAAGGCTGCAACACTAACGGCGAATTTTCAACTTAAGTCCATAAAAACTAAACTAGTCACCCAGAAGCAACATCGAATCTCTTTGTTAACTTTTATTAAAATCCTAAATCTGCAATAGGACAAGAATGTATGGTGCAACAACAAATGTATGCACAAAGCAAAGGTGTATAATAAAACATAATATGCAATGCCCCACAAAATTGCATGGTACAGCTAGAAATGTGAGGTATAAAAAAATTGTATGCTGTAGCTGGAAATGAGAGGTATAAAAAACCCGTATGTCACAGCTAGAAACGTAAGGTATAAAACACACAAGTATGGTACAGCAAAAAATATAAGGTAATAAAAACAACTGTATGGTACAGCTAGAAATGAAGGTACACCAAAAACCCAGGAAAGCCGTGCACTGAAACATTGGATTCTTCCATAGCTAAAACACACATTAATTAACTGGTGTTCTGCCTGGGATGTGATTCGAAACTAGGGACAACAGAAATCTCCTGAACACTTTGTACTATCATCAGCATCATCAAGTGCCGTGCCGGCTGGCGTAGGCGTTCATGGCTCTCCACAGATCTCGGTCTTTGGTGTTCTGGATCAACTCTGCTGATGATATTCCTCCATGCCACCGTCTCAGTCCGCCCAGCATCATTTCTCTTGGTCTGCCTCTGCCTCTCTTCCCCTCGATCTTTCCAGTTGTCACGATGTTCTCCAATGCCTCTCTTCTCATCACATGACCAAAGAAAGATGTTTGTCTCTTTCTTATTGTTGTATATAGTGTTCTAGTTTCATTAGCCTCTTTCAGGCAATCGTTGTTAGTTACTCTGGCAGTCCAAGGAATTCGCAACATTCGTCTTAAAAACCACATCTCTGTTGCTTCTAAGTTCTTCCTAATTTGTTCATTTACATTCCAAGATTCGCTGCCATACAGCAAAACTGGTTCTATATAGCATTTTAGTACTCTCTTTCTTACATTCATTGATAGCGACTTATTGCATAAGATACTCTTCATTTTCTGAAATGCTGTCTTTGCCTGCCCTATTCTGCTCTTAATCTTTTTTGTACATCTTCCATCTGATGTTATAAGTGCCCCTAGGTATTTAAAATTATCCACTTGGTTGAGAATTTCCCCTTCTATTTCTATGTCACATTTTGGCGTCCCTATTTTCTTTGATATTACCATTGTTACTGTTTTCTTGTTATTCAAGGACAGTCCTTTCTGTGCACTCTCTGTTACTACACTGTCCAACAATTGTTGTAGGTCTGTTGCATTATCCGCTACCAATACTGTGTCATCTGCATAGCGTATATTGTTTATATTATATCCTCCGATTAGTATTCCTGGCTTCTCTTTGATCTCTCTCATTATTACTTCGCTATACAGGGAGAAGAGATCGGGTGACAAGACACACCCCTGTCGTACTCCTAGCTTTATCTGTTCGTAACTACCCTCTTTATTTCCCATTTTAATTGCTGCTACTTGGTTCCAGTATATATTCTTTATTATTCTTACATCTTTCCCATCAATGTTGATATCTTCCAACATTTTAATCAGCTCATCATGTTTTACTTTATCAAATGCCTTAGTATAATATATGAAGCATAAATATATGTCTCTTTGTTTCTCTATTGATCTTTCTATTAGTGTTCGTAATATATATATATTGCATTGTTTGTACCCTTTCCTTCCATAAAACCATACTGTTCTTCACTAATTTCCATTTTTATTTTCTTTCTTGTTCTTCTCATTATAATTCTGAGTAGAAGCTTAGTGACATGGTTTATGAGGTTAATTGTACGAAATCTTCACAATCAATTGCTCCTGGTCTTTTTGGTATAGCTATAAATACAGATTTCAGCATATCACTGGGTAAATATCCACTACTGTAAATATCATTTAACATTTTGGTTAATATATCTACTCCAAATTCTCCCAACACTTCTAATTCTTCTATTGTGATTTCATCTGGCCCAGCTGTTTTTCCTTTCTTCATATGTTTCATAGCATCAGCGACTTCTTCTTTTAGAATAGGTGGGCCTTCTAAGTTACTTTCTTCTGTTAATTCTTCCCTTTCTCCATTATATAATTCTCTTATATACTCATTCCACCTCTTCATTATAGCACCTTCCTCCAATAAAGTCTGTCCTGTTTTTGATTTCAAACACCCTGTATTTATTCTTTGTTTTCTTCCTGTGAGCTCGCTGATTTGTATGTACATACTTTTTTGATCTTTAATGGAATTTAATTCAATTTTTCTGCATTGCTCATTTAACCAACTTTCTTTTGCCTTCACACATTTATCTCTTATTTCTTTATTTATCTTAGCATACTCTTGTTTGTCATTTTTATTCTGTTTCCTTTTGTCCATCAACCTTAAGATTTCTTCATTCATCCATTTTTTCTTAGCTTTTTGGCTTCTCTCCGGTAATATTTCTTTGCTAGTTTGATGAATGGAGTCCCTTAACATTTCCCATTGTTCATCTATACTCTGTATTTTAGCTATTGCATTGTACCTATTTTTCACAGTCACTCTGTATTGTTCTTGAATTTCTTTATCTACTTTCAGAACCTCTTTATTAAGTCTAAGGTTTTTAACCATTTTTTCCCCTCTCTTTAATCTTACTTTTATTTGTCCACATAGTGGTACATGATCACTGTTACCGTCAGCACCAGGCATTGTCTTTACATTAATTAATGCATTTCTAAATCTTTTATTAATAAGTATGTAGTCAATTTGGTTGCGTATTTTCATATCAGGGCTTTTCCATGTGTATAGTCGTCTTTTATGGTGTTTAAACCATGTGTTTCCAATTATCATATAATTAATATTTGCCCATTCTATTAGTTTCTCTCCTCTTTCATTTCTTGTACCTAAACCGTAATTCCCCACTATATCCTCTATTTTTCCCTTTCCTACTTTTGCATTAAAATCCCCCAGTATTATTTTTATTTCTTGGGCTATTGCCATTTCAACTTCATCGTAAAAGTTTTGTATATCTTCATCACTACTGTTTGTTGTTGGTGCATATACTTGTATAATATTTATATCTATTGGTTTGCCTTTGATTTTGACCATTATAACTCTATCTTAAATGCACCAGTATCCAGTCATAGATTTGGCTGTATTTTCATCAAATATTATTCCTACACCTTTTTCATGTGTGTCCCCTCCATAATAAATTATTGTGTGTTTGTCGGTTATAATTTTGCCAGATCCCTTCCATCTCATCTCACCTATGCCTAGTATATTCATTTTCATGTTTTCCATTTCTCTTAGAACATTGTTTAACTTTCCTAGCTCATTTAATGTCCTAACATTCCACGTTCCTACTCTAAATTTATTTAGTTTAGTTATTGTTTTAGTTTTGCCATCAGTAGCTGGATGACGGTCTGGTGTCACCTGTGGCTCATGACTGTCCCTACCGGACGAGGATGTCCTAAGACAGCCATTAACGTCGTTCACTATTTCTGAAATGTGTGTCGCCATGAAATCTTGGGAAGATAATGTGGTGGTTTCCCCTTGCCTTCCACATTCACACGGTGGTCTTTTAACTCTGCCTTTGACAGCCATTTCCGACTGTCGGGACAACTTTGTACTATGCACCCAGTAAAATATTTGAGTACGATAGCTCACTCAAGAAAACACTGCATCTCAACATTGACTGGGTTTACCCACACAACATAAACAATGCTTTCATACTGATAATAATCCGACTACTTTTATCACATAAATTCTCAAAACAGGTGCATGCCTCACATGACTTTTTCAAAATATTTATCAAGGAAACCATTACAAGCCTACTGTCTACACTGATAAAATATTTATGAATTCATTCATCTCAAGTCACCGCAGTCTAACCGACACAAGACAGTGTCCCCACAGACTTCTCGCTAAGTTCTTGTCTGTGCTATTCAGGCCACATGCCATTGCCCTACATCACTAACACTGTTTAGTACTTAATACAACCAAAATCAAACATCACATATTACCACATAGCCCAATACTCTACAATTCCTCTATTTGCTGCTATGCACACAAACAACAACCATTAAAGTGCCCTGATATAGTATACCATAAGTGCACAGTTTTCTTCCTCCTACAATGATCGGATATCGGATCCTCGTCGGTGCTACGGAGTTCGTGCACTGAGCTGAGTGTCTCCGGACTCAGGCTTGAATTAGGAGAAGAACGGAGAACTTATGGGTTACACCCGTGTGCCGTTATGTTGATCCGTCGATTACACTAAACTAAAATACAATGATGCACGCTATACATCAACTAGTTTCAGTTTCTCTATTTGTAGCTTTGCTCCGCACAAACAACAATTACAGTAGACTTGACATGATGATGTTGCCATGATCTATCACATCGTAAGTGCACAGTGCACTTCTGCATGCAATGATACACTTAATATATCAACAAATCACTCCTCTCATGTACATCATTTCTCATGTATTCCATATTTCGTATTACACTTCACATTTTTACTACACCAATTATAAATACTTGTTTCCCCTGTATCACACAAACGGACAGCGACACTTGATGTAAACTGATATATCATTAGAAGTAATTATGATTCTCTTGTATTCGGACGTATCAGAAGTCCATTTCTTTCACACGCTATGTAGCTGTTGGTCCATGGCATCCAATATTCCTTCCTACAATATGTATCCTTAAATACCCTGCACTTCACATACATGTATGTACTATTTTTACTGCACAGCACCATTCTAGTGACTCTGAATTAAATTACATAATATAACTGCATACCAGTGTGTTTTCTCTGTTTCTTGATAATACATTCCATATTTGATTACTTTAATGAGCACATTTATTTACACTCATTTCATTATAATCACCAACATAATAAGCATTACCCTTGTGCCTCATTATGATTATGCGGCACTCGTGAAGCAATATTCATTATTTCAGTATTTGATGTAATACATACACCTATATTTATAGTAGTGTTGCTGTTAACTATCTACAGCTGTCGGGGTGGGTCCCCTAATGATATTTTCTTCAAATCAAACGATACCCGTCTGGCAACAACACCTGAGGTGTTCCCAAATCTCAAGAATCCCCCTATTACAATCACTAGCATTATCGTTGTAATGCAAATAAATATAATTACACGTGAACTTGCAGAAATCACATTGATTATATCCTCATCAACATAAGATTTCAAATGCCCTGACCGTCGCAAAAACTATACCAAGCTCAGATTGCTTCGGCGACCATAGCTTAATGATAAACAATGCACATATACCATTACAGAAGGTAAAAAATACACCAAGAACAACATTTGATCTACGTGCACTAAAAAGTGAGGAGGTAAAAGATAAATTCAACGTAGAGGTAAAGAACAGGTTTAACGCATTGTCCGTTATGGGCAATATTAAACAAATCAGTCAACCAAGCAGAAGAGAGGCTGGTCGAATGGCTAGATTGTAGGATTCTCCTTCGGGAGACCCGGGTTCGAATCCTCGGTAAGATGTGGAGGTTTTCTTCTGTCAGGGGAAAAAGAGAACTCTAACCTGCACAGTTGGCGGCGACTTCACTAGCCAGTGACCCTACTTCCTCAGACGCAAGACCCTCCTGCCTTACATCGCAAGGGATTATATAGGCAGAAAATGACAGTTGATAGTCTACCAAGCTGCAGGAACAACTATCCCCCAAAAAATGAAGATGATGGGTATATAAGAAACTGATGATGGAAAACATATAAAACTCATGGAAATAAGAATAAATAACAAAAATAACTATGAAAAGTATGAAGAGATTTGAAGGTATGAAGGAAAATTGGGAAACTGTGCAAAGAGACACAAGAAACATGGCTTGCGGAACATAGCAGGGAAATTTAACACCAACACAACACCCGGAATACCAACTTATTGCACAAAAGAAATAATAACATCACTAATAAAAGAAAACAAACATCAACGGGTTGCATAAAAACCAAAAATGGCAAAATCATAATAGAAAAAGATCAGATTTTAAATTCGTTGTCAGATTATGTGAGGGATCTTTATGATGATACAAGACAAGAACAGTATGATATTCGGAATAATAATGAAGAAACATTAATTCTAAAGATGGAAGTTCGGAATGCTCTTAATCATGTGAAAACTGGCAAGATCCAGGGTCCAGATAACATTACAACAGAAATGATCAATTAGTTAGTTAGTTAGTTAGTCTCTCCTCTTGAGCCTAAGTCGGCTCAATACCGTAGAAGAATATGGAATAGACCAAGTCACCAGACCGCTGAATGCAATATATAATACTGGAGATATACCTCCTGAATTATGTAATGCTATATGTATTACAATAACAAAGAAATCAAGAGCCTTGTAGTGTGATCAACATCGAACAATTAGTATAATGAGACATATCACGAAGATTGTGCTAATTATCATTATGCAAAGATTTGGGAAGAACATAAAACCCGACATCGGAGTACAATGTGGATTCGCAGAAGGCAAGGGTACAGTAAATGGTGTGTATACGTTGAGAACATTAATTGAACGTTCTATAAATAAAGACCTCAATCTTTGCTTTATTGAAGCCGTGTACCAAAAGCGGGTATACAGGACCAGTGCTAAGTACGAATAGAGGGTATACAGTATAAGGAACAATCGACAAGATTCAGCGAGAGTAAAGTTAATAAAGTATATCGAAAATCACCAAGAAAAACGTGTAGAGTCAGACACATGAAAAATAGTGATGATGAATCACGAGAAAAGGGGAAACCACTCGAGATTATATGACGAAAAGCCAGAGGAAGGCCAACCTCATTAAAAAATGCCCGCCGGAAGTCGGAAGTGTCGTCCTACGGGTGGCAAACTAAAAATTGACACTACGCAATTACGTCCGAGTGAAATGTCTCGTCCGAATGCCTCTCGTGCTAGGAACAGCTCTGACTACCTAATTTCCGAATGCCGCTCTTGTTCGGAACAGCTCTGACTAGGTAGTTTTCCGAATGTCTGTCGTGCCTGGAACAGCTCTGACGGGCGCAACGACAAGCACATGTCCGAAAACTTGCTGAGTGGATACCGTCTGCAGGCCTGTCTGGTTTGTGCGGGAACGGCCCGGGGCGAACGAAATGCCCAATATATTGAAGTGAGGAATTAAAGCAGCCATGAGCAGGACGTGACGATTCCCTCGGTGAGCCCAGCACCAGAGCGTTATGTGTCGGCTCTGCAATTATGGAAGCCACCCAGGATGGCGGAAGGACTGTCCCTGCCTTCATTTGAGGGATGACCGTGCAGTCTTCGACTGTTCCAACTTGACCAGCTGGGAGGTGGACAGTACCACAAAAGTGAGAGTCTCCCAGGAATGCTAACCTGGTAAAAAATGCACGCTAAAAGTCGGATGTGTTGGCCTAAGGGTTTCGACCCAAGGGTGCCTAATCAGACACACCGCAATCACATCTGAAAAAACACTCCGGATGAATGCAAAGAAGAAGATATGACGAAAAGGAACCGACGTTACGGGGACGAAGGTTCTAGTCAGTTAGGCCAGCGGTGTGAACCTGAAAGGACGCGAAAGTGCTTTCTGTCATATAAAACAGCGAAGAAGTTTCAGAAAGTATGCCCAGAAGTTGAAACAGCTTTACAGCTATTATGCATCAAGCTACACCTATTGATTGAAGATTCAAGATGGAGATGAAGCAAATCGAGCAAAGTTACGGCAGTCACCTTGGCGGCCCAGTCGACTCAAAATGACCAGTGACTAGTTATCCACATCAGGGATGTAAGTTGGTATAAGAATTAAAAGTAACTCTTTGTTTGTGACTTTTGAGTAATATGCATCATTAATAGGACGTTCTCTGCCATCCTCCAGACTTGAACAGAGACGTCCGTGATTGATCACATGTTGTTATATAGATCCACAATAAACAAGTGTTTGATGCAAGGACGCCAGAGTTTTATACTTATTCTCCAGTCTACATTAATGTGTCGTGACGAGTTGTCAATGTTACTTGAAATAGCCTGCAGGAGAACATTGGCAATTGACTACACAAAGGCTTTCGATAAATTAAGGCATTTCAACATGAAAGAGAAGCTTGCAGATCTACAAATTAATGGGACATTCCTTAGACTTGTACAAAACATATATTGGAAACAAACTGCCATAAAGATTGATAATCTTCTTCTTCTTCAGCGTTCCGAGCCATTGAGGTTCTTTGCTGCAATTACAATCCGTCTCCATTCGTCTCTCTGGTGGACCTTCTCTTGCCAGTCGTTGATTCCAAGTGCTTGTAGGTCTGTACATGTATTATCTCTCCACCGCCTTCTTGGTCTACCTCGGGGTCTACGGTCATTTATTTCCTGAGTGTAAGCGAGTTTTGTTTCCCTATTATCTTCCATTCTTTCTATATGCCCCAGCCATTGTAGTCTATTAGCCTTCATCATACCAGTGATTAGCGGGGACTTAAACAGATCATAAATGTCTTTGTTACTTCTTCTTTTCCACTCTCCACTTTGTGTATCCCTAATGGGTCCAAAGATGCGTCTTAAAATTTTGTTCTCAAAGGTTTGTAACAAGGCTTCGCCTCCTTTCGTTGTACTCCAGGTTTCAGAGCCATACAGCACAACTGGTCTGATCAGTGTTTTGTATATTGTGATTTTGGTGTTACGAGATAGTGCCTTTGATTTTAGTAGATGTTGTAGTGCATAGTATATCTTATTTCCAGAGTTGATTCTAGTTTGTATTTCTTCCCTTATGATGTTGGAGCAGTTGAAGATTGTACCCAGGTATTTGTATGTTTCTGTTCTTTAAATGGTCATATTATCTATTTGTATGTGGCCAGAGTTTCTAGCCATTCCGTCTCTTGAAATTACCATATATTCTGTCTTATCTTGGTTGATAACCAGCCCCATCTGTTGGGCTTTTCCCTTTAAGTGAGTCAATATTTCCAATGTCTTTTGTTCACTTTGCCCTATAATATCTATATCATCTGCATAACCAAGCAGCTTGGATGTTCCTCCAATATCACATTCCTCCTTTACCTTCCTTACAACTTTCTCTAGAGCCAGATTGAAGAGTAGCGGCGATAGTGCATCACCCTGTTTCAAGCCAGATGTTATTTGGAAGGGGTCTGATTTCCTGCCTTTATATGTTACTATATTATAAGTATCTTCCATGCATAGTCTGGTCATGTTGATTAACTTCCTTGGTATTCCAAATTCCTGCATAGCATTCCATAGACTATTCCTATGGACACTATCATAAGCCTTTTTAAAATCCACAAAAATGTTATGGAGATCTCTTTTATATTCCCAATGTTTCTCGGCTATTTGTCGTAAGATAAATATCTGATCTATTGTTGATCTGTTTTGTCTAAAACCCGCCTGGTAGTCACCTAATATGTCTTCTGAATATGGTTTTAGTCTATTTAGTAATACTGCGGATAGTATCTTATAGCTTGTGGACAGTAGTGATATTCCTCTATAATTTCCACATTGGAACTTGTCTCCTTTCTTAAAGATAGGTATCAATAATGACTCTTTCCAGTCATGGGGTAATTCTTCTGTCCTCCAGATTTTTATTATTAGTTCGTATAGCTTTAGATGTAATGCATGGCCACCTGCCTTTATAAATTCAGCAGCAATTCCATCAGGCCCAGTTGCCTTATTGTTTTTAAGTCGTGTGATTACTTATAGGATTTCTTCAAATGTAGGTTCTTCAATTTGTGGTTCGCATGTTAGAACCTCTTCCTGTGGGAAAATGTGACTTGGAGCTTCACAATTTAAAAGCTTTAAAGTTTAAAACGTTCCCCCATAACTCTTTTTTGATGACAAATCCTGTTCCTAATTCATGTTTATTTTGGGTGTTTCCTCCATATATTATAATCATTCCATTTTGCTCTAAAGTACCCTCTCCTGGCCACCTTATTTCTTGAATTGCTGTTGTATCTATTTGATATTCACCCAGCTCCCGGGTTAGTTCTTCGGCCGCTCCAGCTCGATATAGTGTCCGTACATTCCATGCTCCAAATCTCAAAAGTCCTTTAACGTTCCAAGGTCGTTGTCCAGATAAGTCAGTCCGGTATCGAAGCTCATGTATTTGTTTCGTAACAAAGAAAGGTTTTTACAAAGGTGGGGATGTTAACCCCACGCTTCAACCCCCAACCTGGAGGACCAGGGTGTTTCTCTTTGTCTGTTCTCTACCCTTTGACCTGTCCGGCTTGGGAGGCCCTGCTGGTAGCTACGCTACCGCCGGCATAGCTCTCAGGGTCATTGAGAAACTCAAGCTCCCCCACCACGACAAAAAGATTGATAATGAAATAGGTTAATATCAGCCTATTAAGAAGACGTTTACCACAGAGATGTGTAATGTCTCCATATCTTTTTTTTTTTTTCGTCCTATACATTTAAAATATTTTCAGAAATGTAGAAGATATGAGAGGAATCACCATTGAGGGACGTACCATCAATTACATTAGATAAGTGGATGATACATTATTGAATGCAGATTATGAGCAGGATCTAGAACATTTAGTAGATGCGGCTGTAGCACACAGTGAAAAACTAGGATTAGGATTACCTTGTAAGAAGGCACACACATATTGTAGGTGTATCAGAAACAAGATGGCAGAGGCTAGGTATACAAGGACAGATGACTATATATTCATTAATTCGGGTTGGGGGGGGGGGGGGTGAGGGGGGATCATCAAGAGAGAGAGAGGAATAGGAATTTTAGTAAAACGAAAATTAAGGAAAAATTATTAGAGGATTCTGGACTCTTAATGATAGAATGATACTACTGAAAATTAAGTCATCAGCTTTCGACATATAAATTTTACAGACGTGGGCTTCAACAACTGATTATAGTGATGAACAGCTAGTAGAATACTATAAAGACCTACATCAAAAACTGAAAGTTATAAAATCATCAGAGGACCTAATTAACACAGGAGAAATGAACACAAAGGTTGGGAAAAGCTAAATATAAGCAGATAGTAGGGCAACATGGTATTGGGACCAGAAACAACAGAGGACATTGGCTGATACAGTTTTGTGAAGAAAAGCATCCTATTGTTTGTAACATATGTTTCCAGCAAAACCTTTGGAAACTGTAGACATGGACAAGCCAGGGAGATAGAAAGAGAAACCAAATTGACTACATTGTGATCAGAAATATATTTAAAAACAATGTTAAAATTACCACAACATACCCTGGTGCTGATGGCAACTCTTATTACAATCCTGTAGTTTTAAAATTACAAATACAACTTAAACACACAGGAATAAGGATGTCTAGGACGCCTCATAAAGATATCACAGCAGTGAAACAACCAGACATAAGTCAACTATACCTGGTTGAAGTAAAAATATAAATATGATAGGCTAATCATTGACAGCATGGAACAATATCGATATGAAAATTCTGAGGAGACAATTAATGCAAATTGGGAATGTAAAACAACAAGCATACAGACTGCAAATACCAACTTGCCAGTGAAGATAGATAAGAAAAAGCAATTATTGATAGCCGATAAAATCTTGAGCAACATGACTCAAAGAAAGAAGGCAAAGAACACTCCAGAATATGTATTAAAAAACAGATAAATACGTCACATGTGCAGAGTTGCCAAAGAAGAGTGGTTGCAGTAAAAATGTTAAGAAATACAGGATCTAGAATAAAGCACAATGCGAAAGTGTTGCATGAAAATATAAAAAAGATTTACTACTACTACTATTACTACTACTACAACTACTACTACTACTACTACTACTACTACTACTACTACTACTACTACTACTACTACTACTACTACTACTACTACTACTACTACTACTACTACTACTACTACTACTACTACTACTACTACTACTACTACTACTACTACTACTACTACTACTACTACTACTAATAATGATAAAAATAATAATATTACAGGAATGGTTGTACGGTTGACTTGGATAATATATATATATATATATATATATATATATATATATATATATATATATATATATATATATATATATATATATATATATATATATATATATATATATATATATATATATATATAATATATATATATATATATATATATATATATATATATAAATTATTTGGTTGTTTCTGGATTTGAAATTTAAATATTGAGCATAACCCACTACTGGCAACGCTGATCGTATTCTGGCATGAATCTAAGGCCTATCCATGTCAATATGGAAGCCCTATACTCGAGTTTCGCTCCCGTTTGAGCTCGTCAGTAGTGCATATCCCTGACCGGATCCGGAAACAAGCCCCGGATCTCTGGCATGTGAAGCGGAAACAACCAAATAATCAATTTGATTATTGCTCACTAAATTTTAGGAGGCCTTTTGTTCCTTGCCAGTGAGAAGTCCTGATCGTTCGGGTCCACATCGATTAACGGACGTCAGTCGCAGCGATTGAGCAATCTTGAGCATAGCCTACGATGGGTAACTTTGTAATATTCTGTTATGATAATTTGGCATGCCCAGCGTGTGCCACGTGGTTACACACCCGCTTCACATGCCAGTGATCCATGGCTTGTTTCCGAATCCGGTCAGGGATATGCACTCCTGACGAGCTCAAACAGGAGCGAAACTCGAGTATAGTGCTTCCATATTGACGTGGATAGGCCTTAGTTCATACCAGAATATATATATATATATATATATATATATATATATATATATATATATATATATATATATATATATATATATATATATATATATGTTGTGTTGTTGTTTGTCCATCAAGAATGATGATGACCATTCATTTCATCCAGTGGGGTTGAAGGTATGGAGCCGTGGGTTCTAAGTTGGCTGATAAGGCCTATTTTGGCTCGAAATGTTCTTTGACAATGTGGGCAAGGAATGCTTGACGTTTCTGGAGGAGGATTTCCTGCAGTGGTTTTTCTGTCCTGCCTTTTCTTCACAGCTCTTGCAGTCCTGGCTGCCTCACATATGACTGCACCCTTGCGTAATGATGCACGCCACGAGTTTCGGTCTCTGGCTGCAGCCTCCCAGGTGTCATGATGAATTCCAAAAGCCTTCAGTGAAATTTTCAGAGTGTCTTTAAAGCGTTTCCTCTGGCCACCTTGGGAGCGTTTACCACAACGCAGTTCGCTGTAAAAAATTCGTTTAGGGAGCCTGTGATCTGGCATGCGAGTCAAGTGACCAGCCCAGCGAATCTGATTCTTCATCAGTAGAGTGTGGATACTGGGCATGGATGCTCTTTCTAGGACTTCAGTGTCTGGAATCTTGTCTTGCCATTTAATCTTCAGTAGCTTCCTTATGCAGACTGTGTGGAAGTGGTTTAATTTCCTAGCGTGTCGCTGATAAACAGTCCAGGTTTCACAAGCATATAGCAGTGTGGATAACACAACTGCTTTGTAGACTTTTAGCTTTGTTTGCAGGCTTATTCCAGTTCTGTCCCATACATTCTTGTACAGTCTGCCAAAGGCCGCACTGGCCTTGGAGATTCTTGCATTCACTTCGTCATCAAATGTGGCAGCTTGTGACACAGTGCTGCCAAGATAGGTGAATTTGTCCACAACACTTAGTCTATGATCATTCACTTTGATATTCGGCACAGTGTGATTATTCCCTGGAGCTGGCTGATACATAACTACATTCTTCTCCAAGTTGATATTGAGCCCAAAGATGGCACAAGCATGTGAGAAAGCTGAAACATTATGTTGCACGTCCGCCTCTGAGTTGGCGTACAGAGCGCAATCATCAGCAAACAGGAGCTCTCTGACGGTGTCGCTGTTAATTTTGGTTTTAGCTTTCAGCCTTCTGAGATTGAATAACTTTCCATCCATACGGTAGTTGATGTCTATTCCAATGTCGTCGTTCTCGAAGGCATTCATCAGCATGGCTGAAAACATGAGGCTGAACAGTGTTGGTGCCAGGACACATCCTTGCTTCACTCCATTGGTGACAGGAAAGGGTTCAGACAGTTCACCATTTTCCTGTACTCTTGCCTGCATGCCATCATGAAATAGCCGCACTATTTGGAGAAACTTTCGTGGACAGCCATATTTTGCCATAATCTTCCACAGTCCTTCTCTGCTGACTGTATCAAAAGCCTTGGTAAGGTCAATGAAAGTGGAGAACATTTCGCAGTTCTGTTCCTGACATTTCTCTTGCAGCTGCCTTGCAGCGAAAATCATGTCAACAGTTCCACGTTCTTTTCTGAAGCCACACTGACTCTCAGGAAGAAGACCTTGATCGAGATGGGCTGTGAGGCGATTGAGAAGAATTCTGGCGAGTATCTTCCCTGCAATTGAAAGCAAGGAGATGCCTCGGTGGTTGTCACAGGATTGGCGGTTTCCTTTACGTTTGTAAAGGTGGACTATTGACGCGTCCTTGAAATCTTGTGGCATGGTCTCGTTCATCCATATGTTTGTGAAGACTTGGTGAAGCTGCTCTGTTAGGACCGGCCCACCTGCCTTGTATATCTCTGCTGGGATGGAGTCAGGACCAGGTGCCTTGCCACTGGAGAGTTGCTGGATGGCTTTGGTTACTTCCACTATGGTTGGCATGTCATCAAGTGTCTCATTGATGGGAACTTGAGGAAGGCAGTTGATGGTTTCATCATCGAAGAAGGAAGTTGAATTTAAGATGTTGCTGAAATGCTCTGCCCAGCGTTGAAGGATTTCTTTCTTATCGGTGACCAATGTTCCCCCATCCGCACTGAGGAGGGGAACTATGCCTGGTGATATAGGACCATAGACCGCTTTCAGTGAGTCGTAGAATTTTTTCATATCATGTCTGTCAGCAAAGCCCTGAATTTCATCAACTTTGCTGCTCAGCCAGGAGTCCCGCATGTGCCGAAGTTTCTGCTCCACTACTCTCTGAATGTTCTTGAAGGCATCTTTTTTTTATGTTGACTTTGGGTCATTCAAATGTGCCTTGAGGAGAAGATGTTTCTCGGCCAGCAATTGGTTGATGTCTTCGGAATTTTCATCAAACCAGTCTTTATGCTTTCGGGGGGCTGGAATCAGGATTTCCATAGCAGTGTTGTAAATTATGTCCTTTTAGGGCTCTCCATTCTGTTTCTATATCCTGTTTAGCTGCAGCATTTGGCTTGAGGCGGTCTTCCAGCATATTTTCAAACGACTGCTGCATTTTCTTGCTGTTTAGGTGGGTGACATTTAGCTTTTGTTGCATTTTCACCCCTTGAGGACGCCGTGGTGGCCTGATGTGAATGTTTATTTTCGAGACAATGAGACGATGGTCTGTCCAACATTCGGCACCACACATGGATTATATATATATATATATATATATATATATATATATATATATATATATATATATATATATATATATATATATATATATATATAGAAGCCTCGCTTAACGAGCACCTCTCATAACGAGTAATTCGCATAACGAGCAAGATAAATTGTACAAAAATGATTCGTTGAACGATTGACGTTTCGCATAACGAGTGACGAGGGGAGGGGAAGTCCCGGATTGAGGTGACTGAAGGGACCAATCTCACTCTCAGAGAGTTTTGGAAATATCAATTCCACATCGTTGCCTGCCTCAAGATAATTGAAAAGGCGTGGGAAGGGTTACCAAGAGAACCCTCACTTCAGCTTGGAAGAAGCTTTGGCCGGAGAGCTTTGTCGCATGTGACTTTGAGGGGTTTGAGACAGTAATGTGGAGCCTATAGTCAACGAGATTGTGTCTTTGGCCAAGATCATGGGACTGGGGGTGGATAACAAAGATATCGATGAGCTTGTGGAAGAGCACAGCCAAGAGCTGACCACCGAAGAGCTTATGGAATTACATTGTGTTTCACAGCAAGAAGTTGTGGAGGAGAGTTTGTCCCAGGAGAAGAAGGTAACAGCAAACCAACAATCTTCTGGCGCAATAAGAGAAATACTGAAAGCATGGGAAACTGTTGCATCGTACATTGAGAACCATCACCCTAATAAGGCAGTGGCAATGAGCGCTACTAATTTATTTAATGATAATGCTGTGTCGCATTTCCACCAAATTCTGAAGCGTCGGCAAAAAAAGAATTTCTCTAGACAGCTTTCTAGTAAAAAAAAAGAATTAAGTATGCATTATAAATTGTAAATTAATTATTTCAGTTTTATTTTGTTTTCTACAAATCGAATTTTCAATCCAGGTTTGTTCATTCTGCGATAGAAGAGGAAGATGAATCACGCTCCTTAACAATGTATAAATAATTTTCTTTGAATAAACGTTATACAAAATATTTTGAGTGTTTCTTCGGCATGGAACGAATTATCGTATTTTACATTAATTTGTATGGGAAAAACTGTTTCGCTTAACGAGTGTTTCGCGTTACGAGTAAGATTCTGGAACGAATTTTGCTCGTTAAGCGAGGTTCCACTAACTATATACATACATATATATATATATATATATATATATATATATATATATATATATATATATATATATATATATATATATATATATATATATACTTCTGCCATGTAATTAATATTTATACATCTGACATGGATAGAGTATCTATACATTTGACACGCAAGCAATAGCTACATTTTGACAAAAATGACAATAGGTACAATCTGACATGTATACATTATCCATCAATCAATCAGTTAAAGTGTATTTGCATATTCAAAACAATTCTGTGTGAATGTGACGTCCGTGTAGCTGTCATCCACAACATCATCATATGGACAGGCCAGATTATCATACAATTCCTCATACGTGTAAGCCATATTTTCGTTTCCAACTATGTCCTCATACTCGATATTCTCCTGCGAGTCCATCCGTGTTGCCCTCTGGGTCACTGCGGTAGGAGCAACAGGAATTTCATATCCGTCGTCTGTTATGGAATAGAGAAGACAACCGTTGAACAGGCATGATTATATTAAAGCTCTAGACGTTATAATTGCTAAAATAAGAGTCCGACAAGCTGGTAAACATGTACAAAACCTAGCTACTGTACAAGTTGCCCGAATGTAGCCACACATCTAGTGTACACGCTGCCCCAATGTAGCCACACATCCAGTGTACAAGCTGCCCCAATGTAGCCACACATCCATTGTACAAGCTGCTCCAATGTAGCCACACATCCAGTGTACACGCTGCCCCAATGTAGCCATACATCCAGTGTACAAGCTGCCCCAATGTAGCCATACATCCAGTGTACACGCTGCCCCAATGTAGCACACATCCAGTGTACACGCTGCCCCAATGTAGCACACATCCAGTGTACAAGCTGCCCCAATGTAGCACACATCCAGTGTACAATGTGCCCCAATATAGCCAAACATCCAGTGTACAAGGTAATAGTAGTCCCATACGCGACACTGCTGTTGGGTAGGAAGTGTTAGGTCGTCATATATACTAGGCCACGAAACATGAAGTGGAGTGACTAGTTCCCTTTATCGACACCTTTCTTTAACAAACAATTCCAGAAACAAATGTGGACATTGTCTGGTAGTCATTTCTTGAAAGTGAGTCAACACCAGAGCCGTACATGTAGGAACAATGTTCCTGTCTCTGCCGGGGATTGAACCTAAACCTGTCTTGACAGACACATGCACTAACTACTCTGCCACATGGGTCCATCATACAGTGGGTCGCACAGTTTCCTGTCATGTAAATTTAATAATTATGTGTACATAGACACAATGACTTATTTAGGCTACTCTGTATCAATATAATAGCTATGTTAATTGTTCAGAAACATATTGTCTTTAAATACGCAACCATAATTAAAATAGTGTATACGAACACACACACACACACACACACACACACACACAAATATATATATATTATTGTAAACAAACATCCACACATAATTAGACTAATGTAAACAAACACGGAAGCATAATTAGATGACTTTATACAGACACACTAGCATAATTAGATTATTGTATTAAATAATTGTATACTAAAACGATGCATTCAGTATTTTGTTGAACACAAGCACAGAGACCACAATATACTGTTGTGATGAAACACAACTATATGGTTGTAAACAGCCAGTGAAACAACAAGACATGTGGATAGTTAGTTAGTTAGTCGCGGTTCCAACTTCACGGCAATGGGTCGTCCACATATTGCTACGTTCCTGTGCCAGTGAATATCACAAAATGCTCCTCACTGCCCCATGTGAACAATGGAATAGACAGGAGTGTCGGCAAGCCAACAGCCCCCACAGGTACACTGTGCATAATGCCGCCGCCAGAATGCCAACACAAAAGTCCTCCACGAAAAATACAGTTCATCGTCGATGAAAGCGGCAGTCACCAGAAAGACTTCATTGACCGGAGTTTTATCCCGTATGGCTCGGTCTCTTTCTGCAGGGCGTCCCACCGAAAGCGCCGCACAAAGCACGAATTCCGTAGCTACAGCGACGACTCCCAGGAGTCTCCTGAAAATTGCACTCGTGAACCGAAAAGGCAAACCAGTCAATCCAGCAACAGCAACATGTGGATAAAGACATAATACCATGGCTGGGCTGACGTTCATACTATAACTACCCAAAAAAATAAAAATAAACACAACATACAACATAGCGTATGTGCACACACCTGATAGAGTTCGATGAACCTCATTGTGGTCATTCCGTGACAGAGAAATGTTGTTCCTGGACTCGTCGCCGCGTATTTCAGACTTGTTTGACTGACGTCGCCTGTGAACACAGTCATTTAATCTTAGCGGAGATTTTTAAAAACCACATTGGACGTTGGTTGTGTTTGTGTCTGCTGTATTCTATAGATGTGAATTCACTTCATGTTCCTGCTGTGATCACTATAGTCGTATTATTGAATGTTATTTACAATTATCTGTTAAGAACTCTACTTTAATGCATTAATGCATTATTTCGCGCTTTATTTAACGCACAGTTGCGGTCCCATAGATGGAAAGTGCTCCTGGACAAATTCATATTTCTAATTATTATGACAACGATGGTTCAGCAAGGAGTGACTAGAACAAGTGGCCAACACCTAGGAAAGGCCAGCTGGATAATAATCGGATTACAAATGGTACAACTAGTATTTGGACTCATCGCTGGTTGTTGAAAATAATGAAGGAGCGCGTATGGGAACATCCCGAGTGCTGTGTCGATTCTTGACGCACCTCAACTCAGCTGATGGAGATATGGGACAGAAACTACACATACGGATGGTATAAACGAACATACAGTAGTGACTTCCCCCATGGATAGCAGCACTGCCTTGTGTCGTGGATGACTGGGGTTTGGTTCTCTGGTGGTAGTGCTGGCGGTATAACCAACTTGTACAGTAGATGTGTCATTATATGAGAATCATAACCAGCTGTGACCAGACACGCCATTGTGCAGGAGGGGACACTAAACTATGGGCTGTCTGTTGTGAAGATCCGACCTCCCCCCCCCCCCTTCTCCCCTGCACATGAATACCTTCATAGGCGATCCAGTGTCTATCCATACATCATTCAATGAGAATATCATCACAGTGCACCAACTCAATAGCCATAGCAATAATATGCTACTCCGTGTGTGTGTTTGTTTGTGTCTCTATGTGTGTGTGTTTGTGTGTGTATGTGTCTATGTAATAGAATCACACGTCGTGCATATATTCATATAGTTAGTGTGTGTGTGTGTGTGGTGCATGTGGTGTGTGTAATAGAATCACACGTGGTACATGCATTTATATGGGTAGATTATTTCATGTTGAAGTTTACCAGGGCGGTGGCTTGCACGACCTGCCCTTATCGATGTGCGGTTTCCAAAGATACTGTAACGTTTTTGTGTGTCTTCCTAGTTGTTCCCCTTGATCCTAGAAGGTTGGCGCCTGGAATGTCCACCACTGTGGGTGGGCAATGTACCATCATAAAGTACTTGCGTGCCTTCCAGTGCCTGATTGGCACAATATCGGTTTCTGTTAGAGGTGAACGTCCTACCCGAAGCCAGTCCGCCCATTACAGTATGTCTCCGCGGGCAGAAGTCACTATAATAGTGCTGTAGCACAAATCACTACAATAGTGCTATAGGACAAATCACTACAATAATGTAGCACAAATCACTACAATAGTGCTGTAGTAACCTACCTACAAAAGAGAACAGCAATCACAATAAGCACCAGGACACCAACACCGACAACCACGGGGACGACAACAACAGCTACATCAATGATGTCAATACTGGACAGCTCTGGAGAAGATACAATTGTGCAAGTGACTTATCAATTGTAAAACATTCGCTCAAAGAAAGAAAGAAAGACACACACACACACACACACACACACACACACACACACATATATATATATATTAAAACGAAGAAAAATGATGTAGTAAAGGGAGTCATAGTTTCTCTATACTTAGGTGCTAGAGAAAGAAGAAGAAGTGCAACGCCGACTGCTTTCGGGCCACAGCCACGAAAGAAGAATAAAAATACACAAGATTAAAAAGCATCTTTAACATTTTCCTCGTTTAACAAGAAAAGAATAGTGTAGAATAAGATATTTCCCAGGATTGTGCCTACAGGGAATCAAATTATTTCCTTTTTGATTCCAGACAAAGAATTACACCATAAGTTGTTCCAGCCACAGTTACTATCTAAGTAGGGTATATCCACCAAATAACAAAACAATGATCATACCAATATCGTTTTATTGACATTTTCGTCGACTCAATTAAACTATGGGTTACAAATTAACCCCCCCCCCCCCCCAAAAAAAAAAAAACAAAAAAAAAACCAACAACAACAACAACAACAACAACAACAACAACAGGAATATATGTTTTATGAGCTGGATATTTATGGCTATAACAAGAAACCCAGATTGGCATACTGGCTCATACAGCGATTGCCAAACACGCAACAAATTATACCTGTGTCTTTCCTGTTTGCAAATTAAGGCTGTGGGCGACTATTTCAAACGTAGAACTCAACATTCTAGCATAGAGGCCAGTTAACCTACCGACTTGATGTTGGGAAGGCCGTTTAGTTCTGGCTTATTTCTTATGTACCGACGCCAATTGTAGGTCCGATCATCTCCTTCGATTCCTACTGGTGCGCCATCTGTCGACCTTAGTCATCATCATGTGTCTTACAGGGGTGCTTCCTCTGTAGGGTTCCATCGTCATGTGGAGGCTAGTACACATCCCACCATTTTACTGTTGTCTGTGCCAGACAACCAAATTTTACACATCTGGTGCTTGGGGTGAGTGAATGGTACTCACTTACTCCTATTCCCTTATTTTTCTCTAGTCAAGGAACACAACTCTTAACAAAAATCTGTCACTTTTGGTGTCATCGCCCCAAACTATAGACTATGAATTACCACCCCTAACAATACCACTATCCAACAATATGGTTCTGCAAGTCTCAGCTATTACCATTAAAACGTAAAGTCAAACTCATACATTGTCAGGCATCAATAGCATACAAAACTGATACCAACCATTTACAATATAAAACCAATCAGTATTTGTCCGCACTTCAAAGTGTTGGTGCTAATGTTATGTTTGATCTCTATCTTCTTTGTTTTAAAATATATCATAACTGGTGTTTGATAGTACTGTCCGGAGACTTCCGTGTGAAGAACTTTCTTGGGTGTTATTTGAAAAGTGTTTTGATTATCGTTAACTCATTTTCTGTGTAACATTAAATGCATTTGTCAGCTGCTTCATTTATGTTTCCTAATCCAAATTTTCTTAAACGTGCTTCTCCTTTTCAGCTCTTATTGTGCCTAATTCTCATTGTCATTATGACTAATCGTATCTAGTGTGTCTTGCAGCGCTCAGTAAACATTTTCAATGTCATTCCTCCTGTGCTGTTGAAGTAGGTGCACATATCTGTATGAGAGTTGTGTGTTTGGATGGCCTCTAAGTCAGATAGCGAGAATTCTATCATTAACAGGGTTACATCCAATTAAAGTTCTTCTTTTTGGGTTTTATCTAAGCAATATGCCACACCGCCCTGGCCTTCGACGTCTTTACCACCGTATATGAAAAGACTTCCATTATCATGTTTAAAATACCATTTGTCTCTCTAGCGATGTTCATTAATTCCTAAAATTGTAATATTTAACATATAAATCTCATCACATACTACATTCAGCTTGCCCTCATACATACTTCTCACATTCTCAGGTTCCTAGTCTCACTCTGCTTCTTAGTCTATCACATGATGTTTCCTTGGTAACACCAGCAGGATTATCTCCGTCATCACGATTACTAGTACTGGCCCATGCGTCACACTCTTTCCCAGTGTTATCTGATCTGCATGGCCCGGGGGATCTCACCCGCAGATCTCTTTCTTATTATTATTATTATTATTATTATTATTATTATTATTATTATTATTATTGTTATTGTTATTATTATTATACATTTTTCTTCTTATTTATACATTATTTCATAATTCCAGAGTTGGGAATTACATTTTATCTCAGTGGCGTCAATATTCAGTGCAGAATCTCAAGTTGTTTCAGAGAGTAAGTTCTGTCGCTGGACAGTGTTTGAGACACAAATGTGTGAATTATGTCGCCGTTCAGTGTGTCTGACCATGGAAACAACATGTCTCAAGGATACCCCGAGACGCCTCTAGCTCGGCTGTGATTTGTAACATGTGTGGAATTCCAGACATGAATAATAAACGTGCCTTCCACCGTCAGTATAACAGCGCTGCAGTAAGACCGAGTCCTCAAGGAAAACCGTAGAGTCACATCCCACATGGCAACTTACATATCCCACATGGCAACCTACACATCCCACATGACAACTTACATATCCCACATGGCAACCTACACATCCCATATGACAATTTACACAACCCACATGGCAACCTACTCATCCCACATGGCAACCTGCACATCCCACATAACAACTTACACATCCCACATGACAACCTACACATCCCACATGACAACTTAAACATCCCACATGACAACCTACACATCTCATATGACAATTTACACATCCCACATGACAATTTACACATCCCACATGGCAACCTGCACATCCCACATAACAACTTACACATCCCACATGACAACCTACCCATCCCACATGACAACCTACACATCCCACATGACAACTTACACGTCTCACATGGCAACCTGCACATCCCACATGGCAACCTGCACATCCCACATGGCAACCTACACATCCCACATAACAACTTACACATCTCACATGACAACTTAAACATCCCACACGACAACCTACGCATCCCACATGACAACTTACAAATGCCACATTTATATCTACACATCCCACATTACAGCTTACACATCCCACATGACAACCTACACATCCCTCATTACAACTTACACATCCCACATGACAACTTACACATCTCACATGGCAACCTACACATCCCACTTGACAACTTACATATCCCAAATTGCAACTTACACATCTCACATGACAACTTACAAACCCTAGAATACAACTTACACATCCCCACATTACAACTTACAAATCCAACATTACAACTTACACATCCCACATGATAACTTAAACATCGCACATTACACCGTACACATCCTACAATGCAACTTACACATACCACATTCAACTTACACATCCTACAATACAGCTTCCACATCCCGCATGTCAACTTACACATCCCAATGACAACTCACACACACCACATGGCAACTTACACACACCACATGGTAACTTATACAGTCCATATTACAATTTACATACCCAACATTACGATTTACACACCCCACATGAAAATTGACACAGCTTCTTATTTATGTGTGACGACAACAGTGCCTGATCTTGACTAGTGTTTGCTGGAATTTCGTGAATCAAGAAGCAGCTAAAAGTCTGCCACTCTACAAGATCTACATGTGGAAGGAAACTGGCTCGTAAAGATCATTATGTCTGGGAGACTGCAATAATTTGGCCATACAAGCGGTGACATGTTCTTGGACAGAATGTCAGAAGACGTGGTTCCTGGAAGAAATGCTGGGGTCGACGAGCACGAGAATGCATAGAGCATTGAAGACAACTTGGGAGTAAAAGGTACGAGGCCGAGGAGCTGTCACAGGATGGAGATCTTCCTGGCAGACGGCATGAGAGTGAGATTCTGTGACGGGTCAGTTACGTGATGACGAACCCGCGTACAATGAAGTCTGCTGAGCAGTATTAATCTGTGGTGAAGACAACACAGGGGAGCATCTGCAAGACTTACCTTGGCTACATGTGGATCCCTGGTAGCCACTCTGACACCCATGAAGGCACGCCCCGTCAGTGTTGGCACAGAAGTGTTCCCGTGTATCATTGCCTCTCACACAGAACTGGCTGCAGGACAGCTGGCAGCCCGAACCGTATCTGCCCTGGTCACAGCCTGGTTTAGAACCGCAAGAATCAGTACATGGTTAGTGGGTGTGTCTCTCGAGACTAGGTCACAGCTGTATGTATTGCACACTGATGTTGTTGTTGGCACCTTCCGTCTTGACAGACGATTGTTTGTTACATTGTGCTGTAAAAAAAGGCATGATAACTACAACCCATGGCTGTGGCGAATGTGACCGATCTGACCGATTCGCGCTGTAGATGTTTGTCCATAGTGGATGCATATGAACACATGGTAATTTTCACCATCACGCACAATCTTACGTCTCGCACGCTTAGTGTGTGACTTATCTGCAATTATTTTCCTCTTTGTCTTTATTCCATTTCTGATGTTTGCCCTTCATGCAACACGTTCAGTGGCGACTTGCTCCCAATGTGCATTATCAATGCCTGTATCAATCATGTCCCGCTTACATCGTAGTAGAGGCCGACCCTGAGATCTCCTACCCATCTGTAATTCACCAAAAAGGTGTCCTTTGGTATTCTATCATCACCCATCCTCCAAGCGTGTCTTATCCATCTAAGTCTACGAAGACTGAGCATGGAACACACCGTCATACAACCTGCTCCTTCTACTTAATACCAATTATTCTTCGCAGACACTGCATAATAAAGCTACTTAAACGTTTCTCTTGGTGTGAGTAAGTTGACCAGGCTTCACTGCCTTAAAGAAGAATATTAAGGACACAGGCTTGACTGACAAGGATTTTTGTTTTGGCAGTAAGCTTCCTGTTCTCCCATACTCTTTTTCTTAATCTATTCATTGTTGTTGCTGCCTTACCAATCCTGATGTTGATTTTCCGATCTAGGATTAATTTGCTATTTACCTCTGATCCTAAATGTAAAAGTTAGATGTGTGTATGTGAGTACCTGGATAGTAGATCAATATCCAGTTCGGCGTCGTCAATAAAGATTGATGGGACCTCGTTTGCACCTTGTGACATAATCCGTGTCTTCTGTTTTGCTAATTGTTAAAACATATTCAGAATAAGCATTGGAGAATGCAGATAATAGACGCTGCAATTCTTCCTCAGAGTTTGTGGTAATTGCAGCATCATCCGCAAATAGGAAATCCCTGTTCAGTGCCGTCCTAATTTTGGTCTTGACCTTCAAAATCGGAGCATTGTAGAGGCCGCCATCTGAGCGTGAGTAAATGTATATACCACCATTCTGATCACGATGGGCATATTTCAGTAGAAGTGAAATGTATATTCCAAAGAGGGTTGGATCTAGTACACAACCTTGCTTAACTCCACTCTTGATTTCAAACTCTTCTGAAGTTGCACCATCAAACTTGATTATACCCTTCATGCCTGTGTGAAACGATTCCACAATGGACAAAAGAGTTGGTGGGCAGCCAATCTTCTTCAGTGCCTTGAACAAACCCTCACGACTGACCAAATAAAGTACCTTTGTGAGGTCGATAAAGGCAACAAACAGTGTCTGATTCTGTTCATGGCATGTTTCTTACATTTGTCGCAATGAGAATCTATATATATATAGAATTCGAAGTCTGTCTGTCTGTAAGTATGTACGTATGTATGTGATTTATGCGTTCGCGAACGGTCCATCCGATTGAGATGGAATTTTCTACACGTCTTCTTCTCATTCCGGTGCTGCCAACTGTCATAGTTTGCTAGTGTACAAACAGTTATTTACTTAATATTATTTAATATTTTAATTTACATTATAATTTATATATAGCGAGGAGACATAACTTTTAATAGCATTGCTATATATGTAAAATTGTTGCATATTTCTCAAATAGATGGACCTTTTCGCTACAGTTATCTACAGGCATATGCGTTATAATCCTCCTCCTCCTACTCCTCTTCCTCCTCCTCCCTCCTCCCCCTCCTAATCCCCCTCCTCCTCCCCCTCCTCCTCCCCTTCTCCTCCTCCCACCCATCCTCCTCCACCTCCTCTCCCTCCTCCTCACCTCCTCCCCCTCCCACTCATCCCCCTCCTCACCCTCCTCCTCCCCTTCCTCATCCCTCCCCTCCTACTCCTCTCCCTCCTTCTTCTCTCCTTCTCCTCCCCCTCCTCCCCCTCCTCCTCACCCTCCCCTCCTCTTCCTCTTCCTACTCCTCCTCCCCTCATCCTCCTCTTCCTCTTCCTACTCCTCCTCCCCTCCTCCTCCTCCCCCTCCCCCTCCTTCTCATCCTCCCCCTCCTCTCCCTCCTCCTCCTTCTATTTCTTCTTCTGCTGCTGCTGCCGCCGCTCCATTTACCCAAGTTAGTTGTTGGGGGAAGATGTAAAGATCTTTTAAATGCTCTTTCTAATGTTTTTTATAAGTTGGTCTTCGTTTATCTAAGGTTGTTCTCGATACCAACACATCATTTTTTACATGAAAATTATACGACAACATTATTTTTACATACAAAATTATACAACATTAAAAAAAAAAAATCCTGGCATTAAGCGAAATTTTCTAGCTGCAACCAATACATTATTAGACAGACAGGGAGGGAAGGAGGGAGGGATAGACGGAGGGAGAGACGGACTGACGGGTAGACAGACAGACAGACAGACAGACAGACAGACAGACAGACAGACAGACAGACAGACAGACAGACAGACAGATAGATAGATAGATAGATAGATAGATAGATAGATAGATAGATAGATAGATAGATAGATAGATAGATAGATAGATAGATAGATAGATAGATAGATAGATAGATAGATAGATAGATAGATAGAACTTTATGACAGACAGACAGACAGACAGACAGACAGACAGACAGACAGACAGACAGACAGACAAACAAACAGACAGACAGACAGACAGACAGACAGACAGACAGACAGACAGACAGACAGACAGACAGACAGACAGACAGACAGACAGACAGACAGACAGACAGACAGACAGACAGACAGACAGATAGATAGATAGATAGATAGATAGATAGATAGATAGATAGATAGATAGATAGATAGATAGATAGATAGATAGATAGATAGATAGATAGATAGATAGATAGATAGATAGATAGACAGGGACTGGGCGAAGCCGGGCCGGGTCAGCTAGTATCATATAAATGGTAGACCTGTTCCGTCGAAAGCCACACTGTGATTCGGGGTAGACTTAATTTCCCAGGACTTGAAGATTGCTCAGAACAATTCTGGAAAATACTTTCCCAACAATACACAGAAGTGAGATACCCTTACAGTTTATACAGTCACTCCGATCTCCCTTGTTCTTTACAGTGTTATTATGCTTAATTCTTTGAAATCATGTCATTTAACATGCTATTCCATATTTTTTATTTATTCTCATCTTTCATATTACGAGGTATCATTTTGTATGCCACTTGATTGTCCTGTAACACTCCATTTCATATTATTTTTTGGGTGTATTCTCATCTTTCATATTATCATTTTGTATGCCACTTGATATTATCATTTATAATATAACATTACTGTGATGTGAGAGAGAGAGTTAGTGAGCGGGAGAGAGAGAGACAGAGAGAGAGAGGGAGGGAGAGAGAGAGAGAGAGAGAGAGAGAGAGAGAGAGAGAGAGAGAGAGAGAGAGAGAGAGAGAGAGAGAGAGAGAGAAGAGAGAGTTGAATTGCATCACTAATTTTTACTCTACACAATGTATATGTACAATTTTTTCTCCACTTCTTACAATTTTGCGAGAATGCTCACGACAATCGGCAGTGTCTCAACTGTGTGTACAGTGTGGGAGTTTGTTCTTATTAGTTTCAGTGATCATGTGAGGCATCATGTATGTGGGTGGGTGTGTGCGTGTCGATTATGGGATAGGGGGGGGGGATTGTGTGTGGGTGGAGAAATGTGTGTGGGAGGTAGATCAGTGGGTGGGTGGTGGCATGTATTTTTTCCTGGGTCTGTGTGAATGCGTGGAGGAATGTGTGGGTGGGTGAGGAAGGTGTGGTGGCTGGGGGATGTGTGGGTGGCTGCGAGATGTGTGGGTGGCTGCGGGATGTTAGGGTGGATGGGGGATGTGTTTCACAACATTGTACAATGCACTGTTTATGTTTACAACTTTCATTTGACAATGTTTTTTTTCTTCATGTGAATGTATCATGCGTAATATGCATTGTTTATGCTTACAACATCCATTTGACAATGTTTTTCCCCTTTGTAAGATGAGTTACCCTTCTAATATAAAGTTCGTTCGTTCGTTCGAAATCATGTGGGATTTGTAATGCCCAGACGAGCATTAACATCACCGAGTATATACAAGTTTTCAGATTTTGGTACTGCTCTGATCACAGTGTCTAACTCCTCATAGAATAAATCCTTCACATCATCAGAGGAAATGAGTGTTGGTGCATATGAAGTGATAATCGTGACAAAACCACAAGTGGTTGCGAAGCGCAGGGATAATAATCATTCATTTCTACGAGCTGTAAATTCAATCATTCCCAGTAGCAATTCTTCACTGCATAACAAACTTCATAATGCTTCTTCTTGTTGTTTTCCTTCTTGTTTACTTCCTGTCCTCTACCTTTCCACACACAAAAAAGTGTAATAGTTTTCCCTGAGTGACCTTCCTCAGCGAGGTGTGTCTTCTGCAGGCTAGTAAAATCAATGTTGAGACGATTGAGTTCGGCATCAGTCACAGTCGTTTTTCTCACATCGTCAATATTCGTCAGGTCAGTGAAAAATCATGGACACATGGTTCTCACGTTCCATGCTGCAAGCCGAAGCTTGTGGTTTCTATGTTTCTTTTTAGTAGTACCTTGTGTAATGGTTTTACAGCCTGCGATGTAGATTTTGTCCGAGCTCCAAGCACCCATTGAAAGCAGACAGGCAGTGGCGGATCAACACATAATTGGCATGAGGCGGGCGGTAGCTGACCAGTGACGCCTGTAGGTGCCTCCCACCGACAGAGGCAACCCGTGACGCCCCATGTCTACGCCAATTGACAGGGACTTATAGCCCGTAACAGTTGCCTCTCGCTTTGATTCCGAGACCGGTTAAGACCAGGAATGGAGTCATTGCCTCTCTATAGCACAAAGCCTGGGCTAAAATATAGAGACCATGTGTTGCTCATGCAGCATGATCCCTCTCTCGGCCGCCTAGTTCACTTCAGAGGAAAGGTAACACCTATACATCTGGAATAAGACAAGCTGTAGAAGCTGCCGGATCAACAAAACAATGCTCTAACTGTCTGCCTGTAGGAGATTTGATCCTAGACCAGCTGCCAGCCAAGGCTTAGGACCTGGTCTGCCCTGCCATGGTATTTAGTTTGAGGTTGAGATGAGGCTGTATCTCCCTCCCCCACCCCCCAATTGTACTCATCCGCCCGAAGCCGTTGGCATAATTTTGGGTATCGGGTTTGGCAAGCGCTGCTCAACATTCCGCGCTAACAGGAAGGAGGTAGTACAGTCTACTGTCATACGGTAGCTCAGACATATCTGACTAAGACTCTGCTATACAACCTCAGATAGCAGTGCATGGTTAGTGTGTGGATCTGTGAGCAGTGGGTCATAGTGTAGGAGTTACCTGCTACAGTAGAACCACGAGTGTGAGTACATGGATAGTGTGTGTGTAGTGTACCCACCATGCCCCGACACACACCTCAATTATGCATATGCACTTCCAATACAAGAACTCCTACCTTCTGTTTGCTGTTTTTTTCAACTGACCATTCAGTTGCTGAACTGCTACCAAATTAATTCAGTGCTCATTTTGTGGACAACCTTCCCGTACATGTCCGGTAAATGTCCAATCTCTGATCAATGAGCTCGCGTGTTGTGTGGTCTCCACCTACTGAAACACAACGCCAATGGAATAATTATACACCAGGTCTCATAGTAAATGCCACACACAGTCGATAGTCCAAACAGAATACGAATATAAATAACCACCAGTACACAACTAAATATGTATGAGATTAGATGGACTCACGTGTACTGCAGTCCTGCCCCAGGAAGCCAGCAGCACATCCAGAAGGACATCCTCCAGTGCTGACAAAGCAAGACTGACCCCCAGCACAGTGACATGTGTGCTCACAGTCCCGCCCGTACTTGCCAGTCTCACATGCTGTGTCTGTTAATGAGATTTGTTTGGTACAGATTAATTACTCTATCACTTTATAAATTACTACTAATACCGCTTCTACTACTAACTACTACTACTACTACTACTACTACTACTACTACTACTACTACTACTACTACTACTACTACTACTACTACTACTACTACTACTACTACTACTACTACTACTACTACTACTACTACTACTACTACTACTACTACTACTACTACTACTACTACTACTACTACTACTACTACTACTACTACTACTACTACTACTACTACTACTACTACTACTACTACTACTACTACTACTACTACTACTACTACTACTACTACTACTACTACTACTACTACTACTACTACTACTACTACTACTACTACTACTACTACTACTACTACTACTACTACTACTACTACTACTACTACTACTACTACTACTACTACTACTACTACTACTACTACTACTACTACTACTACTACTACTACTACTACTACTACTACTACTACTACTACTACTACTACTACTACTACTACTACTACTACTACTACTACTACTACTACTACTACTACTACTACTACTACTACTACTACTACTACTACTACTACTACTACTACTACTACTACTACTACTACTACTACTACTACTACTACTACTACTACTACTACTACTACTACTACTACTACTACTACTACTACTACTACTACTACTACTACTACTACTACTACTACTACTACTACTACTACTACTACTACTACTACTACTACTACTACTACTACTACTACTACTACTACTACTACTACTACTACTACTACTACTACTACTACTACTACTACTACTACTACTACTACTACTACTACTACTACTACTACTACTACTACTACTACTACTACTACTACTACTACTACTACTACTACTACTACTACTACTACTACTACTACTACTACTACTACTACTACTACTACTACTACTACTACTACTACTACTACTACTACTACTACTACTACTACTACTACTACTACTACTACTACTACTACTACTACTACTACTACTACTACTACTACTACTACTACTACTACTACTACTACTACTACTACTACTACTACTACTACTACTACTACTACTACTACTACTTACTACTACTACTACTACTACTACTACTACTACTACTACTACTACTACTACTACTACTACTACTACTACTACTACTACTACTACTACTACTACTACTACTACTATACTACTACTACTACTACTACTACTACTACTACTACTACTACTACTACTACTACTACTACTACTACTAACTACTACTACTACTACTACTACTACTACTACTACTACTACTACTACTACTACTACTACTACTACTACTCTACTACTACTACTACTACTACTACTACTACTACTACTACTAACTACTACTACTACTACTACTACTACTACTACTACTACTACTACTACTACTAACTGACTACTACTAACTACTACTACTACTACTACTATACTACTACTACTACTACTACTACTACTACTACTACTACTACTACTACTACTACTACTACTACTACTACTACTACTACTACTACTACTACTACTACTACTACTACTGATACTACTACTACTACTACTACTACTACTACTACTACTACTACTACTACTACTACTACTACTACTACTACTACTACTACTACTACTACTACTACTACTACTACTACTACTACTACTACTACTACTACTACTACTACTACTACTACTACTACTACTACTACTTACTACTACTACTACTACTACTACTACTACTACTACTACTACTACTACTACTAGCTACTACTACTACTACTACTACTACTACTACTACTACTACTACTACTACTACTACTACTACTACTATCTACTACTACTACTATACTACTACTACTACTACTACTACTACTACTACTACTACTACTACTACTACTACTACTACTACTACTACTACTACTACTACTACTACTACTACTACTACTACTACTACTACTACTACTACTACTACTACTACTACTACTACTACTACTACTACTACTACTACTACTACTACTACTACTACTACTACTACTACTACTACTACTACTACTACTACTACTACTACTACTACTACTACTACTACTACTACTACTACTACTACTACTACTACTACTACTACTACTACTACTACTACTACTACTACTACTACTACTACTACTACTACTACTACTACTACTACTACTACTACTACTACTACTACTACTACTACTACTACTACTACTACTACTACTACTACTACTACTACTACTACTACTACTACTACTACTACTACTACTACTACTACTACTACTACTACTACTACTACTACTACTACTACTACTACTACTACTACTACTACTACTACTACTACTACTACTACTACTACTACTACTACTACTACTACTACTACTACTACTACTACTACTACTACTACTACTACTACTACTACTACTACTACTACTACTACTACTACTACTACTACTACTACTACTACTACTACTACTACTACTACTACTACTACTACTACTACTACTACTACTACTACTACTACTACTACTACTACTACTACTACTACTACTACTACTACTACTACTACTACTACTACTACTACTACTACTACTACTACTACTACTACTACTACTACTACTACTACTACTACTACTACTACTACTACTACTACTACTACTACTACTACTACTACTACTACTACTACTACTACTACTACTACTACTACTACTACTACTACTACTACTACTACTACTACTACTACTACTACTACTACTACTACTACTACTACTACTACTACTACTACTACTACTACTACTACTACTACTACTACTACTACTACTACTACTACTACTACTACTACTACTACTACTACTACTACTACTACTACTACTACTACTACTACTACTACTACTACTACTACTACTACTACTACTACTACTACTACTACTACTACTACTACTACTACTACTACTACTAACTACTACTACTACTACTACTACTACTACTACTACTACTACTACTACTACTACTACTACTACTACTACTACTACTACTACTACTACTACTACTACTACTACTACTACTACTACTACTACTACTACTACTACTACTACTACTACTACTACTACTACTACTACTACTACTACTACTACTACTACTACTACTACTACTACTACTACTACTACTACTACTACTACTACTACTACTACTACTACTACTACTACTACTACTACTACTACTACTACTACTACTACTACTACTACTACTACTACTACTACTACTACTACTACTACTACTACTACTACTACTACTACTACTACTACTACTACTACTACTACTACTACTACTACTACTACTACTACTACTACTACTACTACTACTACTACTACTACTACTACTACTACTACTACTACTACTACTACTACTACTACTACTACTACTACTACTACTACTACTACTACTACTACTACTACTACTACTACTACTACTACTACTACTACTACTACTACTACTACTACTACTACTACTACTACTACTACTACTACTACTACTACTACTACTACTACTACTACTACTACTACTACTACTACTACTACTACTACTACTACTACTACTACTACTACTACTACTACTACTACTACTACTACTACTACTACTACTACTACTACTACTACTACTACTACTACTACTACTACTACTACTACTACTACTACTACTACTACTACTACTACTACTACTACTACTACTACTACTACTACTACTACTACTACTACTACTACTACTACTACTACTACTACTACTACTACTACTACTACTACTACTACTACTACTACTACTACTACTACTACTACTACTACTACTACTACTACTACTACTACTACTACTACTACTACTACTACTACTACTACTACTACTACTACTACTACTACTACTACTACTACTACTACTACTACTACTACTACTACTACTACTACTACTACTACTACTACTACTACTACTACTACTACTACTACTACTACTACTACTACTACTACTACTACTACTACTACTACTACTACTACTACTACTACTACTACTACTACTACTACTACTACTACTACTACTACTACTACTACTACTACTACTACTACTACTACTACTACTACTACTACTACTACTACTACTACTACTACTACTACTACTACTACTACTACTACTACTACTACTACTACTACTACTACTACTACTACTACTACTACTACTACTACTACTACTACTACTACTACTACTACTACTACTACTACTACTACTACTACTACTACTACTACTACTACTACTACTACTACTACTACTACTACTACTACTACTACTACTACTACTACTACTACTACTACTACTACTACTACTACTACTACTACTACTACTACTACTACTACTACTACTACTACTACTACTACTACTACTACTACTACTACTACTACTACTACTACTACTACTACTACTACTACTACTACTACTACTACTACTACTACTACTACTACTACTACTACTACTACTACTACTACTACTACTACTACTACTACTACTACTACTACTACTACTACTACTACTACTACTACTACTACTACTACTACTACTACTACTACTACTACTACTACTACTACTACTACTACTACTACTACTACTACTACTACTACTACTACTACTACTACTACTACTACTACTACTACTACTACTACTACTACTACTACTACTACTACTACTACTACTACTACTACTACTACTACTACTACTACTACTACTACTACTACTACTACTACTACTACTACTACTACTACTACTACTACTACTACTACTACTACTACTACTACTACTACTACTACTACTACTACTACTACTACTACTACTACTACTACTACTACTACTACTACTACTACTACTACTACTACTACTACTACTACTACTACTACTACTACTACTACTACTACTACTACTACTACTACTACTACTACTACTACTACTACTACTACTACTACTACTACTACTACTACTACTACTACTACTACTACTACTACTACTACTACTACTACTACTACTACTACTACTACTACTACTACTACTACTACTACTACTACTACTACTACTACTACTACTACTACTACTACTACTACTACTACTACTACTACTACTACTACTACTACTACTACTACTACTACTACTACTACTACTACTACTACTACTACTACTACTACTACTACTACTACTACTACTACTACTACTACTACTACTACTACTACTACTACTACTACTACTACTACTACTACTACTACTACTACTACTACTACTACTACTACTACTACTACTACTACTACTACTACTACTACTACTACTACTACTACTACTACTACTACTACTACTACTACTACTACTACTACTACTACTACTACTACTACTACTACTACTACTACTACTACTACTACTACTACTACTACTACTACTACTACTACTACTACTACTACTACTACTACTACTACTACTACTACTACTACTACTACTACTACTACTACTACTACTACTACTACTACTACTACTACTACTACTACTACTACTACTACTACTACTACTACTACTACTACTACTACTACTACTACTACTACTACTACTACTACTACTACTACTACTACTACTACTACTACTACTACTACTACTACTACTACTACTACTACTACTACTACTACTACTACTACTACTACTACTACTACTACTACTACTACTACTACTACTACTACTACTACTACTACTACTACTACTACTACTACTACTACTACTACTACTACTACTACTACTACTACTACTACTACTACTACTACTACTACTACTACTACTACTACTACTACTACTACTACTACTACTACTACTACTACTACTACTACTACTACTACTACTACTACTACTACTACTACTACTACTACTACTACTACTACTACTACTACTACTACTACTACTACTACTACTACTACTACTACTACTACTACTACTACTACTACTACTACTACTACTACTACTACTACTACTACTACTACTACTACTACTACTACTACTACTATACTACTACTACTACTACTACTACTACTACTACTACTACTACTACTACTACTACTACTACTACTACTACTACTACTACTACTACTACTACTACTACTACTACTACTACTACTACTACTACTACTACTACTACTACTACTACTACTACTACTACTACTACTACTACTACTACTACTACTACTACTACTACTACTACTACTACTACTACTACTACTACTACTACTACTACTACTACTACTACTACTACTACTACTACTACTACTACTACTACTACTACTACTACTACTACTACTACTACTACTACTACTACTACTACTACTACTACTACTACTACTACTACTACTACTACTACTACTACTACTACTACTACTACTACTACTACTACTACTACTACTACTACTACTACTACTACTACTACTACTACTACTACTACTACTACTACTACTACTACTACTACTACTACTACTACTACTACTACTACTACTACTACTACTACTACTACTACTACTACTACTACTACTACTACTACTACTACTACTACTACTACTACTACTACTACTACTACTACTACTACTACTACTACTACTACTACTACTACTACTACTACTACTACTACTACTACTACTACTACTACTACTACTACTACTACTACTACTACTACTACTACTACTACTACTACTACTACTACTACTACTACTACTACTACTACTACTACTACTACTACTACTACTACTACTACTACTACTACTACTACTACTACTACTACTACTACTACTACTACTACTACTACTACTACTACTACTACTACTACTACTACTACTACTACTACTACTACTACTACTACTACTACTACTACTACTACTACTACTACTACTACTACTACTACTACTATTACTAGTACTGTATCTGCTTAAATATCATACATTTAAAATATACTAAATAACATACAAGACATATTTTCAGCTATGGCTCCCAGGGTCCCACCGTCTCAAACAGATGTCGATGCATCCACTAACCCTCAAACAGATGTCGATGCATCCACTAACCCTCAAACACATGTCGATGCATCCACTAACCCTCAAACAGATGTCGATGCATCCACTAACCCTCAAACAGATGTCGATGCATCCACTAACCCTCAAAACCTGGGTATAGTCATTGCCGCGGGAGCCGTCGTTTGTTCCTGATCGTTAGCCTCTAGCCCGGCAGTGTATTCAGCAGTGTACCCGGCAGTGTATTCAGCAGTGTATTCAGTGGTGTATTCAGCAGTGTATTCAGCAATTTATTCAGCAGTGTTTTCAGCAGTTTACCCGGCATTGTATTAAGCTGTGTATTCAGTGGTGTACCCGGCAGTGTATTCAGTAGTGTACCCGGCAGTGTATTCAGTAGTGTACCCGACAGTGTATTCAGTAGTGTATTCAGTAGTGTATTCAGTAGTGTATACAGCAGTGTACCCAACAGTGTATTCAGCAGTGTACCTGAAAAGGTATCCAGCACATATAACTAGTGGGGAACATATCTCTGTGAATACCAGGCCAGAAACACCAGCGCCTATAAATAGTGAGGAACGCATCTCTGTGAACACCAGGCGAGAAACAAAAGTGCCTATAGCTATTGTGTAACGCATGTCTGTGAACAACACACCAGAAAAACCATTGTCTGTAAGAAGTGAGGAACGCATCTCTGTGAACCACACTCCACCAAGACATAAACACCAGCGCCTATAACTATTGGGGAACGCATCTCTGTGTTGCCGGGGCCCATAAGGGAAGCAAATAATAGCAACACTGTAGCCTACCATGCATGTCGTAAGAGGCGACAAAGGAGGCTTGATGGTACCGTCGCCCTGCTACTGAGTGAGTGCGTGGTGCGACACTGTGAGCTGTGAGTTTCGTGTGAAATGCTTTTGAATCTGCCCGAGATTTTTGGAACGTGACTGCATGTTCAGAGCGATGGCAGCTGGCTATGTCCCAGAATTGACCGGTGTTTGCCTTATGCAGAAATGCGTGGCAGCTGGGCTTGTGGTTGACTGCCACTGCCATCGACAATGAACTGTATTTTCGTGGACTGTGTGGGTGAACATCTAGGAAACATCCAGATGGGAAAATGACTGCCGATTCCATCAGAGATGAACTGGGTGTTTCGTGGGGGACTGGTGTGTTGACTTTCTGGTGGCGGCATTATGCACAGTGTATCTGTGCGGGCTGTTGTTTGTCGAGACTCCTGTCTTTTTCACTTTTCACATTGCGCAGTGGGGAGCATTTTGTGTGATTTTCACAGGAACGGAGCATAATGGGGACGACCGGTTGCTGTGAAGTTGGAACCGCGACTAACTAACTAACTAAGTAACTAACTAACTAACTAACTAACCAACCAACCAACCAACCAACTAACTAACTAACTAACTAACTAACTAACTAACTAACTGTCTAACAAACTAACTAACTAACTAACTAACCAACTAACTAACTATCTAACTAACTAACTAACTAACTAACTAACTAATTAACTAACTAACTAACTAACTAACTAACCAACTAACTAACTATCTAACTATCTAACTAACTAACTAACTAACTAACTAAATAACTATCCAAATAACTATCTAACTAACTAACTAACTAACTAACTAACTAACTAACTATCTAACTAACTAACTATCTAACTAACTAACTAACTAACCAACTAACCAACTAACTAACTAGCTAACTAACAACCTAACTAACATCACTGTAAACACCAGTGAAGAAACACCAGAGCCTATAGCTATTGGGAAACTCATCTCCGTGAAAACCATTCCAGAAACACCAGCGTTAATAACTAGTGGGGAACGCATCTCTGTGAACACCAACACTGAAACAGCAGCGCCTAAAACTACTGCGGAACGCATATCTGTGAACACCAGTCTAGAAACACTAGTGAGGTAAATTGTGTGAGAGGAGATTAGGTGAAGTGAGGTCAGATGCGGTGACGTGAGATGCCGTGATGTGAGCTGAGATAAAATTGGGTCATTTGAGATGAGGTAAAGTGAGACGAGATGAGATGTGGTGATGTGAGGTGAGGTGGGAAGAGATGATGTGAGGTGAGATGAGATGTGGTGATGTGAGGTGAGGTGAGGAGAGATTATGTGAGGATAGATTAGATGTGGTGATGTGAGGTGAGGTGGGGAGAGATGATGTGAGGTGAGATGAGATGAGGTGATGTGAGGTGAGATAAGATGTGTCAACAACCAATGTGTCAGGCGTCATAGGATTACTTCTCCCACACCACACAAGAAACTTGCAAGTCGTGTGAGAGGAAATGAATGGTACATTTTATTGCCGTTGGCTCTTTACATTTACAAAACAGTCGCTATCAAATCACACACAAAGCCACAGAATTGCCTATCTCTAGTTTCCTAAACCCTATTGCTAATCTCTATCTAATTGGCTACAAAAAACTCCTATCGACACTAAACGATCTGCTCTCTACGAAGTCAGTCCCCAGTCTGACTTTATTACACGCGTCGATACATAGCACGCGGAAGGACCTTGTTGCGTCCTTCGGCTTTTTGCGTGCGGTTACACTCAGCACGCTTGTAGCAGCCGTTCTCCTATTGAGTGGCACTCTTCTCCGTGGCTATCACGTAGGCGTGATTCTGTCGTGACCAGAGTACTAACTATCTGGTCGATGCCTCCGTGTCTCATGAGAGAACTAGTTAATAGTCCCCCTTTCTATCACCTACCCTGCCCTTATATCGGGGCACTATGTTACCTCTAATCTACTTGAGGTTGACCACTCTTCCCGGTGGTCTTCTATCTTGCGGTAGACCTCTTTTCTATATATTTCACTCTTTGACACACACCCTCTCCTCCTGTGTTGCGTCATCAACTTCCACTCATTGGTTGTGACGCAAGAGGTTTGTAAAAAATTAGTGTATCTAATTTTTGTCAAAGACTGCTGATAATCTGGCTTTGGGTAACTTAATAGACTTCTACTGACTACTGTCACAATGTAGTATCACTTTACTTGGCTACTGGCAATCGCCACAAACTTGTCTGGTTGGCGTGAGCCCTCTTCTCAATCGCAATATTATATTATTTAGAGGTATATCTGAACCGGACCGTTGTCTTATAAGACCTGCCCTCAAATAGTAAATTAACTCACTACCCATACAAAGTTGACTTTCTTAGGGTCAACACATGAATTGCTTCATGTCCCCCATATAATATTAAACAACCATTACACAAGATGTGTGCGACAGGCTTTACCTATCTCGCTTCCGCGTGTAAAGTTATCTTTCACTGTTAAGTTAGTGTTTCGTTGTCTATTATGTCCCCTGACCCGGAGTTATCTCCCTTTGATCTACAAAAAATGTATGCATTTTATATGTTTGTTTTTCTGGTTGTTTGCGTGTTTGCATCTAACTAATAGTATAATCTAACTTCTAACATGTGTATCTAACTATCATGTGTATGTAAGTTAGTTTTCAAGTGCCATAATTCGGTTAAATGTTTCCACAAACAAGTGTATAACGCTAATTCGTGACTACGTTCCCGTGTTATGAGACTTAAAATACTTTCTCTAAGATCTACACTAAACTACACACAACACATCCATGACAACACATTTTCAACATCGAAAGCAAACACTTGACGCAGACAAAAAACAAAAAGTCGCGTTGAGCGGCAGAAAAACTCCGCTGATCTCACCCTCTCCTGTATCATTTACATTCGCTCTCACTTTCACACTTCTATCACACATCTTTTACCCTCACAATTATTTAAAAACCTTGGAGTGACACTGTACAAGTTTGGCTCAGTTTGACAAAGTTGAGCTAAATGACTGTGCGTAAATTGCTGCACGAGTCATGTATTTACACATATTTACATGTAAGAAAAAGGGTTGATGGTTTGTACCCTGGTATTAGTAACTACTATATTCTACTGAAATAATACTCTAAATACTGACATACTCGTTCTATAAATATGTATCTAATGTGTTACCTATTCTAATTTAATTTGCCACATTAATTCTAATGTTTATCTAATTTAAGGGACGTAATCTAACTATTTAAAATGAAATTGATGTGAGATGAGTTATGTACCTTTATGAAATGGGTAATGTGAAATGTAATCAATTATGTACCTTTCTAACATGGGTAATGTGAAATATAACAAAATTATAACTAATGTTTTTAAATGGAAAAATATATGATTGATATTTTTACTCTATATGGTGTAACTGATGTATGATTAATTGTATAATCTTTTTATCCTATGATAATGATGTACATTAATCCTAATACTACATGATCACGTTTGTTAAATGGACTGATTCATTAAGATGGGATGAACTCAAATGACATGAAACAACGTGAAATGTAATAAACCTAAATGGTACTAATACTATCTAAACTTTTTATTCTAGTTTATAATTAGCTGTTATTCCGTTTAAATTACTATCCTATTCTACTTTCAAGGTAAGTAAGTGGGTAAATTACTGATCTATCTAATTAATTCTATCTAAACTAATTAAAAAAATGAAAACTATTATATTGTCTAACTCTAAATGTAAATTAAAGTGACCTAATCTACCTATAATTTATCACCATATTAAAATGTTATAATACATATCACAATAAGTTTATATATACATAGTATTTAAATACCTCAGGTTAGTCGTTGCCCTAATGTTCAGAAATTGCTTTCATTGGCATACTATATATTCAGACTTGTCCTGGGTATATTAAACACATTACACAGTCATACTTGTGTCCTATGGGTATTGCACCTGTAGAGTTCGATTGTGTCGTAGACCAGCATTTTCGTGTCTGGATTTATGTAATGTTCTGACACTGTTTTTCTCTGCTGAACACAAATGATTCACCGGAACCCATATGTAGCTTAGTTAGTAACGAGCTGTCCCAGTTCACACGGTGATATATTTGTTCTCGGAGCACAGTTCTTCTTTTGATGTCTACGGACACATGGTAGTTCGCTGTTCTTAGTACATAGTTCAGCACGTAATATCTATGTATTAGTATAAACATTTCACATATAATATTCTAATGTACTAATAATCTATTACTCTACACTCTTATGTGGAATCTCTGGTATTTATACCTCAGATGGTCGACTAAGGGTATCAGCCAGAATGTTGTCCTTACCCTTAATATGCTCTATACTAAACGTATAGTTTTGTAGTATTAGCGACCACCTGTATATACGGTCATTCCGATGCACACCACTTTGTATGACCGTGATTGGGGAGTTGTCAGTCTGGACAACGAAGTGAACACCCGCTAGAAATCGATGAAGCTTCCTCACCGCATAGATGACGCTTAGGTCTTCCAACTCTGATATGGAATATCTGGACTCAGCAGGTGTGATCTTACGGCTCACGTAGCAAATCGGATGGAAGATGCCCTCATAAAATTGGCCTAGCACTGCAGCGATGGAGATTCTGCTAGCATCTGTCCTAAGATAATAAACGAGCCTAGGATTAGGCAAGCGGAGGATTGGTACATTACTAAACAGGATTGTCAATTTTGACAATGCAGAAATTAATAATGCATCTTTGACATCTAGTTTTACAGATGCTTTTAAAACATTTGAAAATACACTTGTAATTTCAGCTAAGTTTGGTATGAATTTGCTATAGTAATTTACTAACCCCAAAAGGCTTCTGACCTGCTTCTTTGTGGTAGGCATGGTCAGGTTCATAATTTTGGTAATGATTCTATTGTCAGTCTTTAGTTGACCTTGTGAAATGACATGACCCAAAAAATCAATTTCTTTTAGGCCCAATTCGACTTTGCTCGGTTTGACAGTGAGACCGAAGAGTCGCAACCTATCAAAGACATGTCTTAGTTTCAGTAGGTGTGTTGTCCAGTCATCAGTATGGACACATATATCATCTATATACGTCACTGTATTCGTCACTCCATGAAGTAGATCTCTAGTTAAGCGTACGAAAGTGGCAGGAGCGTTTCGGAGTCCGAAAGGAAGAAAACGCCACTCGTAAAGTCCTAAAGGTGTTGAAAAAGCAGTAAGATGAATGGATTGAGTCTGCATAGGGACCTGCCAATATCCCTTAGTAAGATCTAATTTAGAAAAGATTTTGGAGGTGGACATGTCAAGAATAAGATCTTCGCAGGAAGGAATTGGCTCTGCGTCGATCTTGGTGACGTTGTTAAGTTTTCGATAGTCCACACACAGACGTATTGTGGAGTCTTTTTTCTTAACTAGGACGATTGGAAAGGAGTATTCAGATGTAGACTTCTGAATGATCCCACTAGCTTCTAAATTAAGTATTTCCTTATTTAGATTTTCCCTATAGCTAAGTGGGATTGAGTACGGCCTGCATTTAATAGGCTTAGAGTCCGAAAGAAGAATGGAGTGCTCGATTCTGTCCGTCCTACCTGGAATGTCAGAAAATATGTCTTTATACTCTGTCACTAATTCTATTAATTGTCGTCGTTGGCCGTCTGTTAGTTCTTGTTCTATCCGTATGCTATCCACTGTCGCAGTCTTGTCTACAATAGGAACAGGTAGTTCCATTCCGTCGTCGTCTACCTGATTCAGTACGGTGGTGGTGCTAAGTGCGTATTCTGTATTCTCACTAGATGTATGGATATCGTCGGATTTGCCAGTCTCGCTAACTAGTGTAGTTGCGTTGTGTACGTCTGTCGTCTGATCACTAGGTGTGGGTGCATTATGTTCGTCTGTCTCTACTTCTGTCTCTTGTCGTGAAAAGTAAGGTTTCAACATGTTGACATGGAATATCTTTAAGTGTCCGTTTATCGATATTTCATAGTCAACATCTGAAATTTTTCGTACCACCTTGAAAGGCCCTTGCCATGAGGTCAATAATAAATTTCGTTTGTCTGGAAGTAACAAAAGTATGTCTTGATCTGGTTCAAGATCAATTGTTCTCGCACCTTTGTTTGCGTATTGGCGGTAGATTTGACCCTTCCTCTCCAAAGCTGCCTTAGCTATGATACACGATTTCATGATTTTATCTCGTGTTTCTGTCATTATTTCATAAGGTGTTTTTGGGGTGGGAATTTCAATGGAATTAGTTATTACCTGATGGTAAATGGTTAGGGGTCCACGTGGGTTAGCCCCGTATACTAATTCAAACGGTGAGAAACCCGTGCTTGAATGGGGAATCTCCCGATAGGCGAACAGCACTGTTGGTAACAGTGTATCCCAATCAGCTGGGTTTTCTGCTGTTACCTTAGCCAGCATATGCTTAAGATCTCCGTTAATTTTTTCTACTATACCATTGCTGGCTGGATGGTACGCTGTTGTAAAATGTTGTTTAATACCTAACATTTTTGTAAGGGCTTGCGTTGCAGCCGATATGAATTGAGTTCCACGATCGGATAAGATGGTACGTGGAAATCTGAATCGTGAGAACAGGTGTAGAAATACATTGGCAACATCTTTGGAGGTGATGTATTTCACAGCTACTGCCTCAACCCACCTTGAACATAGGTCGACCATCTTTAATATGAAGCGATTTCCTTTGCTGGACACCTGATTCAGGGGTCCAACAATATCTACCGCCACACTCTCAAATGGCCTAGAAGCCAGTGTAGAAGGTTGTACTTCAGCTGTAGGATGTTTACCCTTGCGTACTAATTGTTGACAGACATTACAGGAACGACAAAATAATTTTATATCATTGCAAAAACCTGGCCAATAAAAATGAGCCTGAATTCTGGCCCTGGTTTTGTCGTATGCAAGGTGACCAGCAAACGGTGACTCATGTGCAATCTTTAGCACAGTTAGGCGGTGTTGTACAGGTAACACTGTTTGCTGAATCTCATGGTTACCAGTTGTATAATACCTAGTAAGAATGCCATTATTAAGTCTAAAGAACCATGATGCGTTTTTTGTCACTTTGGCTCTTTCTGTCAATAATTTTAAATATGGAGACACACTAGGATCAGCTTTCTGCTGTTCTATAAATTTTTGTCTGGTGGTATCATCCGTGCTAGTTGGTGATAGCAACAGTAGTCTCTCATCTTGTAGTGTGTCTTGATGTTTTATAGAGTCTGCTCTGGTTGTTGCATTAGCTGCATTTAATCTTTCCCATGCAGCTATTTCATCGCTAGTACATTGTTTTAATTGGGGTAAGCAACCCAAAATTAAGTCAGTACACGGGTTGTCAAGTATTGCACAAGTAAAGGTACCAGAAAGGAAAGGAGTGTTAATACGGGCTTTGGCCAAAGGGTAAATTTCAATGTTACCCGAAAAGGTTCGGCATTTGACAGATTCACCTGTATAATCATCTGGACTCACCAGTTCCTTCCTAAGACCAATAAGGGAGCTGCCGCTGTCCAGCAAACATTGGCATGGTCTGTCGTTGACCATTGCATTGTGGAACACTAAATTGCCTCTGGAGGCTAATGCTGCATTTACACTCTCAGATGAGAATGGTACTGTATGTCCACATTCTAATTTTCCGTCTGCATGAAATTGGTGACATCGTTCACAACTGTCAAAGCTTAACATATCGTTTACACAACAGACATCTTCAGCTTGGTTAACAGGTAATTCATTTTCAACTTCACACTCAGTCTCACTACCACTATCAGAAGATGTATCAATCAAAATAGCATTGTTGGCTTTCATACGTTGGCGGCCCAGGCACTTATTTGAATAATGGTCGTAGCTGGAACAAAAGAAGCATTTGATTGCACGCCTGTATGCAGATCGCTTGTTTTGTTGCTTCTTAATAATATTTTCAAGATGCGCCGGATAGTTTGGCGATTTATCACACATAGAATAAGTGTCATGCAAAAGTTGACAGTAGATACATTTTGACACTTTCCTATCTTTCTTATCAACTTTATGAAATGGTTTTCTATTACTTTGATATTTTTTAGGTTGGCCCTTTACAAAGGAAACTATTTCAGAGTCATTTGAAGTCTTAAAAATATCTCTATTTGAGGAAAAATATGCAGAGCCTTTCTTTTCAAATTGTTCTATGGTCTCAATGTCCGACTGCTGCAGGAATTTAGCAAAAGGAGATGGTATAGTGGATATGACTTTATCCATGGCTATTAGATTTTTAAGTTTGTCAAAATCTTTACCTATGTTAGCTGCTTTAAGCCACCTATTTAGTACACTTTGAACATTTGAGACGTAATCAATGAAAGTCTCACTAGGTTTTGGTTTTAAATTTGAGAACTGGACCTGATACCCAGGGGCATCAAGTAAAAAATGTTGCATTATCCTTTCATGGATGTATTGATAGTTAGATCCAAGATCAGTTGGTATTGATTCTATCACCTTCAGGGGCTCACCACTCAGGTTCTTCATATAAATCATAGCCCACATGTCTATTGGAACTTGGTGGTATTTAAACTGATATTCGACATTTTCTGTCCAGGCTGGTATGGAGTCTTCTTTACAATATGGTTTGATAATATTTTTGTATTTATTGAACTTATTTTCTTCTTGTTGACTTTTTAGTTTAGTAGCAGAGATCTCTAAGTGTGAGTCTACATCCATATTTTTCATCTTTAACTGTGTCTCTGATTCCACTTGTATTTGTTTTTCCTTAACTCTTGCCATTTCATCTATCTCTTTTTGCTTTAGTTCTCTCTCTTGATCTAGTTGCTATTGCTTTAATTCTTTCTCTTGATCTAATTGCTTTTGTTTTATTTCTTTATCATGTTCTAACTGTTGTTGCTTAATCTCCTTATCATGTTGTCTTTCTCGTGCGCGTTCATCTCTCTCAGCATCTTTTGCTTCTTTAAATTTTTGATCAGCATATTGTTCTAGCTCCTTTCCTGTGTATTGTAACTCTTTACCAGCTTTTATGAAATCAGATAAAGTTGCCATGTTGTTGGCCGATTAGCTAGCAATGACCCGCACTGAAGTCTTTAATCACTTATTTATCTTTGATATGTTATGTTTCTTAATATCTGAGCACTGCAAATTGGACTCTTAGTTTATAACCTGGAAAAAAAACTTTTTTTCCTGAAAAACAAAGCACAAAAATATGCTAATGCATCACACGCTGAAAAAGAGATGCATCATTAATCACATTGCATGCCAAATACGTAGGTTATACTCATCTTAATGTTGTAGAAAATAAGGCACAATCGTTTGTCAACACAGGTCCCCTCGTTTGGCATTTTGGCATACACACGAGTTTTCTAACCAGCTGTTGTTCACCCTGGTTCACAGAGGAGCAACAATTAACAAATTGTAAACGACACGTTATTTTTGACAATTTGGTACAATCACAATGACATGCCCACGGGCAAACAGAATATAGTTTAATTAATGTTAAATGTCAATGTCCTGTCTTCGTTCTAACGTTTTATGCCTTTCGTCCCTAACCTAGTTTAATCTATGGAAGTTTTGTGCAGACCAAGTCTAATTTGCATAGCCAAAAGTAGTGCCATCGTGACAGTAAACAAATAGAAAAAGTACGAAAAACATTCAATAAATGCTTTTAAATAAATAAAAATATAATAATATTGTTTAAATAAATAAATATATTCATTCACTAACTGAAATAAACAAATAATAATTAATATAAAGCACAGATTCAGGCGGGCAGCAGCTTGGCGATTTGTAAACAATCAGATGCTGAATGCAAATGGCGTAAAACAACTGCTTGTCAATTGTAATACGTCAGAGGCGCAGCGCTATTTTTAGCTTGCAAAAATCGATAATGCTGCTGGCTGTGTATCGCTCCGCCATGAATCATATTTGATAATTATTCATAAACAAATAAATAATTACATAAATCAATGAAAGAAATTAATAATATGAATACTTACAACTTCGAAGAACACATGATTTAACTAAATAATATTTTAATAACCACAAATAAGCATTATTTTGTCACGATAGGCACAGTTTAGCTCGCAACTCGTTCTAGTCTGCACACGTCATCAGTCACTGACACAAATTAAACCTTGTAATTCACTACTAGCAACCTTAGTCTAGAGCCGTGGGTAAGTGTAAAAGCTTGAACATTTGTTCAAGCCACACTTCTGACACCACATTAAATCCTAGCCTGTCAACAACCAATGTGTCAGGCGTCATAGGATTACTTCTCCCACACCACACAAGAAACTTGCAAGTCGTGTGAGAGGAAATGAATGGTACATTTTATTGCCGTTGGCTCTTTACATTTACAAAACAGTCGCTATCAAATCACACACAAAGCCACAGAATTGCCTATCTCTAGTTTCCTAAACCCTATTGCTAATCTCTATCTAATTGGCTACAAAAAACTCCTATCGACACTAAACGATCTGCTCTCTACGAAGTCAGTCCCCAGTCTGACTTTCCTACACGCGTCGCTACACAGCACGCGGAAGGACCTTGTTGCGTCCTTCGGCTTTTTGCGTGCGGTTACACTCAGCACGCTTGTAGCAGCCGTTCTCATATTGAGTGGCACTCTTCTCCGTGGCTATCACGTAGGCGTGATTCTGTCGTGACCAGAGTACTAACTATCTGGTCGATGCCTCCGTGTCTCATGAGAGAACTAGTTAATAGTCCCCCTTTCTATCACCTACCCTGCCCTTATATCGGGGCACTATGTTACCTCTAATCTACTTGAGGTTGACCACTCTTCCCGGTGGTCTTCTATCTTGCGGTAGACCTCTTTCCTATATGTTTCAGTCTTTGACAAGATGAGATGAGATGACGTGATGTTTGATGGAGTGATATAGGGTGTTGTGAAAGGAGGTGATATAATGTGTTGTGAAAAGAGGTGATGTAGGGTGTTGTGAAAAGAGGTGATGTAGGGTGTTGTGAAATGAGGTGATGTAGGGTGTTGTGAAATGAGGTGATGTAGGGTGTTGTGAAATGAGGTGATGTAGGGTGTTGTGAAAGGAGGTGATGTAGGGTGTTGTGAAAGGAGGTGGTATAATGTGTTGTGAAATGAGGTGATGTAGGGTGTTGTGAAAGGAGGTGATGTAGGGTGTTGTGAAAGGAGGTGGTATAATGTGTTGTGAAATGAGGTGATGTAGGGTGTTGTGAAAGGAGGTGATATAATGTGTTGTGAAATGAGGTGATGTAGGGTGTTGTGAAAGGAGGTGATATAATGTGTTGTGAAATGAGGTGATGTAGGGTGTTGTGAAAGGAGGTGATATAATGTGTTGTGAAATGAGGTGATGTAGGGTGTTGTGAAAGGAGGTGATGTAGGGTGTTGTGAAAGGAGGTGATGTAGGGTGTTGTGAAAGGAGGTGAGATATTATGGAGTGAGGTGGGAGTAGGTGAGGTGAGGTACACGTAGAAGTAATACATTACCTCCGAACACTTCTAGCTCACATAGAGTCAAGATGTTCTCTGTGTTATTTGCTCTAATATTCACCAGACGGATGGGTTTGGCCACAGAGTGGGGCGTGACCGTGTAAACACGCTGTCCGCTAGTAGAGTTGTCCTTGTAGTCCAGCACTGGAAGCCAGGAGCCGTTGAAACTCCTTAACCCAAAGTGTTGTAGCCGATTATCAAAATCTGAGAAATAATGGCTATATATATATATATATATATATATATATATATATATATATATATATATATATATATATATATATATATATAAACACACACACACACACACACACACACACACACACACACGAGGGGAAGTAAATAAGTACGTCACAAATGGCTGTCGAAAAATAACTAAATATGATAACAACTTGGAAGCAGTTTATTTTCCTACATACATTGTCCCCTCATTTCTCAACATAATTTTCACCAACATTTATGAACTTATATCATCGTTTTATCAGTCCTCCCAAACCGGCTGCATAGAACTGCATGCTCTGTTTTCTAAACTACGTTTTCACTTCACATTCAACTTCAGTGTCATTCGCGAAATGTCTCCAGCCAAGGTGGGTATACATTTTGCTGCATGCTGAACCATGTGAGAACCCTTTTGCAGATGCTACAGAGTCTATCGTTACTCGCCTGTCACATCTAATCATCTCCTCCACCCGCTACACGGATCCTTCTGTTGCAATCTCAACAGGACGACGAGATCGGATTTCGTCAAAAATGTTAGAGCGTTCTTGAGAAAATATTTCCACCGAGCTATGCACCGCTTTAGGGTACACACATTTGTCAGCATAAACAGGCAGCATTTCCTTATGAATGTCGTTTGCAGGCAGTCGTTTTGTCCACACACACACACACACACACACACACACACACAAAAACAAACACACACACACACACACACAACGCACAATAGCACGTTGCTCTTTGGTTGCACAATCCGAAAGAGCAGTCGCCATTTTGTTTATGCACTGCGCATGCGCATGAGACACCTAACACCACCTGACGAACGGGAATATAAAGTTCGATGTTGCTGTCACCTAATGACACCTGTAGAAAACACCAACTACATTTACCTGCCATCCCACATAACTGTGTGACTTACTTATTAAATCGCCATCACACACACACACACACACACACACACACACACACACACACACACACATGTATATATATATATATATATATATATATATATATATATATATATATATATATATATATATATATATATATATATATATATATATATTTATATATATATATATATATATATATATATATATATATATATATATGTGTGTGCAAACATTTCAACAAAATGTCAAGGATTACTGCACATATTCACAATAGGTTTCCGCTTCGGGGCGTGTTCAAAAAAATTGTAATTGCAATTGTCAATTCTCACCTCAAAATAATTTATTACTGCTGCCAGCAATTTAAGTAAGGCAACAGTTCACGTGCGTGGGGGTGGAGTAGGACGAGTGAGGAGGTTGAAGGAGAAGGGACTCACATTCACACACAGACAATTACAAGCTGATACATCTAGACATCTTACCTAATTAATACCTGATTAATCTAGACATCCTTCACAATTAGTAACTGGTAGTTCCAGACACCCTTCACAACTACTAGCTGATACATCTAAACATCCTACACAATTACTAGCTGATATATCTAGACATCCTACACAATAACTATCTGATACATCTAAACATCCTACACAATTACTAGCTTATATATCTAGACATCCTTCATAAGCAACATGCGATACATATAGACTTCGCTCACAAATACTAACAGCTGAACCATCTAGACATCCTATACAATTACAAGCAGCTGATACATCGAAGCATCCTAGACATTTACTAGACGCTGACACATCTAGACGTCCTGCACATTTGCCATCTGATATATCTAGACATGCTTCATAATTACTATCTGATTCATCTAGATATCCTTTACAATTAGTAGCTTCTGATACTTGTACTTCAGCCTCCACAGTAGCCGGATTTTCTTGTCTGCATTTTCTATCTAGTTGGATGCAAACTGAAAAAAGATGTGCAGACATCTGTTGGCACTTGTACCCACTCCTCGCCAGGTTCTAAGTCCTCAAGTGAACACCTGTTGAAGAATGTCTTCTGCTTGACCCATCCAAGACTGTCCTCTTTTTAACCTGCTGCCTTTCACCTTCATAATTTAACTATGCAGTTGATGTTGTGTGTTTGCGTTAACTCTGAGGTAAGCGCGGGCTCTACAAACTTGTATTCTGTCTTCAATGATTGGAAAATCAAGAAGGTAGCGCATCTCCCTTCATGCTGTATCTCTTGTACATCCAAGAAAAATGCGCATAGCTTCATTCTGTATCCTTTCCATCCTTTCTAGCTACTTACGGCTGAGAGTCAGGATTGCCATCGCGTACTCAAAAACAGACATGACTAGCCCCTCGTACAGAAGACATAAATGGCACTGCTCACAGTTTGCTACCGCCATCACCCGCATCGCAACCAATCCCAGCTTGGCCGTTGTTATCACCTGGTCTATGTGCTCATTATAAGCAAGGCTTCGATCAAACCGTATCCCCAGGTAATTCAATGCCTGCGTTCTTTCCACCGTCTCTGAACACAGCTTTACAGTTGGTTATGGAGTAATGACAATATGATTATTCAACGAGAACCAAGTCACTGTTGCCTTTGTTGGGTTGATAATTGCCCCAGCTTCATCACTGCATTGCAGGCTGTAAAACCAATGCACAAGGTACTAATAAAAAGAAAAATAGAAACCACAAGCTACGGCTTGCAACCTGGAAAGTAAGAACCACGTGTCCAGGATTTCCCACTGACTTGACGAATATTAATGATGTGAGAAAAACGGCTGTGATTGATGCCGAACTCAATCGTCTTAACATTGATATTGCTGGCCTGCAGGAGACTCGCCTCGCTGAAGAAGGATCACTCAGGGAAAACAATTACACCTTTTTTTTGGAAGGGTAGAGGGCAGGCAGAAAAAAGGCACATGGTGTGGGCTTTGCTGTGATAAATTTGCAACTGAGAATGATTGAAAGTTCAGTTTGAGGTATTGAACGACTACAAGGGGCTTCTCACACGTCGTTAGCCTGACCATGAATGAGTTGGCGGAGAAAATTAAGATTTGGCACACATATAGCTCATTAAATTTGTAATAGACATATGAATTATGAATTTCCTACCTTAACTAGTTTTCACGATATGGTGCATAGCACAACACACCCTATTGACCAGATCTGCACATCCAACGGTTTGTCAGAACAATTGAGAAATCAGACGCTAGGACTGTGATAACATTCTTGATGTTACAGGGAAAAACACCTACAGAAATATACAGGGAAATAGAGCCAGTGTTTGAGGAAGGCTGTCCTTCGTATGATTCTGTAAAAGATTGGTGTTTGCAGTTTAAGTGTGGCCGTTCCCAAGCTGCTGATCTGCCAAGATTAGGACGACCATCCCCAGAGTGCAATGATGCAAATGCTGCAAAAGTGAAGAAAATCATAGACCAGGATAGGAAAATGACAATTGCAGAGATATCGGGTTCAGCAAAACTGAGTAAGAGTACAGTTTTTAGAATTTTACACAACAGACTGAACTTGAGAAAAATGCGTGTCCGCTGGGTCCCGCCTGCTGACATGTGAACAGAAACAAACACGGGTTGATTGCTGTGGCAGGTTGCTCAACATGTGGTGGTAGGAAAACATGTTGACGACCATGGTGAGGGTATATGAGACTTGGATTTACCATTATGACCCAGAATCCACAATTGCCAGCATGCAGTGGAAAACCCCGGGCTCGCCAACACATGTCAAGCCAAGAGCACACACATCTGCAAGTAAAGTGATGCTGACTGTTTTTTGAGAAGTCATATTGTCATATTGAAAGATAACATGCTTCATAGCAACAAGGTTAATGGGCAGTACTATGCAGATCTCCTTATCAAACTAAGAAATGCTGTGACCAGAGAACGAGGGATAGCGCGTACGCAAATTCTGCCTTTGCTTCAAGATAACGCGCCCTCCCATAAAGCACGGCTTGTGCTGCAAACTGCCAACGATTTGAATATTGAAATTCTTCCACACCCACCATGTTCTACAGATTAGGCTCCATCAGACTTTTTTCTTTTCCCAAATCTAAAAAAAAAAAAAGCAACTGAAAGGGAATCGTTTTGACAGTGACCAAGATGTCATACTGGCTTGTGATAACTGGTTTAGTTCGAAAAATAGATTGTTTTATTCTGAAGGTCTTTTCAATGTCACACAGAGATGGCAGAAATGCATAAATTCAGGTGGTAGCTACATTGAGAAAGAATAAGCACTGTGCCAAATTTCAATTGTCTCCGCTTACTTCTTCATGGTCAGGCTAAAGAATTATGTATTGTCCCTGCGCTTGGCAACCTCTTGTGGTTTTGCCACCATTATTACTGCATATGCACCGACACTCACTTCATCTGATGATGTGAAGGATTCGTTCTACGAGGAGTTAGACTCTATGATCAATGCAGTTCCAAAATCCGACTACATTTATATGCTCGGTGACTTCAATGCTCGTGTGGGCAAGGACTCTAGTTCATGTCCAGGGTGCCTTGGAAAATACAACATCGGTCGCATGAATGAATATGGGCAAAGGTTGCTGGAGCATTGCACCAGAAATGACCTTTGTATTACAAACTCCTTTTTTAAAAACAAATGAGCTGCATAAGGTCACATGGAAACATCCAAGATCCTGCCATTTGCATCAGCTGGACTTCATCATCACACGGAGACAACATCTGAACCATACATCATTAACTTGAAGTAACCACAGTGCTGACTGTGATACGGATCATTCTTTGGTTGTTGCATGAGGTAGACTGAGACCAAAGAGAATCTACACAGCTAAACATAAATCTAGCCCCAGGATTAATATTATTAACACTCACGATCCTGAAAAGTGCTTTGAGTTTCAACAGCAACTTGAAGACGCCTTTACTGATACATCAAAAAATTGTACAATAAGTGATAATTGGTGTAAACTTAAGGAAACTCTTTATAAATCTGCGGTAGGGGTGTACGGCACTGTGGATCACAAGAGGCAGGACTGGTTTGCTGCAAACAGCCAGACACTGCAGCCCTTGATTGATAAAAATAAGATAGCTCTTTGAAGAAACAAGGAAAGAAAGGAAAGAACAATGCGTAACACTCTCAGTGAGCTGAAGCAAGCTAGGAAGGATGTGCAAAAAGCTGCCAGGCAGTGTGCAAATGACTATTGGATCAAGTTATGTGAGTCCATTCAAATCGCAAGTGATAAGGGAAACATCAGAAGCATGTATGAAGGGATAAAGAAAGCCTGTGGTCCAATGATCAAAAGAAGTGTACCACTGAAAACCTTGACTGGAGAAATCATCACTGATAAGAAACAGCAGATGGATAGATGGGTAGAGCACTATTTGGAACTTTACTCAAGTGAGACCAAGCTAGCGGATGATGCCCTCAACGCCATAGAGGCTCTACCAACTCTTGACCACCTGGACATATTTCCCACCATAACAGAAGTTAAGTGTGCTGTAAATGAACTTGCATCTGGCAAGGCTCCAGGTAAGGATGGGATTCCAATAGAGGTAATCAGGAGTGGGCAAGACACACTCACTCTACAGATCCACCAGCTAATAGAGCTATGCTGGCGACAAGGACAAGTCCCACAGGATTTCAAAGATTCAAACATCATAACGTTGTACAAGAACAAGGGCGATCGGAGCGACTGTAACAACTATAGGGGTATCTCACTTCTGTGTATTGTTGGAAAAGTATTTGCCAGAATTTTTCTGCGCAGACTTCGTGTCCTAGGAGATCAACTCTACCCTAAATCACAGTGTGGCTTTCGACAGAACCGGTCGACCATTGATATGACATTCGCATTGCGATAAATGGAAGAAAAATGCCGGGAACAAAATCAACCACTGTTTATTGCCTTCATCGACCTTACAAAGGCATTTGATTTGGTCAGTCGTGAGGGTCTTTTCAGGGCACTAAAGAAGATTAGCTGCCCACCAACTCTTCTGTCCATTGTGGAATCGTTCCACACAGGCATGAAGGGTATAATCTAGTTTGATGGTGCAACTTCTGAAGAATTTGAAATCAAGAGTGGAGTTAAGCAAGGTTGTGTACTAGCTCCCACCCTCTTTGGAATATACTTTTCACTTCTACTGAAATATGCATTTCGTGATCAGGATGGTGGTATATACATTCACTCACGCTCAGATGGTGGCCTCTATAATGCTCAGAGATTGTAGGCCAAGACCAAAATTAGGAGGATACTAATAAAAGAGTTGTTGTTGCGGATGATGCTGCAATTACGATCCACTCTGAGGAAGAATTACAACATCTACTATCTGCATTCTCCAATGCTTGTTCTGAATTTATTTAACAACTAGCTGACCCGGCCGGCTTCGCCCAGTCCCTGGTGGTGAGCATTTCATTTAATTCATATACGTAGTCATATAAGCTCTCCCCTTCCCGACTATCTGTCTGTCTATCTATCTGTCTGTCTGTCTGTCTGACCCGGCCCGGCTTCACCCAGTCCCTGGTGGGGAGCATCTCATTTAATTCATATACGTAGTCATATAAGCTCTCCCGTTCCCGACTATCTGTTTGTCTGTCTATCTGTCTGTCTGTCCCGGCCCGGCTTCACCCAGTCCCTGGTGGGGAGCATCTCATTTAATTCATATACGTAGTCATATAAGCTCTCCCGTTCCCGACTGTCTGTCTGTCTATCTGTCTGTCTGTCTGACCCGGCCCGGCTTCACCCAGTCCCTGGTGGGGAGCATGTCATTTAATTCATGTAAGTAGTCAAATAAGCTTCCGTTCCCGACTATCTGTCTGTCTGTCTATCTATCTGACCCGGCGTGGTTTCGCCCAGCTACTAGAGCACAGTAACTTAAAAGAATGTCCTTCCACACACCATTCAATGAAAACTGTTTGTAATCACCGACATGACAGTTGATAAGTTCTTTAAGCATAAAAAGATGGGTTACAATGTTATGCATTATGCATTATTTTTTATGAAAACTTTGAAAATGCCTTAAAGATTATATCATTATTTATTATAACTCATATGCCTGATAATAACTATAGACAAAGAGTTTAACAATAGTGCAAGTAAGTCCAACAATATGACTATAAAGTATATAGAAATGTTATTAAAAGTTATGCCCCTTGAAATAACTTTTCTAGAGTGAAGTCCCCCTGCTATATAGAAATTATATAATGAAAATGAAAAAGTAAATGTTATTAAATAAGTAGAAGATTTTGCACTAAGAAACTATTATATTCGGTTGTACAGGAATGAAAGGAAGACGTGTAGAAAATTTCATCTCAATCGGATGTACCGTTATCGAACGCATCCAATACACACATACAAAGTCACATACACTCTGTTTATAGATATAGATTAATAAAAAGAAGACAGATTATGTCACAAGGTGCACATGGGGTACCATCAATATAATCTTTATTGACGACTCCGAACTGGAGATAGTAGACCATTTTAAATATCTATTATCCCTAGATCAGGAAATTAATATCAGGATTGTTAAGGCAGCAACAACTATTAATATGTTAGCAAAAATAGTCTGGAAGAACAGGAAGCTTACTGCCAAAACAAAATTCCTCGTCTACCAACCCTGTGTCCTTAGTACTCTTCATTATAGTAGTGAAAAATTTGTCAACTTACACCAAGAGAAACGTTTAAACAGCTTTCAAATGCGGTGTCTGCGAAGAATACTTGGTATTAAGTGGCAAGACAAAATGACAAATACTGAAGTATTGGAAAGATCAGGTTCTGTGACGGTGTGTTCCATGCTCAGTCTTTTAAAGACTTAGTTGGATAGGACATGTTAGGAGGATGAATGATGGTAGAATACCAAAGGACATCTTTTTTGGTGAATTACAGATGGGTAGGAGATCTCAGGGTCGACCTCTACTACGATACAGAGATGTGTGTAAGCGGGACATGATTGATACCGGCATTGATAATGCACATTGGGAGCAAGTCACCGCTGAACGTGTTGCATGGAGGGCAACTATCAGCAATGGAATAAAGACAAAGGGGAAAATGATAAAGCACACACAGAGCGTGAGAGACGTAAGATGGAGCGTGATGGTGGACATGACCATGTTTTCACATGCATCCACTGTGGACAAACAGTTACAGCATAAATTGGCCTTATTAGCCACACTCGCCACCGCATTGGGGCGTAGATATTAAGCATTTGTGAAGCCAAACGTACCAAACTATCGTCTGTCATGGCGGAAAAGTGCCAATGGAAATAACACCAAGTATAGCACCTTATATATTATCATATATATCACCGTATAAATCATCATATATAGCATCATATATAGCACCATGTATATCACAATATATAGCACCATGTATAGCACCATGTATAGCATCGTGTATAACAACATTAAAGTACCACGTATAACACCATTTATATCACCTTGTCACTGTATAGCACCTTATATAGCACCATGTATAGCACCTTATATAGCACCATGTATAGCACCATGTATAGCACCTTATACGGCACCATGTATAGCACCTCATATTGCATCATATATATCACCATGTATAACACCTTATATAGCACCATGTATAGCACATTGTATAGCACCTTATATAGCTCCACGTATAACATCTTATGTAGCACCATGAATAACACCTTAAATAGTATCATGTATTACATCATGTATAACACCTTATATGGCACCATGTATAACAACTTATATAGCATCATGTATAACATCTTATATAGTATCATGTATATCACCATGTATAGCACCTTATATAGCACCATGTTTATCCCCATGTATAATACCTTATATAGCACGATGTATAACACCTTATATAGCACCATGTATAACACCTTATATAACACCATGCATATCACCATGTATAACACCTTATAGAGCACCATGTATAACACCTTATATAGCACCATGTATAACACCTTATATAGCGCCATGTATAACACCTTATATAGCACCATGTATAACATCATGCATATCACCATGTATAACACCTTATATAACACCATGTATAACACCTTATATAACACCATGCATATCACCATGTATAACACCTTATATAGCACCATGTATAACATCATGCATATCACCATGTATAACACCTTATATAGCACCATGTATAACATCATGCATATCACCATGTATAACACCTTATATAACACCATGTATAACACCTTATATAACACCATGCATATCACCATGTATAACACCCTATATAGCATCATGTATATCACCATGTATACCACCTTATGTGGCACCATTAAATAACACCCTATTCAGCATCATGTATAACACCTTATATAGCATCATGTGTATCACCATATATAGCACCTTATATATCACCATGTATAACACCTTATATATCACCATGTATAACACCTTATATAGCATCATGTATATCACCATGCATAGCACAATGTATATCACCTTGTATAGCACCATGTATAACACCTTTTATAGCATAATGTATAACACCTTATATAGCACCATGTATAACACCTTATATAGCATAATGTATATCACCATGTATAGCACCTTATATAGCACCATGTATAACATCATGTATAACACCTTATATAGCACAATGTATAACACCTTATATAACACCATGTATAACATCTTATATAGCACCATGTATATCACCATGTATAGCACCTTATATAGCACCATGTATATCACTATGTATAACACCTTATAGAGCACCATGTATAACACCTTATATAGCACCATGTATATCACCATGTATAACACCTTATATACACATTGGCACCTTGCCGTCTTGACAGACGATAGTTTGTGCTTTAAAAAGGCATAATAACTTTTAACTATGGCGGTAGCGAGTGTGACTGATAAGGCCAATTTGCGCTGTAAATGTCCGTTCACAGTTCTGTTTATTGCCTTCATCGACCTCACAAAGGCATTTGATTTGGTCAGTCGTGAGGGTCTGTTCAAGGCACTAAAGAAGATTGGCTGCCCACCAACTCTTCTGTCCATTGTGGAATCGTTCCACACAGGCATGAAGGGTATAATCAAGTTTGATGGTGCAACTTCTGAAGAATTTGAAATCAAGAGTGGAGTTAAGCAAGGTTGTGTACTAGCTCCCACCCTCTTTGGAATATACTTTTCACTTCTACTGAAATATGCATTTCGTGATCAGGATGGTGGTATATACATTCACTCACGCTCAGATGGCGGCCTCTACAATGCTCAGAGATTGAAGGCTAAGACCAAAATTAGGAGGGTACTGATCAGAGAGTTGCTTTTTGCAGATGATGCTGCAGTTACGACCCACTCTGAGGAAGAATTGCAATGTCTACTATCTGCATTCTCCAATGCTTGTTCTGAATTTGGTTTAACAATTAGCAAAAAGAAGACACAGATTATGTCACAAGGTGCACATGGGGTACCATCAATCTTTATTGATGACGCCGAACTAGAGATAGTAGACCATTTTACATATCTAGGATCAGTGGTAAATAGCAAATTATCCCTAGATCAGGAAATCAACATCCGGATTGGTAAGGCAGCAACAACAATGAACAGGTTAAGAAAAAGAGTCTGGGAGAACAGGAAGCTTACTGCCAAAACAAAAGTCCTTGTCTATCAAGCCTGTGTCCTTAGTACTCTTCTCTATGGCAGTGAAACCTGGACAACTTACTCACACCAAGAGAACAACTTAAACAGCTTTCATATGCGGTGTCTGCGAAGAATTCTTGGTATTAAGTGGCAAGACAAAATCACAAATACTGAAGTATTGGAAAGATCAGGTTGTGTGACAGTTTATTCCATGCTCAGTCTTCGTAGACTTAGATGGATAGGACATCTTAGGAGGATGGATGATGGTAGAATACCAAAGGATATATTTTTTGGTGAATTACAGATGGGTAAGAGATCTCAGGGTCGGCCTCTACTACGATACAAAGATGTGTGTAAGCGGGACATGATTGATACAGGCATTGATAATGCACATTGGGAGCAAGTCGCCGCTGAACGTGTTACATGGAGGGCAAATATCAGAAATGGAATAAAGTCAAAGGAGAAAATTATTGCAGAAAAGTCACACACCAAGCGTTTGAGACGTAAGATGGTGCATGATGGTGGAAATGACCACGTGTTCACATGCACCCACTGTCAACACCTTATATAGCACCATATATAACAACTTATATAGCACCATGTATATCACCACGTATAACACCTTATATAGCGCCATGTATATCACCATGTATAACACCTTATATAGAACCATGTATAACACCTTATATAGCACCATGTATAGCACCTTATTTAGCATCATGTATAACAACATTATAGCCCATGTATAACACCATGTATAGCACCATGTCACTTACTGTCTCTGTTGTACAAGACGTATCTGGTGATATACTGCAGACTGGAGAAGGTCACATTCAGGCTGGGGTCCGGTACACCTGGGGCTGTGTGCATACAAGTGTTATCTTCATACAGCCGAGCACCCCTGTTCCCATCAACAGCCTTCGTGGCCCCGAACGACATGGGCACATTGTTTGTATATGTGCTCCTCTCACTGTAGACAGATGACTGTGTCGAGTGTTGCCTCAGTGCCACATTGCGACCTGCAACAAAGAACAACAGAAGTCAATGTAAACAGTGGTATTTGCTTGTGTAATGTGTATGTGTGAATGTATATGTTATCTGTTTTAGGTGTGTGTGTGTGTGTGTGTGTGTGTGTGTGTGTGTGTGTGTGTGCCTGAGTGTGTGTGTGTGCATGAGTGTGTATGTGTGTTATCTGTGATATATGTAAGTGTGTGTGTATGTTTTGTCATTGTTATGTGTATGTGTGAATCTATATGTTATTAGTTTTATGTGTAAGTGTGTGTGTGTGTGTGTGTGTGAGTGTGTGTGTGTGTGTGTTAAATGTATGTGAATATAAGTGTAATGTATGTTAAGTGTATGTAAATGTATGTGTTATATATGGTATGTGTATGTGAATGTATGTGTTATATATGTTATGTGTATGTGAATGTATGTGTGTCGGATGTGAAATCTAATATATGAGAACAATTGCTTTGTTTCTCTAGGGGTCCTCTGATAAGATTAATTTAGATTCTCACTTTTATCAGGCCAGGTGATCAGGGAAATTTACCACCTATACAAGGAGAAAAACACTTCAATCCTTAAAACAAATATATCTGTGTGCAGGTTTCCCTTCCCACTCAATCACCTTCTAAATTTGATACAGTGTTATAGGACATTGATTGTTTACAACTTATAATACAACCACTTGTGAACAAACATCAGCAAGCAATTGACATAAACATCAACATTGGAACAAACAGTTCACCAGGGATTAGATCAAGATCTCTCTCTCTCTCTCTCTCTCTCTCTCTCTCTCTCTCTCTCTCTCTCTCTCTCTCTCTATATATATATATATATATGTGTGTGTGTGTGTGTGTGTGTGTGTGTGTGTGTGTGTGAGTGTGTGTATGTGTGTGTGGTGACCATATTGAGTATTTCGAATATGCATGGGATGAAATATGACATGGGTATACATTCACATGAGATGGTAGGTAATACCATAAACACGATTGCATGTGGTAGCCCCCATGTTTTGCCAAATAAACATCATCGTCTCAATAAAAATCATCACTAAATCAATACCGTTTGTTTCCCACACCATTTACAACCCTCAAGGTTAAAAAAACACACACAATGAAATGGTGTTCAGGATACTCAAACACTAATATATTCACTACATAATACTAAACTAATTATTTATTGTTATGCTTTCCTTTACATTTCTGTTATACTGTTCATTATTCATCTCCAGTATATTGTAGATCACATTCCCATTATCCGGAAAACCCAAATAAATGCACTCAGTTGTGTCCACACATGTATGTCCACTGGTAATTTTCTGGTGAATATCATACTCCATAATATCCTAGAATAGAAATAAACATAATCCTCCTTCTTCAGGGGCTGGATGCATGAATACTCTATTGCAAGTAGGCTCTGTGTCCTCGTAAAATTGAGGCCTAGGATAGTCAAACTTTCCGGAATTCCACTTAAGTTTTGGCAGAAGGTACTTCCCTATATCACCATATACGATGAAACGCTAACGGCCTTCCAGCTGCTCTGCTTCTTATATCAGAATCTCCGTTATGTACACGAGGGTTATCCACACACCCTGTCACCAGTCTATAAGCCATCCCACACTTGATGATGTGGCAATCAGGCCGAAATGGGACCAGCAAATAGTCATTCGTTACTATCCAGTCCAGTGTAGGAACATACACTGTTGAGAGTCACTCATTGATATCATCTGTGACTATTTCCAGGATTGATCTGCACATACATGGATCAGAAGACGACTATTTCCAGCACACAAACGACGGGGAGTTACAGACAGTCATGGGATTCTTTTCTGCTGTATGTGTATAACATTTACTCCACAAGCTTCTTTCAGTGTCTTTGAGTTGGCATTCAGGTCTTAGACCTGGTGTTGAACTTGCTGTTATCGTGGTGTACTTCAGTGTATTCCCATTGGTGTTCATCTCTAGAACCCGGTGTTGATTTTGCCGCTGTATGACTGGTGTCGAAGGAGAATACTTGTGAGTATTCTTTGAATTAGGGAATCCAGCAGGAGGGTTCTCACTGCTATTAGTTTTGTTAAACTTGGTTTAACTCCCATAGTTTCGTTGACCACGCTGATTGATGGTGCGTCAGATCTAGCGCCATTGTCGGCCAGGTACTGGATCAATCATTGGCTTTCTATTTGAACTTAGATGACGTCACAGAAGTCAAGTCTAGCGTATTCCTCTCCCCTAAGTATGATACCTAAAAATAAATACTAGGTCATTGCATTTTTAACGAGTCAATATTAGGTAATTGTGATAACGCTATAAATATGCTACAATGTGTTATATGTGTTATGCGTATGTGAATGTATGTGTTTTATATGTTATATGTATGCAAACGTATGTGTTATCTCTGTTATATGTATGTGAAAGTATGTGTTATATATGTTATATGTATGTGAATGTATGTGTTATATATGTTATACATATGTGAATGCATGTGTTATCTCTGTTATATGTATTTTAATGTATGTGTTGTATGTATATGTTATATGTATGTAAAGACATGTGTTATCTCTGTTACATGTATGCGAATGCATGTGTTATATATGTTATATGTATGTGAATGCATGTGTTATATATGTTATGTGTATGTGAATGTATGTGTTATATTTGTTATGTGTATGTGAATGTATGCGTTATATGTGTCATATGTATGTGAAAGTAAGTGTTATATATATATATATATATATATATATATATATATATATATATATATATATATATATATATATATATATATATATATATATACATATATATATATATATATATATATATATATATATATATATATATATATATATATATATATATATATATTATTTGTATGTAGATGTATGTGTTATATATGGTATGTGTATGTGAATGTATGTGTTATATATGTTATTTGTATGTGAATGTATGTGTTATATTTGTTATGTGTATGTCAATGTATGTGTTATATATGTTATATGTATGTGAATGTATATGTTATATATGTTATTTTTATGTGAATGTATGTGTTATATTTGTTATGTGTTTGTGAATGTATGTGTTATATATGTTATATGTATGTGAATGTATGTGTCATATATGTTATGTGCATGTGAATGTATGTGTTATGTCTGTTATGTGTATGTGAATGTATGTGTTATATACGTTATATTTATGTGAAGGTATGTGTTATATATGTTATATGTATGTGAATGTATGTGTTGTCTCTGTTAAGTGTATGTGTTTTATGTGTAATGTGTACATGTGCATTTTTTTGGGTTATATGTGTTATGTGTACATGTGAATGTTGAGGATATGTTGAGGTGTAGTGTTCAGTGGCAAGATTTTACAATGACGCTCTTATTATTATTGCAGTGAGTGCTCGCGTTGTGGCCAAGGGCGAATACTGAATGTACAAGTTTCATTGTAAATCACCAACAGTTCTGGGGTTGCCTGCGACGTGCTGTAAAGACTAACTTACTACATATTGTGTGGTGTGGAGAGATGACTGATGAAGTGTGTGGTGTGAGACATGACTGAGGAAGTGTGTGGTGTGGGTACATGACTGAGGAAGTGTGTGTTGTGGAAACATGACAGAGGAAGTGTGTGGTGTGGGGACATGACTGAGGAAGTGTGTGGTGTGGAGACATGACAGAGATAGTGTGTGGTGTGGGGACATGAAAGAGGATGTGTGTGGTGTGGAGAAATGACAGAGGAAATGTGTGGTGTGGGGACATGACTGGGGAAGTGTGTGGTGTGGAGACATGACTGAGGAAGTGTGTGGTGTGGAGACAAGACAGAGGAAGTGTGTGGAGTGGGTACATGACTGAGGAAGTGTGTGGTGTGGAGACATGACTGAGGAAGTGTGTGGTGTGGAGACAAGGCTGAGGAAGTGTGTGGTGTGGAGACAAGACAGAGGAAGTGTGTGGAGTGGGTACATGACTGAGGAAGTGTGTGGTGTGGAGACATGACAGAGGAAGTGTGTGGTGTGGGGACATGACTGAGGAAGTGTGTAGTGTGGCAACATGCCTGAGGAAGTGTGTGGTGTGGAGACATGACTGAGGAAGTGTGTGGTGTAGAGACATGACTGAGGAAGTGTGTGGTGTGGAGACATGACAGAGGAAGTGTGTGTGTGTGTGTCAACATGACAGGAAGTGTGTGGTGTGGAGACATGTCTGAGGAAGTGTGTGGTGTGGAGACATGACCGAGGAAGTGTGTAATGTAACAACATGACAGAGGAAATGTGTGATGTGGCAACATGACAGAGGAAGTGTGTGATGTGACAACATGACAGAGGAAGTGTGTGATGTGGCAACATGACAGAGGAAGTGTGTTGTGTGGCAACATGACAGATGAAGTGTGTTGTGTGGCAACATGACAGAGGAAGTGTGTGTTGTGTGGCAACATGACAGAGGAAGTGTGTTGTGTGGCAACATGACAGAGGAAGCGTGTGATGTGGCAACATGACAGAGGAAGTGTGTGATGTGGCAACATGACAGTGGAAGTGTGTGGTGTGGCAATATGACAGAAGAAGAGTGTGATGTGATATCATGACAAAGGAAGTATGTGATGTGATATCATGACAAAGGAAGTGTGTGATGTGATAAAATGACAGATGTGGTGTGGCAAATGACAAATGAAGTGTGTGATGTGAGAATATGGCAGAATATGTGTGTGATGTTGGAACATTACAGCGGAAGTGTGTGATGTGGCAAACTGGCAAAGGAAGTGTATGGTGTTCCAACGTGACATAGAAAATGTATTGTGTGCTAACTTGCCATAGCAAGTGTGTTGTGAGCCAACATGACAAACAAAGTGTGTGATGTCGCAAAACGAAAGAAGAAGTAAATGAGTGGCAACACGACCGAGGAAGTGTGTGATGTGTTAAAATGATAAAGAAGGTGTGTGATGTAGTAGTAGGCCTCTTTCAGTGCTGAAGGACTATAGAGTTGTGCCGCTGGGGAGGTACCTGGCAGCACCGCTGGTGACTGTATAGTCCAATGCGAGAGTGACAATCTCTGTCACAGTTTCCGCATCTGTAAGACGAGGCAGGTCCCACAGTAAGTGACTGTAACTGCGTTTTAAGCCTGTGCCGCCTATCCTCAGTTTGTTGGATCAGATTGCGGTCAAAGAGCACCAGTCCGTTTGGTACATCTCTTCTCCAGGAACATCTGTCTGTTGCAACTCTTTCACACGTGTCTGGATCTATGCCAAGGATTTTCATATCTTGTTTACACACATCATATCACAATTGGGGGTCTTCCGGTTGGCCTCTTTCCTGTGGCTAGTTCTCCGTATAGGAGATCTTTGGGAATACGTTCATCCTCCATTCGAGATACGTGGCCCAGCCACTGAAGGCGTCTCAGCTTGAGGAGGGAGTGCACTGTGGTAATATCTGCGCTTTCTAGTCTTTCCATGATATGCCCAGGATACGTCTCAGACATCTCATATGGGAGGAATTCAACTGTCTTTCCTGTCTTGAGTACAGGGTCCATGATTCAGACCCATAGAGTGTGCCATCAACACAAGCTTTATATACTTCAACGTTTGTACGCTCTGTTAGTCTATTATTCTCCCAAACTGTTTTAGTTAGCCTGGTAAATGTTGTGGCTGCCTTTCCAATGCGTCTGTCGATTTATGTCTCTAATGAAAGATTATCTGATATTGTCGACTCAAATACACAAACTCGTGGACGACCTTCAATTCATAATTAGAAATTTTGATTGACGGAGGCGCACCAGCATCTTGTTCCATCACCTGTGTTTTATTTAGGCTGATGGTGAGCCCAAAGTCTTTGCAGGCGGCTGCAAAGCGATCTATGAGCCATTGGAGATCTTCTGCTGAATGAGTAGTCAGTGATGCATCATCCTTAAAAAAAAGTAGTTTTCTTATGCATCTTGATCTTATTTTTGTCTTTGCTTTGAGTCTTGATGGGTTAAACAGTTTGCCATCAGATCTTGTATGGAGGTATATGCCTTCAGTGGCAGTCCCAAATGCCTGCCTTAAGAGAACGTCGAATAAGATACCAAAACGTGTAGGGGCAAGCACGCAGCCCTGCTTTTCTCCACTGCTGATGCTGAATGACTGGGATGTTGAGCCGTCAAATAAAATGGCCCCATGCATGTTTTCGGGAAATGATTTCACGAGACTAAGAAGAGTGGGTGGACATCCTCTCTTTTCAAGGACCTTAAAAAGGCCGTTTCTGCTCACGAGGTAAAATGCTTTTATGAGGTCGTTGAAGGCAATATATAATGGATTCCTCTGTTCTCTGCACTTCTCTTGGAGTTGCCGGAGTGAGAAAATCATATCGATGGTGGGCCTGTTGGGTCTAAATCCGCACTGTGATTCTGGGTAGATTCTTTCAGCAAGAATGTGTAGCCTTTTAAGGATTACCCGTGCAAAAGTCTTGACTGTAATTCTGAGTAGGGAAATGCCGCGATAGTTGTTACAGTCGCTTCTGTCACCTTTGTTTTTATAAAGGGTAACGATGCTTGCCTCTTTCATATCTAGTGGTACTGATGTTTCTTTCCAGCAGAGCTGAAATACTGCATACAGTTCTGGGATGATTGTTTCTTTGCTACATTTTAAAATTCCAGGTGGAATGCTATCTTTTCCAGGTGCCTTGCCGGATTTGAGAGAGTCTAGTGCTTCGTTGATTTCTGTGAGGCAAGGTTCGTTATCCAGGGCATGCATGGAGGACTGTTGATCGATGGCTTCCTGAGCTTCTTCGCTGACAGTGTTATCCACTGAGTATAGCTCTAAGTAGTGTTCTACCCAGCGATCCATTTGTTTCGCTCGATCTTTTATGATTACCCCCTCTGTTGATCATAAATTGGCCATCTTATTTTTTGATGGACCGACAGCTTACTTGATGCCCTCGTACATTCCACTTATATTTCCAGTGTCTGCACAAGTTTGAATTTCAGCAGAGAGCTGTAGCCAGTACCTGTTCGCACATTTTCTTGCCATCTGTTGTACTCTATTTCTGGCCGTTCGCAATGCCTGCAGTGTTTTCTCTGAAGGTGATGTTTTATACACTGAGAATGTATACTCTTTATCTCCAGGACTGGGAGCATCTCTTAAGAATGTGCTTCAAACCAGTCGGTTGACTTAGTTTGCTTCTTGCCAAATGTTGATAGAGCTGTAATGTAGATGGTGCCGTTGGTGTCAATGCGTGGTCTTCCTTCTGTTTTGTTTCTGTAGATTCTCTTGGGCTTTATCTTCACCTTGCTGGAGACGAGTGAATGGTCGGTGTCGCAGTCAGCACTATGATAGCTGCGAGTCAGCCGTACATTGCGGAGATTGCTGCGTTTAGTGAGCACCAGGTCGGGTTGGTGCCAGTTCTTTGATCTGGGGTACCTCCATGACACCTTGTGTTGAGGTCTCGTGTCAGAGAAGGTGTTGGTCACGCACAGATTGTGGTGGCTGCAGAATTCTAAGAGACGTTGTCCATTGTCATTGATCTTCTCAACGTCAAACTGTCCTAGACATGAAGGCCAAGATTTGTGGTCGGAGCCAACCCTGGCATTGAAATCTCCCAGGATACAAATATGTTGTTTCTCTGGTAATTCACTGACGTCTTTGCTAAGGTCATCATAAAACTTGTCTTTACATTCTGTTGGGGCGTAAACGCTTATAATACAAATTGGGCCTGCCTCTGTCTGGAGTTGGAGCTTCAGTATTCTTTCAGTGCCATCACTTTGTGGTGTGATGGAATTAAACAGCTTGTTTCTGATAGCAAAGCCAACTCCTGCTCCCTGGTCTCTCCGCCCGGCTTGCCATGCCAGTAGAATATGAAGTCCCTCTCCTTGATGTTTCCAGATTCTTGGAGTCTGGTCTCTTGCAGGGCAACAATGTCTATCCCCAGTCTGAGTAGTTCGCTGTTTATCACTGCAGTTTTGCGGGCATCCACAATCTTGTTTAGATCGTCTGAGATGCCAGGGGTCATGGTTCTTATGTTCCGTGTTCCCAGCCTTAGGGCCGGTTGTTTTGGTTTTTTCTTGTTGCTAGGTGTATAGTTTGCGGTCCATGTTTCAGGATTTTCTCATAAGCTCCACACACCCTCAGGAGCAGATGAACCGTGGAGAGACAGTACCTTATTGACTGGGGGGCTGCCCAGCTTAAGCGGGCGGTAGCTGTCTAGTGAGATACGATGATCTCTCTCACCGTCGGAAGTAGCCCCTGGCGCCTTGCTCTACGCAAAAAGAGCATTAAGACTTATAATCGATAAATGCTGCTTCCCGTATTGTGTCACCACTTTACGCGATGCTGAAGTGACCTCTTCAGCGCACAAGCTTGTGCAATGGATGTGTGATGTGGCAACATGACATAGGAAGTGTGTGATGTGGCAACACGACAGAGGAAGTGTGTGATGTGGCAACATGCCAGAGGAAGTGTGTGATGTGGTAACATGCCAGAGGAAATGTGTGATGTGGTAACATGCCAGAGGAAGTGTATAATGTGGTAACATGCCAGAGAAAGTGTGTGATGTGGTAACATGACAGAGAAAGTGTGTGATGCGGTTACAAACCTCCACTGATGTACAAGGAGCATAGATGCCGCACGCCTTCCCCCGAGAGAATCACGTGGTCAACAGTCTCCTTAAGGTCACAGTGGATGTCCAGTGTCATATTATCCACTCGGGCATTTCTGGTGTTTGTACAGCTCAAGCTGTCGTCCCTCCTGAAGTTGACTGCCAGATTATAGAGGAAATCTACCGGGAAAGGGGGGGGGGGGGGGGTGTGTGAATAAATGAGTTGCAAACTACACAGACATACATGGCGACTGAAATAATTTATAGTTGTAGTTTATGGACTACTGGTGTAGTGGTAATGTGTCCGGTAGCTGAGATAGTCTAGGGGCGAGTCTCTGGTGTGCTGGTCATATGTCCGGGAGCTGAGATAGTCTACATGCTAGTCTATGGTGTGATGGTCATATGTCCGGGAGCTGAGATAGTCTACAGGTTTGTCTTGTGTGATTATATGTCCGGGAGCTGAGCTAGTCTACAGTCTAGTCTCTGGTATGATAGTCAAGTGTTAGATCTCTAACGGATTGGTCTGAAATTTTTTTTTATTAAATTGTCTTTGTCTCACAGGTCTACCCGGTATAAAATAGTTCACCGGAAATGTCTTGGAAAGTACAGGCGGTAGACATGACACCGACAACGTCCCCTAGCGAGTGTGCTGACCACGTCCACTAACGAGTGTACTGACCACGTGACCCAGCACTGGCGGTATTCATTCAAACTGTTATAAATTAGCACATTATAATTTATTACTATCACTGAATATAAGAATGAAGTTTATTCCAGATCTGCCAAATAACAGTCAGACAACTCCTCTTCAGTAACTGTGGCTATTTCCAGCTGTGTTTGCTCCTGCGATGATGATGATGATGATGATGATGATTATGATGATGATGATGATGATGATGATGATGATGATGGTGATGATTGAAAGAAACGTGTATATGCCTCTTGTGATCCAATTTTTCTTAGAATATCCTTAGGTAGTTTAAAATCATGACAGCATTTGCCATATCGTTTCATTCCATATCAAATAATCAAAACAGCTGTCAAACTCTTGATGCTCAGTCTTTTCCGCAATTTTGATTTTATAACTCCCACCATCTGACAGAAAATACGCTCCACGTCCGCATTAGAATGAGGTACAATTAGCACAGAGACAGCTAAATCTGTAAGATCTTGGAAAGAAATTTCACCGGTGGCATCCCTGTATGAGGCTATTTCTGCCCACAGTCCAAGTGTGTCAGAGGTCTGTGTCCACTGCAAATGATGAAGTTTTTTTCCCATAGGAAATCGATGCGGGTGAGAGTAGCTGCATCTTCTACAAACATTTTAGCAAGATCAATATTGGCTGTAGACATTCACTTCCACCAAGACATGACATCGATTGATTGATTGATTGATTGATTGATTTAGGAACCGACATCACAGCATTCAGGGCATTCCCATAAGCGCCCCGCCCCCCATCCTCAGCAGCCAGCGAAGAGTTCCAACACCAATAGTACCAGTAGCAATATGATTATATGTCCGTTTCGCCTTTCTTCTGAGCGTCGAGCGACGGCCAGATCCCCACGTCACTTTTTTTGTCTCATTCTTGCCAGACCATGGTAATTCATTTGCTCCTCCTAGGTGTACACGTGCTCCCATAAGGCCGCAGCCATGTCTGCCTTGTAATGCATCAATACTCCACCAAGTTTTGCCGAGCCAGCCAATCTGTCCGCCTGTTCATTTCCCAGCACACTGGCATGCCCCGGAGAAAAAAATCCAGGCGATGCTTGCCACCCGTGACCTCCGAAGCGAAGCAAGCCACACTGCCCGAAGCTTGCCTGTCCTCACCTTCCTCAGAAATGCTTTCTGAGTCATTTACAATCACGATGTGTGAGTGTGTAACGTATTCTCCATCAAGCGGAAAGATGCACTGACCGCCCCCACTTCCATTTTTAAGCTAGATGTTGTGGTATCATATGCCAGGCTCTCCTGCACCAAACTTCGACCATTAGCTTTTGCTAAGAACACCCAGGCACTTCTCCTACCTCTCAACACCGAATCATCTGTGCAGATAATCACATCACCCGAGCGAGCAATATCCCGAATTAGTTGCTCAATTTCCACTTCCGTGGCCCCTGCTGGCCACTCCCTGCACTCCCGACTCAATGTGATTATAATTCTGCACAAGTCTGACTGCTCCGCAGGAGCACTTTTCTTAGTGAGGACGCGTTCGTATCTCTTACTTCTCGGATTATTATTACTACCAGCTGAATTCATCTATCATGTTTTTTTAAATATATATATATATATCAGTGTGCTCGTTGTGATTCTGTGGATGTGGTTAAATAGTTTTTAGATTAATACAAGTGTTGATTATCGCAAAAAATGCGTGTTATATATAATATTCATTTCAAGTGATAGTTGAACACTATTACATTTTAACCAGTCAAGTGCACGAGGAGGTTCAGAAACAACAAACCACTATATGGGACCTCAAATTGCCCGCGGCGTGGCTAGATAACAATGCGATTGCTGCATTCTTCAAGTTTAGATATTCGTGGATGAAACAACGGGCGAGACGTACTGACAAGCAACATGTACACACAGCACCTGACTGTACACACATTATACTAGGCGATTCTTTAATGAAAGGTTTAAACAGCGATCGGATGGCCACTTAAGACAAAGACATTATTTCCAAAATCCCACTGCCTGGGGCTGGTGTTGACCGGCTAACAGACAAGATTAGAAGGTTGGCTGTAAATCATAACGTTAGAAAGGCAAGTGTACATAATGGTATTGACGACATCATGAACAACCAGCAAATCACAGGGTCTCAACTGCTGGCACTCTTGAAAGGGTTAGGTCACACTTTTCCTAATTCGTCCATTTTCTTCTCCTCCATCATATCACCGAGTTATGGACTACAGCGCCATCTAGCTGACATAAATAACAACATTTTGCAGAAGTTCTATTCTCAGAACAAGATACAGTTCATCAACAACACACCACCATTCACTTCACAGGCTAGTGCACCATAAAAAGAGCCTTGTTAAGGATTAATTACATCTGTCTACATTAGGCAATAGCTTGCTCGCCAAAATATCAAATATCCAGAACGGAAACACCATATATCGAATACAGGATCGCGTCGGACACTTTTAGCTACTTCACCTGAAACTCAAGCCAGACGACATACTCCCGTCACATCAAGTACCAATAGGCCAGAAGTGCGAAAACCACTCATAACCACTGCACCTGAAATCCAAGCCAGACGGGACACTTCCACCACACAAAGTCCGTACAATAGTCCTCTTTCACACATGAGGGTAATAATTATAAAGTTATATTTCCTATTCTCCCAAGAAAGGAACCATCTCTTAGCAACAACGCCGTGCCACTACAACCTCCTGTTAGCCACCAACCAGAGGTTGTAGTTGGTAGTCATTACATACTCATGAGACATCAACAGTACGCATTTCATTGTAAACCAGAATGGTTGCACTTTACACTTCATAGCCCAGCTACACTTCGTCAAGCACTTATAATGTCGCTGTACCAACAAGCAACACAACATGATATTTATTAGCATTTTAGCACAAAGCTACACCAGATCTCGGTACATGAGAGAAGCCTCTCCTATAACGTTTATCTGCATATTTGGTTATTACTTGATCTAATAACGTATTATGCTATATGTTACTACAAACATTGACTTGTTTTGACTTTATATCAATTGATAGAACTTAGCTGTATATCTTTTATAATACTTTTAATTGTGCTTTTACTGTGAGTGAGGGGGTCTTCACTGATCTTCCTTGTGGATTTGTGTACGTATTTTTATATATTGACAGAGATATTACTTTTTCTCTGTACTTTAGAGTGCGTATTGTAATAAGGACCTGGAGGAGTCCTGATAGCAGGATTAGAAACCAGATTGACTACATTCTCATTAGCAGAAGATTTAGAAACGCGCTAACAGTAGCAAAAACAGTTCCCAGTGCTGATTGTTATAGTGACCACAGACTACTCACAGGAACATTGAGGATAAAGTTGAAGAAAGTCAAGTATACAACAGGGAACACTAAATATGATTTGTGTACATTGAGTAATGACAAGGAAATACAAAACAAATTCAACATAGAAGTACAGAACAGATTTGAAATATTGTCTGATCTAGAGATCCTATTCCAGGATGTGGATGATCAATGGGAAATGTTAAAGAATTCAATCAATGTGGCTGCAGAAACAACTATTCCAAAATTAAAGAAGGTGGGTCGTAAGAAATGGATGACTGAGGAAATTTTACACTTAATGGAAACAAGAAGACTTAACAAAAATAATCCTGCCAAATATGAAGAAATTCACATGCAAGTCAGAATATTATGTAGGAAGGCAAAAGAATCATGGCTTGAGGAAAAGTGCTTAGAAATTGAAAAACAAAACAGTCAAAATACAAAATTAGTGCACAAAAGAATTCAGGAACTTACTAATAAAAGAACAAGTACATCAACAGGCTGTCTAAAAACTAAAGATGGCAAAGTCATAATAGGAAAAGATCAGATTCTACATGTATGGACAGATTATGTGAAAGACCTGTATAATGATAACAGAGAGGAACAGTATGCTATTAGATTTAATAATGAAGGACCAGCAATTTTAAAGATGGAGGTTCAAAATGTTCTTAAGCATATGAAAGCTGGCAAGGCCCCCGGTGCAGATAACATCACAACAGAAATGATTAAAGCTCTAGAAGAATTTGGACTAGAGCAAGTCACTAGACTGCTGAACACATTATATGATACTGGAGATATACCTTCTAAATTATGTAACTCTGTATTTATTGCAATCCCAAAGAAATCAGGAGCCTTAGAATGTGATCAACATAGAACAATTAGTATAATGAGTCACATCACAAAGATTTTGTTACGAATTATCATGCAAAGAGTGAGGAAGAAAATACAACCTGAAATAGGGGAAGAACAATGTGGTTTTGTAGAAGGAAAGGGTACAGTAAATGCTGTGTATATGCTGCGAACAGTTATTGAACGTGAAGTAAACAAGGATATACATCTTTGCTTTATTGACTACACAAAGGCTTTTGATAGAGTTAGACATGTCAACATGGTGGATATGCTTGCAGATCTACAAATTGATGGGAAAGACATTAGACTTATAAAAAACATATATTGGAAACAACAAGCTGCCATAAGGATTGATAATGAAGTAGGACAATACCAACCTATTAAGAGAGGTGTTAGGCAGGGATGTGTAATGTCTCCAGATCTTTTTTCCCTATACAGTGAAAATATTTTCAGAAATGTAGAAGACCTAAATGGAATCAGCATTGGAGGACGAAACATAAATAACATTAGATATGCAAATGACACAGTATTGATTGCAGACAATGCACAGGATCTGCAACAATTAGTAGAAGCTGTGGTTGTACACAGTGAGCAGCTGGGGTTGGAATTAAATTGTAGGAAGACACAGGTTATGGTCGTCACTAGGAAGAACGAAGTACCACAATGTAATATACAAGTAAATGGGAATATTCTTCAACAAGTGAATCGGTTCAATTATCTCGGAACAGTCATCACATCTGATGGCAGATGCCTTGAAGAGATTAGAACAAGAATGGCCATTGCGAAAGTAGCCTTTAGCAAGATGAAAAACATTCTGACCAATAAAATGATGTCAATTGAAACGAGAAAAAGAGTGCTGAGGGGATACATAGAGCCTGTTCTTTTGTATGGATGTGAAACTTGGACAATGTGCAGTCAAGCTGAAAAACATCTGATGGTTGCAGAAATGTGGTTTCTGAGGAAAATGCAAAGAATACCATGGACAGATAGAAAAAACAATGACCAAGTACTACAAGAGACAAATGAAAATCGTAGATTGATTAGAGAAATTAGACGTAGACAATCAAAATTTTATGGACATGTTTTGAGAAGAAATGGACTGGAGAACTTAGTGACAGCTGGCAAGATCGAAGGGAACAGACCAAGAGGAAGACCGAGAGGAAAATACCTGGATGGCTTGGCCACATGGCATGGACGAGACAGGAACACTGAGCTGATCCACGACTCTGGTGATCGACTGAAATGGCGAATCATGACCGCCCACGCTTTCCGGCATGGCACATGATTGATTGATTGATTGTAATAAGGGATGTAAGTTGTATTCACTTTGTGTGTGTGTGTTTTTTTTTTCTTTTTTGACTTTTAAACTTATGATTACGCATTGCTGAAATGTCTAATAAGTGCAAACACTGGCTCAGTAATAAAGGGCTCAGAATCGGGCATGTAAATATCAGCTATCTATTAGGGAAGCTGCCCGAACTATCACTAATACTTAATCAAAATTTTCACATGTTCGGCGTTAACGAAAGTCGAATGGTAACATTTCAGATGATGACATCGCTATCAGAGATGTTAAAACCTTTAGAAGAGATCCCTATCAGAAACAAGAGACGGGTATTGCAGTTTATATTTCTAACTCGCTTAACGCCCACCGCAGGCTAGATTTTGAAACCTTTGAGATTAAGTGTATATGGCGTGAGGTTAATCTTCAGAACCGCATACCCCTAGTAATTGGCTGTCTTTATCGAAACCCAGTGCAGGAAATATCTGGTATGGAAAATTCACCACTATGATGGATGTAGTCTTTAGTAATGCGAGAGAAATAATACTGCTAGGTGACTTCAACATAGACGCTAACAAATCAAACAAAACATGCGAAAACATAACTGAGTCATATAACTTCCAACAGTTAGTCAAACAAGCCACTAGAATAAATAAATCATCTGCAACACTTATAAATCATATTTATACTACGAGTGCTGACAGCATCACAGAATGACTGTACCTATTAATGCAATGAGCGATTACTACCCATTATGTTGCACGTGGTCGAAAAGAGGCACCAAAACTCCAAAACAAAAACATATAAGTATAAAATATAGAAATTAAAAAAATGTCAATCGAGACGTCTTTTTACAAGACTTGCTCAACTCATCTCTGGACTATGTTTACCAGCTTCCTGACCCAGACGATGCTCTGGACTATGTTTACCAGCTCCCTGACCCAGACGATGCTCTGGACTATGTTTACCAGCTTCCTGACCCAGACGATGCTCTGGACCACTGGCTGAAGACCTTTCTAAGTATATTTGATAAGCATGTTCCATTTAAGGAAGTTCGTGTTAAACATCACACTAAGCCACCGTGAATCACACAGGAGGTAGTTGAACTTATGAGAGACCGGGACAGGGCACATACAAATAGAGATCTAACTATGTACCGTAGTCTGAGAAACAAAGTTATTCGAAAGAAAAAGAACAACTTGTTTAAGAACTTAACAATAGATAAAACCAACACTAAAGATATATGGAAAGCAATTAATACCTTGACAAACAAACACAAATCATCACAATCATTATCATCAAATCAGGTTACATATGATCAATTCAGTAGATTCTTTCAGTCCGACATAAACCAACTGAAGGCTGCAATACCAGATGCCTCATGACATATCTTTATTATCATCATTCTGTGAGAATAAATGCTATGGAGACATTCCCTCCAACGTACCGCAAATGAATACCACTGAAGTATTTACTAATCTCAGTAACCTAAGGGAAAATAACTCATCAGGACAAGATGGAATCAGTAATCGGATCCTTCGCCATGCTGCACCGGCGATCTGCGAGTCACTATATAATCAATATCAATGTCTCACCAAAGGTCACTTCCCATCAACCTTTAAAATCGCTAAAATGTATCCTCATTTAAAAGCTGGTTCTCTAGACGATCGTCTCATGAGTAATTATAGACCAATTTCCATATTATCCTCACTATCCAAACCGCTAGAAAAGCACATCCACAAGACAACACTAGAGCACGTAGTTCGGCACAAACTAATTGTTGACAATCAGTCACGATTTCGGCCAAAATATTATTGTCATACGGCCCTAACAAACATGACAGAAAGCTGGCATCAAAATATTAACAACAATACTCTTAACCCTTTGAAAATAAAGACTTTCGTTCGTTCGTACGTTTGTTCTTATCAGTCGCTGACCCTTAACTGCGTCCAGCGCCTCGTGCAACGAGTGATCTGTGTCTGCAGCTACTCTGAGGTATGTCTTCGCCTGCATCACCTTGAGCATACCAGCAACAGTCTGCAGACCAAGGATGTAACGCATACACACTACTGGGGTGTCTCTGGTGCATCCCAGAATTACCCGGATAGCTTCGTTCTGTATGCGCTCTTATTTCACCAGCTAACTCTTTGAGACAGTGAGCAGTCCTAGTCCATAATCAATCACTCAGCGTAAGACATGACATGGACTGCAACACTCCAACGTTATCCAGCAAACGTAAATGCAGGTGTGTCAACAGCTCTATTAAAAACTGTATGCACCTTCCACGAATTTCTTTCTCATTAGGAAATTTGTAGCCTGCTATTTCTTTCTCAAACTCATAATCTAGATTGGGATTAGGATCTAAATAACTTTGAATAGCATCACTTTCTGTTACTTTTTGTCCAGGAATAGCAATTTTTGAACTGATAGAATCAGTGAGCTGGACAAGATTGCTGGGTAGTTTTGTTGGATCCTGTATATCTGCGTCAAATTTCTTATTCACACTTCGAACTTCTCCGAGAATATGCTTGAGAAATATGAGAAACACATAGTTTTTCATGTCGCTAAACATAACCGCGCTTATTGAGTCTTGCTATATCAAAATGAATTCTGAGCTCGACCCACTGCTGCAATATTCTGACAATGGCAGACTGAATGGACATCCAACGTGTCTGACACCCATCGTGTCTGACTTAATTGAACAATCTTCAGCGGATGTTGTCCATCATTTATTGAAGCAAAAAGCTCCCTGTACTTTGCTTGACGAATACTTGAGTGATAAACAAGTTATATGTTTCTCTAATCATGAACTCTATGTTCCTGGGCAGACAAGCAGATGCAGCCTGTGACGCTGCCAGCTGAAGGGAATGACATACACACCTAACTAGCACCAGATGAAGAACTTCGGATTTTAATTTTGTATACACTCCATTGTTTACACCTTTCATGACATATACATTGAATAGTATCTAATAGCTACTCCAAGTAACATAGTTTCAGAAATGTCATTGCTCTCATCAATCAATAAGCTGTATTTACATTTGAAATATCAGCTATCAAGTTTTTTTGTGAAATATGTTGCAAGTACATTTGAAATAACTGCTCTGCACTCTGTTCTCCTAAGGTTAAAGTTCTTGCAACCTTTGCTGTCACCAAAGTGTACCTTGCAGAGTTCACTTAAATGGTTAACAACGCGCAGCGAACAATGGCCAGTTATGAACAAAGACATACATTCTTCTGTTTCTTTGACATCATTTTTTTTTCAGTTTGTCAAATGCAATTGTTATTTGTCTTTGTGTACTAAATGGTTGTTCGGCTTTCTAATGTTTCGTTGTATTCTTGCGCCACTCAATATCACTTAACCTGGCTGCCATTGAACATTTGCAGTAATCGTAAAAACACTTAGTATTATCCCCTTCTACTTTTAGCAACCAATTTTGAAATCTAGAGTCACTGAGACACTGTTCCCTGAAATATTGAGAATATTTCTTGCTCATGGGAAAAACAAAAATAAGCGTAAATGAAAGGATAATATTGACATTACAAAATTATGAACTAGATTAAAAGCTAATATATTCGCGTTTGGACTTGTCTTGTCTGCAAGATGGCGTTCGCTTTTAGCTAAATCGTATTAAATGGAGTTAAATTAGTTGGATATTGCGCGGTAAGGTACTAAGACTGTTTTACTCCCTCGCTTCAGATCAAATTCGGCATTCTAGTGTTCTAAAATGATTGTTACAGTAAATTTTACCCCCCCCCCCCTCCCCCCAAAAAAAGCACCAAAAAGCACCCAAAATAATAATTGTGAAGCACCAAATTTGTGCGGCCGCGTCAACTGCAACATTTGAAAGAGCACCAAATTTGGTGCGAAAAACAACAATAGCAACACTGGTCATATGTCCCACCAGCCGACACTTCATGGGTCACATGTCCCACCAGCTGAAATTCAATGGGTCACATGTCCCACCAGCCGAAACTCCATGCATCACACGTCCCACCAACCGGCACTTCATGGGTAACATATCCCACCAGCCGACACTCCATGGATCTTATGTCCCACCAGTTGACACTCCATGGATCATATGTCCCACTCGTCGACACTCCATGGATGGTATGTCCCACCAGCCGACACTCCAGGCATCACATGTCCCACCAGTCAACATCCAATGGATCACATGTCGCACCTGCCGAAAATCCACGGATCATAAGTTCCACCAGCGGACACTCAATGTATTATATGTCCCACCAGGTGACACTCCGTTGATCATATGTCCCATCAGTCGAAACTCCATGGATCATATTTCATACCAGCTGACACTCCAGGGATCTCATGTTTCATCAGCCAATTTTCCAGGGATCACATGTCCCACCAGCCGACATTCCATGGATAGATTGTCCCACCAGCCGACACTCCATGGATCATATGTCCCACCAGCCAACACTCTGGGGATCACATGTCCCACCAGGTGACACTGCATGGATCATATGTCCCACCAGCTGACACTCCAGGGATCACATACATGTCCCACCAACAGACACTCTGGCGAACACATTTCCAACCAGCCACCACTCCATGTATCATATGTCTCAAAAGCCGTCACTTCATGTGTCAAATATCCCAAAAGCCGACACTCCATGAATCACATAACCTACCAGCTGACACTCCATGATTCACATGTCCCACCAGCAGACACTAAACGGATAATATATGTCCCACCAGCCAACACTCCGGGGATCACATGTCCTACCAGCCAACACTCCATGGAGCACATGTCCCACCAGCAGACACTCCATGGATCATATGTCAAACCAGCCGATACTTCATGGATCATATGTCCAAATAGCCGACACTCCATGGACCACATGTCCCACAAGTGGACATTCAATGGATCATATGTCCCACCAGCCGATACTCCATGGATAAGTCCCTCCAGCTGACACTCTGTGAATCATTTGTCCCACGAACCGACATTCCATGCACCACATGTCTCACCAACTGACACTTCGGGGATCACATGTCCCACCAGTAAACTCTAGTTGGATCATATGACCCACCAGATGACATATCGGGGATCACATGTCCCACCAGCCAACACTCCGGGGATCACATGTCCCATCAGCTGACACTCCGTTTATCACATGTCTCACAAGACAAAAACTCCACGGATCATATATACAACAAGGTGAGACTTCATGGATCACATGTCCCACCAGCTGACACTCCATGGATCACATGTCCCACCACATGACACTCCGGGATTCACATGTCCCTCCGGCCAACACTCGATGGATCTCATTTCAAACCAGCCGACGCTCCATGGATCATATGTCCTACCAGCCGATATTCCGGGGATCACATGTCACACCAGCGGACTCTTCATAGATCACATGTCCCACCAGCCGACACTCCTTAGATCAAATGTCCCACCAGCCGAGACTCCGGCGATCACATGTCCTACCAGCCAACACTCCATGTGTCATATGTCCCACCAGCCGACACTCCATGTGTCAAATATCCCACCAACCCACACTCCAAGGATCACTTGTCCCCACAGCTGACACTCCATGCATCACATGTCCCACCAGCCGACACTCGTCAAACACATGTCCTACCAGACAACACTGCATGGATCGTATGTCACAAAAGGCAACACTCCATGGATCGCTTGTCGTATCAGCTGACACTTCATGGATCACATGTCGCACCAGTTAATACTGCATGGATCATATGTCCCATCAGCCGTGTCTCCGGGGATCACATGACCCACCAGCTGAGACTCCATGGATCACATGTCCCACCAACCGAGACTCCATGGATCATATGTCCCACCAGTTGACACTGCATGGATCATATGTCCCACCAACCGAAACTCCATGTATCATATGTTCCACTAGCAGACACTCTGGCGAACACATTTCCCACCAGCCACCACTCCATGTATCATATGTCCCAAAAGCCAACACTTCATGTGTCAAATATCCAACAAGCCGACACTGCATGGATCACATGACCCACCAGCCAACACTCCATGGATCACATGTCCAACCAGCAGACACCCCATGGATCACATGTCCAAATAGCTGACACTCCATGGATCACACGTCCAAACAGACAACACTTCATGGATCACACGTCCCACCAGCCAACACTTCATGGATAACACGACCCACCAGCCAACACTTCATGGATCACATGTCCCACCAGCCAACACTTCATGGATCACATGTCCAACCAGCCAAAACTCCATGGATAACATGTCCCACCAGCAGACACTCTATGGATCATATGTCCCACCAGCCGACTTCATGGATTATATGTCTAAATAGCTAACACTCCATGGGTCACATGTTCCACCAGCCGACAATCCATGGATCACAAGTCTCACCAGCTGACACTCCTGGGATCACATGTCCCACCAGCCGACACTTCATGGATCATATGTCCAACCATCTGACACTCCATCGATCACATATTCCACCAGTCGACACTCAATGGATCATATTTCCCACCAGCCGAAAACTACGGGGATCACAAGTCCCACCAGCTAACACTCCGTGGACCACATGTCCCTCCAGCTGACACTCTGTGAATCATTTGTCCCAACCAGCCAACATTAAATGGATCACATGTCTCACCAACTGACACTCCGAGGATCACATGTTCCACCACCAAACACTAGTTGGATCACATGTCCCACCAGCTGACACTCCATGGATCACATATCCCACTAGATGACACTCCGGGGTTCACATTTCCTACCAGCCGACACTCCATGGGTCATAGTCCCATCAGCAAGCACTCCATGGATCACATGTCCCATCAGCTAACACTCCGTTTATCACATGTCTCACCAGACAACACTCCAGGGATCATATATCCAACAAGGTGAGACTTTATGGATCACATGTCCCACCAGCTGACACTCTATGGATCACATGTCCCACCACATGACAATCCGGGATTCACATATCCCTCCGGCCAACACTCAATGGATCTCATTTCAAACCAGCCGACGCTCCAAGAATCATATGTCCCACCAGCCGATATTCCGGGAATCACATGTCACACCAGCTGACTCTTCATAGATCATATGTCTCACCAGCCGACACTCCTTAGATCAAATGTCCCACCAGCCGAGACTCCGGCGATCACATGTCCCACCAGCCAACACTCCATGTGTCAAATATCCCACCAGCCGAGACTTCGGCGATCACATGTCCCACCAGCCGAGACTCCGGCGATCACATGTCCCACCAGCCGACACTCCATGTGTCAAATATCCCACCAGCCCACACTCGTCAAACACATGTCCTACCAGACAACACTGCATGGATCGTATGTCCCACAAGCCAACACTCCATGGATCGCTTGTCTTACCAACTGACACTTCATGGATCACATGTCGCACCAGTTGATACTGCATGGATCATATGTCCCATCAGCCGTGTCTCCGGGAATCACATGACCCACCAGCTGAGACTCCATGGATCACATGTCCCACCAACCGAGACTCCATGGATCATATGTCCCACCAGTTGACACTCCATGGATCACATGTCCCACCAACCGAGACTCCATGGATCATATGTCCCACCAGTTGACACTGCATGGATCATATGTCCCACCAACCGAGACTCCATGGATCATATACCCCTCATCCCCAGCCTAAACTCCATGGATCATATGTTCCACTAGCAGACACTCTGGCGAACACATTTCCCACCAGCCACCACTCCATGTATCATATGTCCCAAAAGCCGACACTTCATGTGTAAAATATCCAACAAGCCGACACTCCATGGATCACATGTCCCACCAGCCAACACTCAATGGATCACATGTCCAACCAGCAGACACCCCATGGATCACATGTCCAAATAGCTGAAACTCCATGGATCACACGTCCCACCAGACAACACTTCATGGATCACACGTCCCACCAGCCAACACTTCATGGATAACACGACCCACCAGCCAACACTTCATGGATCACATGTCCCACCAGCCAACACTTCGTGGATCACATGTCCCACCAGCCAAAACTCCATGGATAACATGTCCCACCAGCAGACACTCCATGGATCATATGTCCCACCAGCCGACTTCATGGATTATATGTCCAAATAGCTAACACTCCATGGGTCACATGTTCCACCAGCCGACAATCCATGGATCACAAGTCTCACCAGCTTACACTCCTGGGATCACATGTCCCACCAGCCGACACTTCATAGATCATATGTCCAACCATCTGACACTCCATCGATCACATATCTCACCAGTCGACACTCAATGGATCATATTTCCCACCAGCCGAAAACTACGGGGATCACAAGTCCCACCAGCTAACACTCCGTGGACCACATGTCCCTCCAGCTGACACTCTGTGAATCATTTGTCCCAACCAGCCAACATTAAATGGATCACATGTCTCAGCAACTGACACTCCGGGGATCACATGTTCCACCACCAAACACTAGTTGGATCATATGTCCCACCAGCTGACACTCCATGGATCACATATCCCACTAGATGACACTCCGGGGTTCACATTTCCTACCAGCCGACACTCCATGGGTCATAGTCCCATCAGCCTGCACTCCATGGATCACATGTCCCATCAGCTGACTCTCCGGTTATCACATGTCTCACCAGGCAACACTCCAGGGATCACATATCCCACTAGATGACACTCCGGGGTTCACATTTCCTACCAGCCGACACTCCATGGGTCATAGTCCCATCAGCCTGCACTCCATGGATCACATGTCCCATCAGCTGACTCTCCGGTTATCACATGTCTCACCAGGCAACACTCCAGGGATCACATATCCTACTAGGTGAGACTTCATGGATCACATGTCCCACCAGCTGACACTCCATGGATCACATGTCCCACCAGCCAAACCTCCGGCGATAACATGTCCCACCAGCCAACACTCCATGTGTCATATGTCCCACAAACCGACACTCCATGTGTCAAATATTCCACCAGCCGACACTCCAAGGATCACATGTCCCACCAGCCGACACTCGTCAAACACATGTCCTACCAGACAACACTGCATGGATCATATGTCCCACCAGCCAAGACTCTGGGGATTACATGTCCCACCAGCCAACACTCTGGGGATCACATGTCCCACCAGCCAAGACTCTGGGGATCACATGTCCCACCAGCCAACACTCTGGGGATCACATGTCCCACCATGTGACACTGCATGGATCACATGTCCCACCAGCCGAGACTCAATGGATCTGATTTCCCACCACCTGACACTCCATGGGTCACATGTCCCACCAGCCGACACTCCAGGGCAATAGCCAATAGCACGATTAACGCATTGACTTCTCAGAATATTCTCTGTTACACGTTATAGAAGTCCACATGCGAGGTGGTCAAGACAAAAAATAAAACATTGAAATGGATTTGAATACAGGATCACCAGGTCGGCAGGCAATTGCTCTAGCCACTGAACCACCATTATATGATATGAAGGATATTTCGAAGTCAAGAGGGCACACCTGCGATGCTTACCTGGATTACTGAGTCGAATTCGGAGCCAGGTGAAGTGGCTGGAGAGATTCAGTGTAATCTCAACATTGTCAAAGGCCGGTGGTGTCAAGCACGAGCTATCATCCCCGTCTGTTGTCGTCGGATGTGAAGTCCACGCTCTGTATGCCAGGTCGGCTGTGGAGACCAGGTTTTGGATACAGACAGTCACTGACCGGTCAAGGTTGTGTCGTAGCATGATGATTTCGTGAATATTCATTCATTCATTCATTCATTCATTCAGTAGTTTGCCCTTTACAAATCCTTGCTTTCATAACAACCTTCCGGAAAACGTCTCGGTCATAAGCAACATGTCCGGCGTCTGATACACTCATCTGGAGATCATCTGCCACATCCTGCACCCATCTTCACTTTGGCTTTCCTCTTCCTCTTTTCCCGGGTGTATACCCCTTCATTACTGTTCACTCCAAACTATTATGATGTTTCAAGTGACAAAAACATTTCAATTTTCTTTGTTTTATCGTCTTTAGTAGCCTCCCTTCTTGGACACACACACACACACATACACACTCACACACACATCGGATTGCAACTGACTCAGAAAGCATGCTGACGAGGGTGAGGACGGGCAGACTTCGTGCGGAGTGGCTTGCTTCACTTCGGAGGTCACGGGTGACAAGCATCGCCTGGATCTTTTCTCCGGGGCATGCTGGTGTGCTGGGAAATGAACAGGCGGACAGATTGGCTGGCTCTGCAGAACTTGGTGGAGTATTGATACATGACAAGGCAGACGTGGTTGCGGCCTTGTGGGAGCACGTGCACACCTCGGAGGAGCAAATGGATTACCATGGTCTGGCAAGAATGAGACAACGAGGAGTGGCGAAGGGATCTGGCCGACGCTCAACGCTCAGAGGAAAGGCGAGACGGACTTATAATCAGATTGCTACTGGTACTATTAGTGTTGGAACTCTTCGCTGGCTGCTGAGGATGGGGACGGAACACTTATGGGAATGCCCCGAATGCTGTGATGTCGATTCCTAAATCAATCAATCAATCAATCCCTTCTTGGACATTCAGATCTTGTCGTATGGATGTATTTGTGTATTTGTTCCTTTCTGTATCCAAGATATTATTAGAATCCGTCTATAACATTTATATTCAAAGGCATTAATACGCTGCTCAGCTTGTTAAGCAAGTGTCCAGGTCTATGTGTGATCTGTCGCCACAAAAATATTCAGTAGTTTTAGTATTTGAAGCGCAATAGATATTCGTCATTTCCTTTCTTTTATTGTATCGCCATTGTTGGTAATTAATGACCCAAGATATTCTAAATTGCCCACCACCGCCAATTTTTCCTCATTAACATATTTTTATCTCTTCATATTTGTTTTATCTGTATGCATTACCTTTGTTTCTGCTGTGTTAAGATATACGTTGTGATTTTCATTATTCTTTTTGGGTTGAGGTTATTAGCTATTTTATACCATTCTGCTGTGTGGATAGTATTTTACTGTATCATTAGCATATCAAATCTCTGGTATTTCATGACCACTGATATTTAGGGCATCAAATTGCTCCCTGGTTATGTCATTTCTGAAATTTCTCATTATATTTACGGCGTACAGGTTAAATAAACAGGGGGACAGCACACAGCCCTGACGGACTCCTTGCCTCGCCATTTATTCTAACTGCTGCTTGTTTTCATAAATATGAAATATGAAATCAAGAATCAACATCACAGCACTCAGTACATCCCCACGCGTGCTCCCTCCACCTATAGTGTAGCCAGCCAAGGGTTCCCAAACTGAGGGTACCAGCCACAGTCTGAAAGTCCGCCTGCATTGTCCTCTAGACGATGTGGGTCATCAGTCCCTCTGCTTATTCCCCCCTCCCCCGGGTCACTCTCTCCTGGTGTCGGTCTCTGGTTTCGTTGCACTTTCCTCTCGATCCCAGAGAGCCTTCACCACACCCGCCTGGTCATGATATACCTCTCGATCCCAGAGAGCCTTCACCACACCCGCCTTGTCATGATATACCTCTCGATCTCAGAGAGCCTTCACCACACCCGCCTTGTCATGATATAGCTCTCGATCTCAGAGAGCCTTCACCACACCCGCCTTGTCATGATATACCTCTCGATCCCAGAGAGCCTTCACCACACCCGCCTTGTCATGATATAACTGGCCGTTAAAAGGTACTGGAGCAGCCTGTCTCAGTCTGTTCATTTCCTGCCACACCCGCATGCCCTGGGCAGATATTTTTCTTCGTATAGCCCTTGCCATGTGGTGATGGCGATCAAGTCTGATCACAGCCTTGTGTCTCGTGTATTGACAATTTTCTTATAGTCCATGGCGTGTTTTTTGTGGTGCATGATATAGAGATTGCCCCGTTCATTGTGGTGCATGAAATAGAGACTGTCCCGTTCTTTGTGGTACATAAAACATAGATTGTCGCGTTTTTTGTGGTGTATGAAATAGAGATTGTCCCGTTCTTTGTGGTGTATGAAAAATAGATTGTCCCGTTCATTGTAGTGTATGAAATAGAGATTGTCCCGTTCATTGTGGTGTATGAAATAGAGATTGTCCCGTTCATTGTGGTGTTTGAAATAGAGATTGTCCCGTTCTTTGTGGTGAATTAAATAGAGACTGTCCCGTTGTTTGTGGTGCAAGAAGTCAGTGACCGGGACAGAGAGACTGGAGTGGCGGGTAACAACCCACGGACAGTTTACGTCATAGACAGCGGCATAAATTGGTGTAACAGAAACATAACTCATACCGTACTGACAGGCCGGGCCAAACCAGCCCTCCTCACACGCCACACCACCTGGGCAGTCACCTTGTGGGCTACAACTAATGCTTTTACATCGGCATTTGTATTGACACGAGGAACCGAACCATCCCATCTCACAAGCTGAAATAGTGAAAATGCATCTCTTGTTCAGACGCTGCTATTGTTTACATTAACATACATAATTTAAAATCTTGGACAATTAATACACAAGAGAACCCCCAAGCTTTGGAGATGTGGTTTTATGGAAACATATGAAATTCCCTGGACCGCCAACATGAGCGATTTGGATATTTGGAAAGAGATACATAGGAAGACAACAGGCGAAAACTCTGGACAGTCTTGTGTTATGGCACGAAATTTAGCACACGAACTGATACAAGATGTTGGAGATCGAGAGATGTGGAGAAGCATGATCGCCAACGCCAGCCGGCAAGGCACTTGATGATGCCATAGTGATATACGCACATGTGTGCGTAGCCAAAGGATGATATACATACATGTTTGGGAAGCTAATTATGACACAGTTGTGAGTTATCAGAGATATATTTACATACATGTTTCTGAAGCTAATTTTGACAGTGGTAAATTATTAATGATATACAACCATGATTGTGAACTAATTATGACACAGTACTTAATTATTAATGATATACATACATGTTTGTGAAGCTAATGAATGCAACAATAACGGGATATCAGTGATATACATACATGTTTGTGAAGCTAGATGTAATAATAACGGGATATCAGTGATATACATACATGTTTGTGAAGCTAATGAATGCAACAATGACGGGATATGAGTGATATACATACATTTTGTGAAGCTAATGAATGCAACAATGACGGGATATCAGTGATATACATACATGTTTGTGAAGCTGGATGTAACAATAACGGGATATCAGTGATATACATACATGTTTGTGAAGCTGGATGTAACAATAACGGGATATCAGTGATATACATACATGTTTGTGAAGCTGGATGTAACAATAACGGGATATCAGTGATATACATACATGTTTGTGAAGCTGGATGTAACAATAACGGGATATCAGTGATATACATACATGTTTGTGAAGCTGGATGTAACAATAACGGGATATCAGTGATATACATACATGTTTGTGAAGCTGGATGTAACAATAACGGGATATCAGTGATATACATACATGTTTGTGAAGCTGGATGTAACAATAACGGGATATCAGTGATATACATACATGTTTGTGAAGCTGGATGTAACAATAACGGGATATCAGTGATATACATACATGTTTGTGAAGCTAATGAATGCAACAATAACGGGATATCAGTGATATACATACATGTTTGTGAAGCTGGATGTAACAATAACGGGATATCAGTGATATACATACATGTTTGTGAAGCTAATGAATGCAACAATGACGGGATATCAGTGATATATTAAGTTTGCTTACCATTCTGTGAAGCAGCATAGAAGTCAAGTAGAGACCACCATGTCAGCAGTAGAAACACTGTAACCCGCATTCCTGTATTACATTTGTGGGTGTCTGGTTTCAGTCCTTGGGCTAATAATACACAACTGGAGAGAAAATAATATCCATACACAGACAGGCTTTCAGACAACCAGACATTCACGCAGACAGACTCATGGACAATGGGGGACACACACACACATATATATGGAGTGATGTAACTGTTTAAGGAGCATGTATATGTGTGTATGTGGTTATGAAGAGTTGTACTGCATGGGGTTATGTACGTGTGTATGGGGTCATGTTTGTGTGTATGAGGTTATGTACGTGTGTATGGGGTTATTTGCGTGTGTATGGGGTTATGTACTTTTATATGAAGTGATGCATGTGTGTATGGAGTTATGTATGTGTGGATGAATTTATGTATGTGTGTATGGAGTGGTGTATGTGTGATTGGAGTTATGTATGTATGTATGGAGTGGTGTATGTGTGATTGGAGTTATGTATGTGTGTATGGAGTGGTGTATGTGTGATTGGAGTTATGTATGTGTGTATGGAGTGGTGTACGTGTGATTGGAGTTATGTATGTATGTATGGAGTGGTGTATGTGTGATTGGAGTTATGTATGTATGTATGGAGTGGTGTACGTGTGATTGGAGTTATGTATGTGTGTATGGAGTGGTGTACGTGTGATTGGAGTTATGTATGTATGTATGGAGTGGTGTACGTGTGATTGGAGTTATGTATGTATGTATGGAGTGGTGTACGTGTGATTGGAGTTATGTATGTATTGGAGTATGTATGTATGTATGGAGTGGTGTACGTGTGATTGGAGTTATGTATGTATGTATGGAGTGGTGTACGTGTGATTGGAGTTATGTATGTATGTATGGAGTGGTGTACGTGTGATTGGAGTTATGTATGTGTGTATGGAGTGGTGTACGTGTGATTGGAGTTATGTATGTGTGTATGGAGTGGTGTACTTGCATATGAAGTGATGTATGTGTAAATGGCGTGATTTATGTATGTATGGAATGATGGAGCACCAGGTACTACTAAAAAGAACAATAGAAACCTCAAGCTACCTGGAACTTAAGAACCATTTGTCCAGAATTTTCTACTGACCTGACGAATATTGACGATGTGAGAAAAACGGATGTGACTGATGCTGAACTCAATCGTCTTAACATTGATATTGCTGGCCTGCAGGAGACTCGCCTCGCTGAGGAAGGGCCACTCAAGGAAAACAACCACACTTTTCTTTGGAAGGCTAGAGGGCTGGCAGAAAAAAAAGGCCAACATGGCGTGAGCTTTGCAGTGAAGAATTCGCTACTGAGAATGATTGAAATTCCAGCTGGAAGTAATGAAAGTCTATTATCCCTGCGCTTGGCAACATCTTGTGTTGTTGCCACCATTATCACTGCATATGGACCGACACTCTTATGATGTGAAGGATTCGTTCTATAAGGAGTTAGACTCTGAGATCAAGGCATTTCCAAAATCCGACTACATTTATATGCTCGGTGATTTCAATGCTCGTGTGGGCAATATACTCGAGTTCATGGCCAGTGTGCCTTGGAAAATAAAACGTCGGTCGCATGAATGAAAATGGGCAAAGGCTGCTGGAGCATTGCTCCAGAAATGACCTATGTATTACAAACTCTGTTTTTTTAAAACAAAAGAGCTGCATAAGATCACATGGAAACATCCAAGATCCGGCCATTGGCATCAGCTGGACTTCATCATCACACGGAGACAACATCTGGACCAAACATCACTAACTGAAAGTTACCACAGTGTTGACTGTGATACGGATCATTCTTTGGTTGTTGCAAGGGTTAAACTGAGTCCAAAGAGAATCTACACAGCTAAACACAAATCTAGCACCAGGATTAATATTATTAATGAGCTGCATAAGATCACATGGAAACATCCAAGATCCGGCCATTGGCATCAGCTGGACTTCATCATCACACGGAGACAACATCTGGACCAAACATCACTAACTGAAAGTTACCACAGTGTTGATTGTGATACGGATCATTCTTTGGTTGTTGCAAGGGTTAAACTGAGTCCAAAGAGAATCTACACAGCTAAACACAAATCTAGCACCAGGATTAATATTATTAACACCCACGATCCTGATAAGTGCTTTGAGTTCCAACATTGTCTTGAAGACGCTTTTACTGATACATCAGAAAATTGTACAGCAAGTGAAAAGTGGAATAAACGTAAGGAAACGCTCTATAAAACAGCGGTAGGGGTTTACAGCACTGTGGATCATAAGAGTCAGGACTAGTTTACGGCAAACAACCAGACACTGCAGCCCTTTATTGATAAAAGAAGATAGCTCTCTTGAAAAACAAGGAAAGAACAACGCGTAACACTCTCAATGAGATGAAGCAAGCTAGAAAGAATGTGCAAAAAGCTGCCAGGCAGTGTGAAAATGACTATTAGATCAAGTTATGTGAGTCCATTCAAAATGCAAGTGATAAAGGAAACATCAGACGCATGTATGAAGGGATAAAGAAAGCCTGTGGTCCAATGATCAAAAGAAGTGCAACATTGAAAACCTTGACTGGAGAAATCATCACTGATAAGAGACAGCAGATGTATAGATGGGTAGAGCACTATTTGGAGCTTTACTTAAGTGAGGCCAAACTAGCGGATGATGCCCTCAACGCCATAGGGGCTCTACCAACTCTTGACCACCTGGACACACTTTCCACCATAACAGAAGTTAAGTGTGCTATAAATGAACTTGCATCTGGCAAGGCTCCAGGTATGATGGGATTCCAATAGAGGTTATCAGGAGTGGGCAAGACACACTCACTCTACGGATCCACCAGCTAATAGAGCTGTGCTGGTGAGAAGGACAAGTCCCACATGATTTCAAAGACTCAAGCATCTTAACATTGTACGAGAATAAGGGCGATCGCAGATATCGTAAAAATTATAGGCATATTCTGTGTATTATTTGGAAAGTATTTTCCAGAACTTTTCTGCGCAGACTTCAAGTCCTGGGAGATCAAGTCTACCCAGAATCACAGTGTGGCTTCCGACAGAACCGGTCTACCTTTGATATGATATTGCGACAAAAGCAAGAAAAATGCTGTGAACAGAATCAGCCACTGTTTATTGCCTTCATCGGCCTCACAAAAGCATTTGATTTGGTCAGTCGTGAGGGTCTGTTCAAGGCCCTGAAGAAAATTGGCTGCCCACCAACTCTTCTGTCCATTGTGGGATCGTTTCACACAGACATGAAGGGTGTAATCAAGTTTGATAGTGCAACTTCAGAAGAGTTTGAAATCAAGAGTGAAGTTAAGCAAGGTTGTGTACTAGCTCCCACCCTCTTTGAAATAAACCTTTCATTTCTACTGAAATATGCATTTCGTGATCAGGATGGTGGTATATACATTCACTCACGCTCAGATGGCGGCCTCTACAATGCTCAGAGATTGAAGGCCAAGATCAACATTAGGAGGGCACTGATCAGAGAGTTGCTTTTTGCAGATGATGCTGCAGTTACGACCCACTCTGAGGAAGAATTGCAATGCTACTATCTGCATTCTCCAATGCTTGTTATGAATTTGGTTTAACAATTAGCAAACATAAGACACAGATTATGTCCCAAGATGCACATGGGGTACTATCAATCTTTATTGACGACGCCAAACTGGAGAAAGTAGACCATTTTACTTATCTAGGATCAGAGATAAATAGCAAATTATCCATAGATCAGGAAATCAACATCAGGATTGTTAAGGCAGCAACAACAATGAACAGGTTCGCAAAAAGAGTCTGGGAGAACAGGAAGCTTACTGCCAAAACACAAGTCCTTGTCTATCATGCTGTGTCATTAGGACTCTTCTTTATGGCAGTGAAACCTGGACAACTTACTTACACCAAGAGAAACGTTTAAACAGCTTTCATATGCGGTGTCTGCGAAGAATACTTGGCATTAAGTGGCAAGACAAAATCACAAATACTGAAGTATTGGAAAGATCAGGTTGTGTGACGGTATATTCATGCTCAGTCTTCGTAGACTTAGATGGATAGGACATCTTAGGAGGATGGATGATGGTAGAATACCAAAGGACATCTTTTTTGGTGAATTACAGATGGGTAAGAGATCTCAGGGTCGGCCTCTACTACGATACAAAGATGTGTGTAAGCGGGACATGATTGATACAGGCATTGATAATGCACATTGGGAGCAAGTCGCCGCTTAACGTGTTGCATGGAGGGCAAATTTCAGAAATGAAATAAAGGCAAAGGGGAAAGTGATTGCAAATACGTCACACACCGAGCGTGCCAGACGTAAGATGGTGCATGATGGTGGAAATGAACATGTGTTCACATGCATCCACTGCTGACGAACATTTATAGCGCAAATTGCCCTCAACAGTCACATTCGCCACCGCCATGGGTTGTAGTTATTATGCCTTTTTGAAGCACGGTGTAGCAAACCATAGTCTTATATATATATATATATATATATATATAGTAGCATGTCCTTTGCAGAACCTCGATCCTATAACAACCTTCCGGAAACCCTCTCGATCATAAGCAAGATGTCCCGCGTCCGATACACCCATCTGGAGATCATCCGCCACATTCTGCACCCATCTTCGCTTTGGCCTTCCTCTTCCTATCTTCCCAGGCAAATACCCCTTCATTATTGGTCTCTCCAAACTTTCGTGACGTTTCAAGTGACCAACATATTTCAGTTTTCTTTGTTTTATCGTCTTTAATAGCCAACATTCTTCAATATTCCGCTCTTGAAGTATGGATGCATTTGTTCTGTTCTTTACCCAAGATATTCTTAGAACTCGTCTATAACATTTATATACAAAGGCATTTATGCGCTGTTAATCTTGTTTACTAAGTATCCTTGTCTCACAGGCGTATGTTGCAATGGGAAAGATGCATGCTCTTAAAAATCACATTTTTGTAGTTCTATTTGTCCCACTCCACAATTTATTCAGTTATTTTAGTCTTTGATGAGCAATAAATATGTATCTTTTAATTTCTTTCATCGTGTCACCATTGTTGGTAATCAATGACCAAAGATATTCGAAATTTTCCACCACCTCCAATTTTTCCTAATTAACATATGATTCTTTCTCGATAATAGTTTTATTTGTAAGCATTATTTTTGTTTTTGATATGTTAAGATATAAGTTGTGATTCTCACTATTCAATTGGGTTGAGGTTATTAGATTTTCTATACCATTCTGTGTTGTTGATAGCAATACTGTATCATCAGAATACCGAATCTCTGTTATGTCATGACCACCGATAATTAGGGGATCATATAGCTCCCTGTTTATATAATCTATGATATTTATCATTATATTTTGGACGTACATGTTAAACAAATATGGTGACAGCACGCAGCCCTGACGGACTCCTTGCTTGATGTCAAACCAATCTGATGCCTCGCCATCTGTTCTAACCGCTGCTTGTTGGTCTAGATATAGCATTTTTATGCGTTGTACTACATGTGATGGAAAATCCTTATTACTCATGATTTCCCAAAGCTTCTGATAGTGTACACAGTCAAATGCCTTTGAATAATCCACAAAACATGAGAATAGGTTTACATTAAATTCTCTGCACTTCTCTATTATTATACGCATGTTGAGTATGCAATCTCTTGGTCCTCTTCCTTGTTTAATTCCAGCTTGAACCACGTTAATTTCTTCTTCCATGTTCTCACGAAATCTTCCCATTATGACGTTTAGTAGACTTTTAATTGCATGACTGATCAGGGCAACAGTTCTATAGTTGGTGCATTATTTCAGGTTGCGCTTTTTGGTATTGGAATGAAGATAGTTCTCTTCCAGTCTTGTGGTCATATACCATATTTCTATATCTTTTTACATAATGCGTGATAGGTGTTTATGCTTTCTTCTCCTCCCGCTTTAATTAGTTCAGCTTTTATCTCATCACATCCAGGTGATTTACCGTTCTTCAGTTTCTTTATTGCCGATGCAATTTCATCTAATCACGGGTTCAAGTTCTGTCCCTGCTGTCATTGGTTCATGTATCTCATTCATATGCTCACTGTCATTCATATCATACATTCCACTGCAGTATTCTTGTAATCGTTTTAGAATATGGTTAGATTCTGTTAAGGTATTTCCCAACTTGTCAAAGATAACATGTAATTGAGGTTGAACATTTCTTGTCAATAACTTCATTTCTTTGAACATTTCGTAATCTCTTCCAGTCTTATGATATTGCTCTATTCTGGTACAGCAATTTTGTGGACATGTGATCCACGGATAGCCGCTCAAGCAAGGATACACATGAGTAAACTTAATACTTTCATGCAGTCTTTCGTGTATTTATTTGTCTATATTTACTTGTTTGTTCTATTGCTGACGAAGGCTTTGGCCCCAACGTCCATTTTGTTTCTTGTAGTCGTGCTCTAGTAAAGCTCACAATCTAATTCTCGTATTTCGGTGATTCTTTCATTGCATTTTGAAAGATAGATTAATAACACATTAAAAATGAGAATTGGCAAATGCTACGTATATTCAACGCTACTGCATGGCGCGGAAGCCTGGACATTGAATCAGCAACTATCAAGTCGCATAGAAGCCCTGGAGATGTGGATATACAGACGAATATGTCGTATGTCATGGAAACAAAAACAATCAAATGCAGAGGTTCTAGAAAAAACTGGGAATGAAGAGAGAGTTGATGGAAGAAATAAAGAGGAGGCAAGTGAAATATTTGGGCCACGTTAAAAGATATAATACTCTTATAAAACCATATTCAAAGGCAAGGTTGACGGCAGGCGAGCAAGAGGTAGGCAACGATACAAGTGGGAAGATAACATAAAGAGACGAACGAAAATCACCCTGACAGAATGTACAGTCAGGGCAAGAGACAGACAGTGTTGGAGATCCATTGCAGCCACCTTCATTGTGGAGACGGCACCAGATTGATTGATTGAAATCACTATTGACTTAGCTTAACAGCTTAAGGAGTAAAATGCACAACTTAGGAATAATGCTTATGCTTTCATAGAAGCTGCATAACTAGAAAAGAACCCTCACTATGTGTTAACCTAGTGCACAGATTATCCACGAACTACGACATCTGAATATAGTGCTTAGTCTCTCCTGAATTAAATTATTAAGCACTAACCACATTCTTACAGCACACCAGTTACCATTTTCTGGGAGAAAAAAGCATGACTAACGTAATTTTACAGTGTGCTTACCTTCAACCTAGTTGAAATTCTTCTTCAAGCATAACGTCAGCAGGTTTCAGGCTCCAGACTTGGTGTCGGTTTTCCAAGTTCGTTGGCTGCTTATAGGCCGATACTTCTCTCTCTCTCTTCCTCTAGTAGATTTGCTAATCTTCAGATGGATTGTTTAGTAGAGGATACCAGGCCGTCAGTTCCAGTTCACCGTCTCCTGATTAAACGATTGTTGAAGGCTTTTGTTTTGCACACACTGAATTTCCGCCAGTCTTCACGCCATTTTAAAGCCTCTCCTTCCTCGATTGAGCTCTGACGTCATGTCATTTCGTGACCAAAGGCGCAGCTCCTTTTCGGCTATAATTAGAATATTTTCAAAACAGGATGATATAAATTTCATTTTTTTTCTCTCTTGACCTATCTGTGCTAATTCCTTCGTTTTTGAATGTGAATTGGAGTTCTGATGGTGGTGATTGCTGAAGCTGTTGCTAACTAGAATCTTGTGTGGGGAAATTTAAAAAGCGATGTGGCGGTTTGCACGATGTATACTACAGTCCCGCCAATTCACCAGATGCCAATTCCTTCTGTATAGAACCCAAGACCTAAAACAATTCTTCACTTCTACATTGTATGCATCCGGTATTTCTGTGAGATCAAAACGAAGTGGCCTTGGTCCTCTGGTGATCTTTTTGTGGTTTACTTTCACGTCTGCTTCTATTAACTGATGATCTGTATCACAGTCTGCACTTCGTAAGGTTTTTGCCGATGTTATGTTTGATCGCTATCTTCTTTGTAATAAAATATAATCTATCTGGTTTTAGATCGTACTGTCCGGGGACTTCTACGTGAAGAGTCTTCTTGGGTGTTGTTTAAAACGTGTTTTGGCTATCGTTAACTCATTTTCTGTGCAACATTCAATTAATGTGTCACCTGCATCATTTCTATTTCCCAATCCAAATTTTCCTAACGTGTCTCTCAGTTTCAGTTTTTCCTGTACCCACTTTTGCATTAAAATCTCCCATTATTATTGTTATGTCATTTTAACCAATTTTATATAATGTGTCTTGCAGTGTGCTGTAAAAATGTTCAATTTCTTTTGTTTTCTCTGCTGTTGAAGTAGGTGCATATATCTTTATGAAAGTTGTGTTTGTGTGTGTGTGTGTGTGTGTGTGTGTGTGTGTGTGTGTGTGTGTGTGTGTGTGTGTGTGTGTGTGTGTGTTTATGTCTGACACAGAGGATTCTATCACTAGACAGGTTAAATCCAGTTAAAGCTTTTGCAGTTATTTTATCTAAACAAATATGCCACTCCGCTATAGCCTATGACATCTCTACCAGAATATATGAAAATGCTTCCATTTTCAGATGTAAAATGTAATTTGCCTCTCCAGCGATATTCACTAATTCCTAAAATGTGAATATTTAACCTCTCAATCTCATATCTTAATCTTTCCACCATACAGACTTCTCACATTACACGTTCCTAGTCTCACTCTCCTTCTTAGTCTGACACATAGGAATTCCTTAGTAACACCTTCGGTATTAGCTCCATCATCACGATTACTAGCACTGGTCCATGTGTCACACTCTTACCCAGCGTTGCCTGGCCTGGGGGTCTCATCACCAGATCTCTTTCTTATTAGGTTTTTCTTCATGGCTGTTAAGGTTTCTTGGCACGTTTTGCAGGAGGTAGTTTGCCGTTGCTTTCCTTCTGGGCAGTGACTGTACTAGTCGGTGGCCATAGCAATTGATTCTACTCATAAGATCATCTGACTATCGAAGCAGAGTGCAAACCATAACCAACAACAATCTGTCGGCTGTCTAGTCCCGTAGACTAAAGGAGGAAAGGATGCGTCATACATCCATTTTAATAGGGAATACCCCAACCCCGGTCACCTTATATATACATCTTATATATAAATTAGGATCTCCGTCTGTCTGTCTGTCTGTATGTATGTATGTATGTCCTTTATTTGTTCGCGAACAGCCCATCCGATTGAGATGACATTTTCTACACGCCTTCATTTCATTCCAGCGCTGCCAACTGTGATATTTTGTTAGTGTGAAATCGCCTGATTACTCAGTATTATTTCATTTTTCATTTTTCATTATAATTTCATATATCTCAGGGGACCTAACTCTGTAAAAGTTATTTCAAGGGGCATAACTTTTCTGTATAACTTATAGTCATATTGTGGCATTGTTTTCAAAGATTTATAAACTCTGTGTCTATAGTTATGTACCGGCATATGAGTTATAATAAATAATGATACAATCTGTAAGGCATTTTCAAAGTTTTCATAAAAATAATGCACAATGCATAACATTGTAACTCATCTTTTTTTGCTTAAGAAGTTACTGTAGTCATGCAGGTGATTAGAAAGAGTTTTCATTAAAAATAATGGATGGTGTGTGGAAGGACATTCTTTTAAGTTACTTTTTTTGTTGTATGAATTTAATGAGAACTTATAAGACTACTTATATGAATTAAATGAGATGCTCCCCACCAGGGACTGGGCGAAGCCGGACAGGGTCAGGCAGACAGATAGACAGACAGACAGACAGATAGACAGTCAGGAACAGGAACTTATATGACTACTTATATAAATTAAATGAGATGCTTCACACCAGGAGCTGGGCGATGCCGGGCCGGGTCAGACAGACAGACAGACAGACAGACAGACAGACAGACAGACAGACAGACAGACAGACAGACAGACAGACAGATAGTCGGTAACGGGAACGGGAACTTATATGACTACTTATATGAATTAAATGAGATGCTCCCCACCAGGGACTGGGCGAAGCCGGGCAGGGTCAGGCAGACAGATAGACAGACAGATAGACAGACAGATAGACAGTCGGGAACGGGAACTTATATGACTACTTATATGAATTAAATGAGATGCTCCACACCAGGAGCTGGGCAATGCCGGGCCGGGTCAGACAGACAGACAGACAGACAGACAGACAGACAGACAGACAGTCAGTCAGTCGGTAACGGGAACGAGAACTTATATGACTACTTATATGAATTAAATGAGATGCTCCCCACCAGGGTCTGGGCGAAGCCGGGCAGGGTCAGCTAGTATACATATATAAGTGTGTGCGTGTGGGTGTCACCGCTGGAATTGAATTACCCTTGTCCTTACGCAGAGGCAGCTCGGTAAATCAGTGACAAAACATTTAGTCGTAAAATTAAAGGACAATGACGTTAGAAAGGGGTCCTGGGAGGTTATAGACGGAATCCCCAGCGGTGAGGTAGTTCAGGTACCTTCAACGTTCTCCTGTATAATTACCGAACTCTCAACGAACCACGAAGACTAAAATTCATGAGACACGGATAGCCGGAATTCCCAGGAAGTATAATGTAACCTTTGACACTGGTCCTGGCGCATAATTTCGGCATGTCAAGAAAAATGTAGAATCAGAGGATGTCTTGAGATTCATGGGGTTTAATATATTAATCATGTGCCATCTCCACAATGACGGTTGGCTGCAATGTACACACGTACATCATTCCACACACACACACACACACACACACACACACACACACACACACACACATACTTACCTATCTACCTACCTACCTACATTCGTACGTACGTACGTACGTACGTACGCACGCACGCATGCATGCACGCACGCACGCACATACATACATACATACATACATACATACATACATACATACATACATGCATGCATGCATGCATGCATACATACATACATACATACATACATACATACATACATACATACATACATACATACATACATACATACATACATACATACATACATACATACATACATACATACATACATACATACATACATACATACATACATACATACATACATATATAAATACATACATACATACATACATACATACATACATACATACATACATACATACATACATACATACATACATACATACATACAAACATACATACATATTTCTGGACGTCTGGCAGGAGTGCGTGCGGGCTGCAAAAGGCGTATGGACATCCCCTGCCTTTTACCTAGCAATCAGGCAATGCTAGGGTGACCAGTTATTTTCTGCAATTTCCAAACTTTGCTTATAGAATTATTTAAACATGGGAATCGTCGCCGGAGCTACGTAGCACATGCTCTGCGTTTGACGCATCTTTCAGAGGCTAGTGAAGAGAGAGTGAGGAGGAGAAGACGAGGAAATAGTGTGAGAAGAAGGTATAGAAGTATTAGGGCAGGCGGCAGGAGAACTAGACGAAAAGTGGAGAGACTAGTTTTCAACCATGTAAGAGTGGGATACTGGAATTGTCGTAGTGCCAGGCAGAGAGGTCCTGTATTGGAGAGGCTAATATATGATTTTGATGTCCTAATGCTCCATTGCCCTGGGTACGCCAGTTATATAAACCCTACTGGGCAGTGGAATCACAGTAAAAGAGAGGTCCAGGGTATACACATGAATATTGGTGGCTTAAGTTGGAACATCATAAATGTATATGCCACAGTGGACTGTTTTGTCAGAAAGCAACAATGGGACTAGCTTAAGAAATTGGAGGAATTACCAGGTGATAGGCTACACATATTTTGAGACTTTATTGCAAGGAACAGAGATTGGGACAGTAGTCGAGAAAACCGACAGAGAATTGCCCTTGCGGATGCCATGGTGGACTCCGATGTGGTCTGCATACATGATGGGAGGCCGACTAGAATGGCAATGAGGCCTGGCGATTGACTTGGCACTTGTCTCTCAGTCATCAGTCCTTGATGTAAAGTGGACTGTTTTGAATGGCCATGGGAATGATCACATGCCATGCTCAGTACTGATCTCTAAATCCAGGAAAGTTAAGACTGGGAGAGCGCGCAGGACCTTCCGGTATGAGTGGACCGACAGCCTTCTTGGACGCCTCAGACAGGGGGGCATGCAACAAGGATGTTAAAACTAATATTGTGCAACCCCATGGTGGACGCCAGAAGTAGACAGTGCTTGGAAAGCAAAGAGAGCTGCAGTGAAGCAGTTAAGGAAAGTGCGACAGACACCCTGAAGCTCAAAAGAGGAAGTGGACACAGCGGAAAATGTCAAAAAAGACAAGGTGGAGGTTTTCAAGAGCTGTGCTGCAGAGGCCAAAACCGCAAAATGGGAATCTTTCATGAAGGAGATTGGAGGTGATAAAACAATGCGAAAATTCTGGAAACTGCACAGACAAATGCAAAGAAAAGATCTACAGTGGAAACAATTATAGAGATGATGGTGTGCGCGTGACAACAGACAAAGAGAAAGGGAAGACGTTTCTCCAGAGATTTTTAGAACACCATGAAGAATATGCATTATGAAGAAATCTTACGGGTTGAAGATGCTAAACATATTTTGAAAAAAATTCAAAAGACACGGCACCAGCGCCAGATGGGGTTAGGTATGGCCTCATGAAGACTTTGAGCGATGCAGACCTGAAAGAGATGACCGACTGCTTTAACCAGAGCATTAGGACAGCATGAGTACCGCCGGATTGGGTGCACAGCTATCTCATCCTTCTCCCAAAACCATTCAAGGATCATTCAAAGCTTAGCGGATTTAGAATCATCACCCTTCAAAATAAATTTGGGAAGGTTCTAGAGAAGATAGTCGCTATCAAGCTGCAAGAAGTTTTGGAATGGGGGAAGCTTCTTCCAAGAGGCCTGGGGAGCTGTAGGCCAGGAACAGATACCTGGTCAAATGCAACCACTTTTGCCTTGGTCGTTTATGAGGGGTTCCAGAGTAGACAGGAAACGAAGGCAGCAGCGCTTGATCTCGAGGATGCTTACAATAGAGTTTGATATGATATATTGGTGACCGCCCTGATGGAGAAGGGATCAATCTCTGGTTGGTGAACTGGATAGCGGCCGTCCTGCATTCTCGTCGTGTTGCTCTCCGTCTGGGTGCACGGACCTCAGAGCCACATATTTTAACACCGGGACTGCCATAGGGATCTATAATCTCACCGGTGCTCTTTAAGGTGTATACGAGCAAGATTGCAAACCTAGAAGCACCAGGGGTTGGAAGTATACTAACATTTGCAGATGATATTCTTGCATATAGGCAGGGGAGAGATAGGGAACGAACAGCCTAGGAGCTACAGGCGACAGTAGACAAAGTGATTGACTGGTGCACTGAAATGAGTGCTGTCATCCACCTGGAAAAGGCATCTGTTTTGTGGTGCTCTCTGGACAAGAGGATTGTGAGAGCTGATGCCCCAAGCCTCGCGATAGATGGTAGAAGCGTCAACAGAGAGAACAAATTGAATTATCTGGGAATCCTATTTGACAGGAGCCTGTCCTTCAAGGACCATGTGGAGACGGTTGTGACAAGATCTCAAAAGGGACTCAATGCACTTAAAACAATGGCTGCAATTGACACAGAGCAGAGAATGCTTTTCACACTATACCAACAGTTGATCCTCTCAGTGATTCTTTATGGTCTAGGTCTGCTCACTGTCTCAAAGAATCAGCTGGTGGAATTAGGGCGCATACAGAACGAAACTATGCGGGTCATTCTGGGATGCACCAGAGACACCCCAGTAGTGTGTATGCGTTACATCCTTGGTTTGCCGACTGTTGCTTTTAGGCTCAAGGCGATGCAGGCGAAGGCATACCTCAGAGTAGTTGCAGACACAGATAACCCGTTGCATGAGGCGCTAATTGCAGTTAAGGGTCAGCGACTGATAAGAGATGGGTGGCTAAGGCGGAGGATACGATCAGACAGGTGTGCATCTTGGAGAACATTAGGCGAGGAGAGAGGTGGGTCAGAGTGCCAGCGGAACAGTCAGACTTGTGCAGAGTTATAATCACATTGAGTCGGGAGTGCATGGAGTGGCCAGCAGGGGCCAAGAAAGTGGAAATCCAGCAATTAACTCTGGATAATGCTCGCTCGGGTGATATGATTATCTACACAGATGGTTCGGTGTTAAGAAGTAGAAGAAGAGCCTGGGGGTTCTTAGCAAAAGCTAATGGTCGACGTTTGGTGGAGGAGAGCCTGGTATATGATACCACAACATCTAGCTTAAGAATGGAGGTGGAGGCGGTCAGTGCAGCTTTCCGCTGGATGAAGAATACGATACACACACACACACATACATATCGTGATTGTAACTGACTCAGAAAGCATGCGGAGGAAGGTGAGGACAGGCAAGCTTCGTGCAGAGTTGCTTGCTTCGCTTCGGAGGTCACAGGTGGCAACCATCGCCTGGATTTTTTTTCCGGGGCATGTCGGTGTGCTGGGGAATGAACAGTCGGACAGATTAGCTGGCTCTGCAAACCTTGGCGGGGTATTGATCCATGACAAGGCAGACATGGTTGCGGCCTTGTGGGAGCACGTGTACACCTCGGAGGAGCAAATGGATCACCATGGTCTGGCAAGAATGAGGCAGCGAGGGTTGACGAGGGGATCTTGCCGACGCTCGACGCTCAGAGGAAAGGCGAGGCGGACATATAATCAGATTGCTACTGGTACTATTGGTGTTGGAACTCTTCGCTGGCTGCTGAGGATGGGGACGGAGCGCTAATGGGAATGCCCCAAATGCTGTGATGTCGGTTACTAAATCAATCAATCAATCAATCAATCAATCAATCAATACATATTTACATACGGGTGATGTAGCTAGTCCGGTGACAAGAAGGTTGTACGGGAACAGATAACTGGTGTCACACAGCTGTCAACCTGGTCCTGA
>JACEFZ010023465.1:270000-475000 GCA_014155875.1 Cepaea nemoralis
AGGACTGCAAGAGTTGTGAAGAAAAGGCAGGACAGAAAAACCACTGCAGGAAATCCTCCTCCAGAGACGTCAAGCATTCTTTGTCCACATTGTCAAAGAACATTTCGAGCCAAAATAGGCCTTATCAGCCATCTTAGAACCCACGGCTCCACACCTTCAACCCCACTGGATGAAATGAATGGTCATCATCATTCTTGATGGACAAACAACATGTATGTATGTATGTATGTATGTATGTATGTATGTATGTATGTATGTATGTATGTATGTATGTATGTATGTATGTATGTATGTATGTATGTATGTATGTATGTATGTATGTATGTATGTATGTATGTATGTATGTATGTATGCATGCATGCATGCATGCATGCATGTATGTATGTATGTATGTATGTATGTATGTATGTATGTATGTATGTATGTATGTATGTATGTATGTATGTATGTATGTATGTATGTATGTATGTATGTATGTATGTATGTATGTATGTATGTATGTATGTACGTATGTATGTATGTATGTATGTATGGACGTATGTATGGACGTATGTACGTATGGACGTGTGTATGCATGAGTGTGTGTGTGTGTGTACTAGTATATAGACACTGTATATATTACACATGTCAAATGTCACATATATAGACATAACATCCGGTATCCAACAAAGATATTACATACAATTAAAATTAATGTGGAGAAAGAAATATATCTTAATGACAAAACCTTGAACGTGGTGTAAAATTTTGAATAGCTTAGGTCATTAATTACCAGCAATGGTGACATAAGGAAGGAAATTAAAATACGAATATCAATTGCTCTCCAAAAGATACGACAACTGCATAAATTGTGCAGTAGGGCAGACATATCTACAACAGCTAGATTTTTAAGAGCAATCATCTTTCCCATTGCAACATAGGCCTGTGAGACGTAGAAACTTACTGAACAAGCTGAACAGCGCATAAATGCCATGATTATAAAAGTTTTAGACGAGTTCTAACAATATCTTGGATACAGAAAACAATAAATGCATCCATACGAAACGATCTGAATATTCAAGAAGGTTGGCTACTAAAGAGGATAACACACAGACAATTGAAATATTTTGGTCACCTGAAACGTCATGACAGTTATTAGAGACCTATAATGGAGTGTTACATAGAGGCGGCTCTGTGGTGTGCTGGCACCATCACACGATGTTGTCAGTCTTTCTCTCTGTGTTGTGCTGGGACCTTCACATTGTGTGATCAGTCTTCCCCTCTGTGGGCTGCTGGAACCATCACATTGTGTGGTCAGTGTTCACCTCTGTGCTGAGACCATCACATTGTGTGGTCAGTCTTCTCCTCTGTTGTGTGCTGTGACCATCACATTGTGTGGTCAGTCTTCTCTTCTTTGGTAGGCTGGGACCATCACATTGTGTGATCAGTCTTCCCCTCTGTGGTGTGCTGAGACCATCACATTGTGTGGTCAGTCTTCCCTATACCCGCTATTGTTTATGTACATATATTTATTACATTCATATGATAGGAATTCCGTGACCTATTGTATGATGAACACCTGTGGCAGAATAGTTAGTGCGTGCGTCTGCCAAATCAGGGTAGGTTTCACCCCCGACAGAGACAGGAACATTGTCCCTACATGTACGGGTCTGGGGTCGACCCACTTTCAAGAAATGAGTACCAGATAATATCGAAATTTGTTTTCCTTCCATTTCATTCCATTATTTGAAGAAGAAAAAAATGACGTTCTGACTGCCATGATGCTACTTAGGTAGTTTTTCGGCTCATTGTCAGTTGGTAACACCGCTGGCTCAATCGTCGAATTCTCGATTGGTTATATTTGGGGCTCGTACGGTGTATGTATTTCTCCTTTCGTAGACTGGGCTGCGATTTCGCTTCCCGGGGTCTGCGTTTTCTGTCTTGGTGTGAATTTCATCTTTGGTGACGTTTCTCTTGTCTGGTTAGAGACGCACACAACCTGGTGATGTTGGTTTTCCCCTGTCCTCCGACTCATGGTCTACTTCTTTCAGGGAGTGGTTTACCAGTGGTCACCTCTCTTGTGATTTGCGATTTCGGTCTTGTTCTGTCTTCACATCTTCGTGGTCTTTCGTTTCTTTGAAATCTTGTTCCGTGAATGGCTTGAACCTTGATCTTGATGGAATGAAATCTCATCTGCCGGCCACCGTCCATTCTTGGTGGCTTTCGTTTTGGCTTTCTTCCTCTCCATTTGTTACATCTTCCTCTTCTGTTACTTCCTCTTATGTCTGGGACTTACTATCTATGTCGTCTGTTTCTGATGTGTCATTCTTTGTCTTGAACCGGTCTACCTGTGCTCTTTGTCAGAGTATCCTCCGTTTCGTCTTTGATTGCAGCCATTCGAGCCACATCCTGTTCATTCGTCTGCTACTTGAGCTTCAATTCGTCTACTATGCGCTGAACCTCTTTTATTTGTGTTTCTCGGGTCTGGTCTCTTTTCTCCTTCATGCTGATAGCTTTAGATCTCAAATCCTTCAGTTGGCCTTCCAATTGCGCTGTGTCGCATTTTGTAAGGCTAGTGGAGTCCTCGTACTATTACCTAGCCTCTTTATACGGAAAATTTGCTCAGAAAGCAATTTTGATAACTTCCTTGCTTGCTTCGTTGCAGGGCAGCCGAAGTATCTAGCGCCGTGGTTGTCGGGGCAGTTGTCACACTTTCTGTTGGCGTTTGACCTCCGGACGTCCGTGTCAATCTTGGCATGAGGACACTGGCTGTATGGGTGGGGTCCACAGCACTATCTGCAGACCTCCTGACGTCCGTGTCAATCTTGGCATGAGGACACTGGCTGTATTGGTGGGGTCCACAACACTATCTGCAGACCTCCAATTCATGTTTACCCTGGCACGGGTGTCGCAACACTTCTGGCACCTGGAGCACTGCAGCACTCTAGGAATGTAGTGCTCCGAGGCTTACCCTCTCTTGTCCCATCTGATGGTTTGAGGGATCATTCGAGCCTTTCATGTGATGATGACGACTGTAGAGGAGGTGTTATTCTTGCCAATGATCCTCTCATCACCGGTGATCTTCAGTGTCGATTTCATTATCGACAGCATCTGCCAGACTTGATCGTTTGTGTGATGGGTCGTGATTCTCTTGATGACCCATCTTTTGATCAAGCTGTGTTGGGTGGCTTCCACTGAGATGCCGTGGGTAGCTTGATGTCTGCTTATTCTTGCTGTGCCAATGTTTGCAATATTGCGGTAGTCGTTGCAGTCTTGTTGTTGCAGACCACTACACCATCCGGTGCCTTGCGCAGATGGCAATGCTGTGTCTGCCCAACTCGTTGTCCAACAGACTGAGTATCTAGTCCGTTGGCAGCATTGCCAGTTTGGCCTCTCCAATGCTTGTTTACCTCAGCAGGATTTTGCCGGCAAAGTCCTCAGTTGTGCTGTCCTCCTGTGCGGAGGACCTTGGTGATCTGCTTGGATTCTCCTTGGTGTGTGGTACTGTGAACTTCTCCCTGCTGCTCCCTTCAGCTGTGGTCTCTGGCGCCGGTTGTTTGCCGGGAACAGCTTCAGCTGGTGTAGGAGTGGGACTTCTGTATGTCGCCACACATCCGCAGTTCTACCTGGCTTCCTCGCCTCTGCCTTCTTGTCGATAGAGCGTTGAGTGGAAATGCATTTGTTTTTGAAATTGTCGATTAAAGAAAGTTGTCGAGGACGGGAACCTTATATTTCATGACCTAGTATGTATGAAGACCTAACACTTCCCACCCCAACTGCAGTGTCGGCCATGGGACTACACGACCTTGTACACTGGAGGCATGGCTTCATTGGGCAGCCGGTACAGTCGTTAAGTTGTGGAGCACCTATATAGTCATGCCTGTCCAATGGATGTCTTCTCTGTTCCATAACAGACGGTGGACATGACACTCCTGGAGTTTCTACTGCAGGGACCCAGAGGGCGGCACGGATAGGATCGCAGGGAAATATTGAGTCCGGGGACATGTTTGGATACGCTAGTGTGGTTGTGTGATGAGTGTGTAGCCCGCACGAATGAGGCAATTGGTATTAATATGGCCAGTTCATATGAAGCTGTTGAGGATGACGGCAACAAGGAAGTCACATCTGCACAGAATTGTCAAGAGTATGCAAATACATTTTAATTGCTTGACTGATGGAAGGATTCGATAGAGTAAATTATTCTTCGTCGATGTATCGACTGGTTGATTGATTGATTGATTGATTGATTCGAACGTTATATGCTCTGTACGGTGAGACTATACATGCGAGTAGTGTAGAACAGTTGTAATTGAACGTGGAACATGCAATGGTTAGAGTGGAGTGTAGAACATGGAACTGTTGGAGTAGAGAGTGGAACATGGAACTGTTGGAGTTGAGAAAGAAACATGGAATTGTTGGAGTGGAGAGTGGAACATGGAATTGTTGGATAGTGGAACATAGAACTGTTATATTGGAGGGTGGAACATGGAACTGTAGGAGTGGAGAGTGGAACATAGAATTGTTGGAGTGGAGAGTGTAACATGGAATTGTTGGAGTGGAGAGTGGAACATGGAATTGTTGGAGTGGAGAGTTTAACATGGGATTGTTGTAGTGGAAAGTGGAACATGGAATTGTTGGAGTGGAGAGTGGAACATGAAATTGTTGGAGTGGAGAGTGGAACATGGAACTGTTGGTGTGGAGAGTGGAACATGGAATTGTTGGAGTGGAGCCTGGAACATGGAATCGTTGTAGTGGAGAGTGGAACATGGAACTGTTGGAATGGAGAGTGGAACATGAAATTGGTGGAGTAGAGAGTGGAACATGGAACTGTTGGAGTGGAGAGTGGAACATGGAATTGTTGGAGTGGAGCCTGGAACATGGAATCGTTGTAGTGGAGAGTGGAACATGGATCTGTTAGAGTGAAGAGTGGAATATGAAACTATTGGAGGTGAGAGTGGAGCATGGAACGGTTGGAGCTGAGAGTGGAACATGAAACTGTTGTAGTGGAGAGTGGAGTAGTAAACGGTTGGAGTGGATAGATGACCATAGAACTGTTGGAGTGGATATTGGAACATGGATCTGTTGGAGTGGAGAGTGGAATATGGAACTATTGGAGTTGAGAGTGGAGCATGGAACGGTTGTAGTGGAGAGTGGAACATGGAACTGTTGGAGTTAAGAGTGGAACATGGAATTGTTGTAGTGGAGAGTGGAACATGGAACTGTTGTAGTGGAGAGTGGAACATGGAATTGTTGGAGTGGAGAGTGGAACATGGAGCTGTTGTAGTGTAGAGTGGAACATGGAACTGCTGGAGTTGAGAGTGGAACATGGAACTGTTTGAGTTGAGAGTGGAACATAAAACTGTTGTACTGGAGGGTGGAGTAATGAGCTATTGGAGTGGATATTGGAACATGGATCTGTTGGAGTGGAGAGTGGAATATGGAACTATTGGAGTTGAGAGTGGAGCATGGAACGGTTGTTGTGGAGAGTGGAACATGGAACTGTTGGAGTTAAGAGTGGAACATGGAATTGTTGTAGTGGAGAGTGGAACATGGAACTGTTGTAGTGGAGAGTGGAACATGGAATTGTTGGAGTGGAGAGTGGAACATGGAGCTGTTGTAGTGTAGAGTGGAACATGGAACTGCTGGAGTTGAGAGTGGAACATGGAACTGTTTGAGTTGAGAGTGGAACATAAAACTGTTGTACTGGAGGGTGGAGTAATGAGCTATTGGAGTGGATATTGGAACATGGATCTGTTGGAGTGGAGAGTGGAACATGTGACTGTTGGAGTTGAGAGTGGAACATGGAACTGTTGTAGTGGAGAGTGGAACATGGAACTGGTGGAGTTAAGAGTGGAACATGCAATTGTTGTAGTGGAGAGTGGAACATGGAACTGTTCGAGTGGAGAGTGGAACATGGAACTGTTGAAGTAGAGAGTGGAACATGGAACTGTTGGAATGGAGAGTGGAACATGGAGCTATTGTAGTGGAGAGTAGAACTGGAACTGTTGGAAGTGAGAGTGGAACAAGGAACTGTTGTAGTGGAGAAGTGAAACATGAAACTGTTGGAGTTGAAAGTGGACATGTAACTGTTAGAGTTGAGAGTGGAACATGGAACTGTTGTAGTGGAGAGTGGAGTAGTGAACTGTTGGAGTGGATATTGGAACATGGAACTGTTGTAGTAGAGAGTGGAGTAGTGAACTGCTGGAGTGGAGAGTTGAACATAGAACTGTTGGAGTGGATATTGTAACATGGATCTGTTGGAGTGGAGAGTGGTACGTAGAACTATAGTATTGGAGAGTGGAGTAGTGAACTGTTGGGGTGGATATTGGAACATGAAACTGTTGTACTGGAGAGTTGAGTAGTGTACTGTTGGAGTGGATATCGGAACATGGATCTGTTCTAGTGGAGAGTGGAACATGGAACTGTTGTTGTTGAGAGTGGAACATGGAACTGTTGGAGTAGAGAGTGGAACATGGAACAGTAATTTGCAATTTGGATGTGTAGGTTTGTAAAATGGGAACTTACAAATGCAAAGATGTTGTCACGCCGAACTGAAACCTTATTGAGGCAGAGAACTACGCTGCCTACAGCTGATTTTTTTGTTTTACAGAAAAATACAGAAGCCACTTAGGGGGGAGATCTCTCAATGAGTGGTATCGGAGACTCTGAAACATCACGGCAGAGATACGATGTTGCAGATATGAAGAGATCATTGTTATTGGAATGGCATCACTGAAGATGTAGAATTGATTTGTACGATATGTAAGAGATGTGACAATGCCAAACCACTTCGTATTAAAAACAAAGGCCCATCTGGGTATGTATTAGTTTCTAAGCTTTTGAAGTTGTAGCTATGGATTTTAGTGTGAGAGAGGGATAGTAAATAGAAATTCACTGTGTTAGATTGACTGTTGAGATTTTTTTTTAATGTGTTGCTTGTTGCTGGTTTGATTACGAAATTGACTGTTTTTGTCCCCAAAAGGGATCAGAAGACCACAACAGTTGCGAAGGCACTGGTAGAAAAGTGTTTGGCAATTCAGGTGTTCTTTGCAGGTTACACTCATAACAGGGTAGGCATTTGAGTGTATTGTAATTGGAGAACTATGTATAGTGTATGACATTTAACAGAATCGCACCTCGCCTTGATATCCACGAGGAAATGGACAATGTGAAAGATTCAATTTGACCTCCTGAGTCGTCACTAGAAGTGAATCAGTAAAGGAGATTGTCTGACCACTTGGCTGAGGTACCACTGGTATATGGCTCGACGCTGCATGCAACAACGTGGTATTTTTCATACTATCTGTTGTTTGAAAGAGAACCCGAGTTGCCGGTATATTTTATGCTTGGTACAAGTGATAAGGCAGGTGAGACAAATATTGAGCGTTGGGTGACTGGACACCTGTCACGTCTACACAATTCTCATGCTAGAGTACTGTAGCATAATGGCTAACCACCATTATTCAGTTAACAAGACCGCAAGCCAAGAAGAGGAAATAATAAAACAATTGACTTCACAACCGCAAACTGGAACTAGGACTTAAAATTTAACATCGAAACTGGAACTGCATAAGTGACAGATGACGTGGATTCTTAGAAAGATTTCATCAGACAAAGCTCGGAAACCCATTGGATAGGAGGAGACATGTGACCCGCTTTCGCGCCAACGCATGTTTAGCATATGTTAATATTTCATCAGAATATGGTAAGCCCGCACTTTTTCTGCAACCAGCCTGATGACCAGACGTGAGAAGCTGGTGTGACCAAATTTTCAAACATGGGATTGCGGAGTGTCTAGATCCGAGGTAAGCTTGTAATTCCCGAGATTAGACTAAGAACCCGATGTATCAGGTATCAAGAAATGGTATCCAGTGTTTGTAATGTCAATTGAAATGTATTATTATTAATTAAAACCTCTGAAATGTAAAAATGCTCGACTGTAGATTCTGACGACGCAGAGCCGTTCCCGGGCAAACTGACACTCTAATACTCTCTTCGATGAAACTGCAATCTCTGATATTCTTAAAGATAATTATTAACTTTAGGAAGTGCATTATACTACTCCATTCTATTCTGAACAACTGTACGAAGTGATGATTCTAAAGCAATCTTGTGCATTTCAGCAGACACTGATAAAAAATGCTATCACTACCTACAGCTAAAATGACAGTTCGTGTACTAGAATAAGTGCCTCGTTTTAAAACAGACTTATCTATGTCTATTTTCAATTTAGAAAGTTGAGAGAGAAATCCAATGTTTTCTTTCTGCTTCATCTATTGAATGGATAGGGTTTGAAGGATAAATATTTATATTTATGTCAAATTTTAATTAGATAAGAGCACTTATGAACTGCATTACATCAGAAGAGTTGAGCTTCGCGGAACTCCATCACACGAAGTGAACTTACCTCATTACTCAACATAACTTAAAACACAACACCACTCAACACCACTCATCACCACACAACCCAACACTCAACATCACAACAACAACAGATAATGGGAAAGAGTTATTAGACACAGAAGAAGAAGAAGTTGGTTAATTGGGAAAACACAGAGAATTATTTATACACACTATAGACACCATTGAGTGGAAGAAATGTTATAAATGTATGTCATTTATTTACAAGCATCTTGACACATTCTCACTCTTGTCACTGTCTTACTGTACACGTTCACTGACCCAGGTCAAATGAGAACTTACATACAGCAGGAACCAGTTGATACAACGCGTACACAGTGTGATAAACTCTAACCACCCCAAATTAACCCAACACTAGCTTAGAGAAAAAAGAAGGGGAGGGGAACTAGTTCCTACTTCAGGAATTTAGATTTCTTCTGACCTACTTTTAGAATATTGTATTGGTAGGAATGTACATATATATGTGAATATTCATCAGTGATTCTTGGTGGCTACATACCAACAACCACCCAACACATCAGCAAACTAACCACCTAAATCAGACCTGAAAGAGGGAAGCCGAGAGAAATAGATGAACCACAAGTGAGATGGAAGATGACTTGGCCATGAGCAAAGTATGGGGAGGCCTTCAGAGGAGCTATACGGGCAGACCTGAAGTGGATCCATCAGTCAATGGACCCTGGCTTACCAAATCTTCCAGTCACTAGGTTACCTTTCTAATTGGTACACACCACACCCAATTTCATGAAACTGATATTTAATTGTTGATTCATCATCTTCACACTTAACATGTACAACATCAAAATGTTTACTATGTTTTCACACTTGTTGACCTCTCATATATTGAAGCTTGTTTATTGATGGTCTGTGGCAATGGTCCAATATGCAACTTTTTTAATATATCTTGTGTAAATCACAATAGAGATGTGTGTACTGGCCAGAAGGCTCAGGCCCAGTCAATAAATGATTAACATGAATTGACCTTCTGTTAATTTATCAGTTCAAACCTATCTGTGAGTCACCAGCTTCTTTGTACATCATGTTGTCAAAATCTAATGTGATTGATTATGTGTTTGATTGTTTAAGAATAAATCCACTCATAATGACTTACTAAAATGGGGGAGAGAAGACTCTAGATCCATCAACTGCTCAATATCCATGTTTTCTTCATCTAAATCAGGCTGAGAAAATTCTCCAGACTTTCCTCAGATTTGATAACCAAAAAAAGGGGGCTCCAGAGCTACAGAATCCTTGGAGAAGGGGCAGAATCCCAGTTACTAATCATTATTCTCACTAGGGCCATAATCTATATCTCCTAGACTACTTAACAGAACGAGGCCTGCAGATAACCCAAGGTTCATATTATGGGGTTATTGAAGATAGAAGAGGATGGGGGCTCTACTTCTTTTGTTAGAAATGGGGCATGCACTACAGTGATCTCCCACTCCCTTCAAAAATATATGACATATTGGGATGGCTACGTCCTGGAAGGTTCCCATAAATAAATTAAACAATTAAATAGTACATTGTGTAATTAAAAAGTTACACAAAACAATCACAATATCTTTAGATTTTGAACATTGTCATTTTCTTATATTGATTGACAGCCACGTGATATGAAGGACATTTACAGATAAATAAGAGTAGGTGACTGATCATCCCTCCTGAAGAAGGGGACCTCTTTCAAATAGGTATACCTCAGAAAAAGGTGCTCCAGGAGAAATATAAAGTGTGTATCTACCATCTCAACACTACTTCTCTTCCAGAGAAGGTGTTCTTTTCCTGTGGAGTCTGAACTTAACAGCATTTCATCAACCACCGGAAAATCTTATCCGTTGGGAAAACTCTGTCTAATTTCAGATTCTTTTCTTTACTAGGAATTAATTCTGGGTACTTCAGTGCCTGCTGCCTTTGGCTTTTCCAGCATTGACAGACAGACATAACATAGGGTGTTTTTAATATTGCACATGCTCTGTTGTATATTTGCAGATCAGGGACTGACAAGCTTACGCGGATCAGACTAACTGCAATTATATTTTTAGGCATAACAAAGCAATAAATTCTAGGCATGGCAGAAACTGCAAAGTTTAGAGCAAAAATAACAGAAACAGGTAAGGAATGCGGGTTAGATGGCCCTGAGCTAGCTAACTATGTTTCAGATGCATTCGACAAAAGAGAAAGACTGCAAGCGGAATTGGCTCTCAAAGAAAAACAGCTTCAGGCTGAATTGGCTGAGAGGGAAAAATAGCTTCAGGCTGAATTGGCTGAGAGGGAAAAACGACTTCAAGCAGAATTGGAGGAGAAAGAGAAACGATTTCAAGCAGAATTGGAGGAGAAAGAGAAACGACTACAGGCTGAAATGGAAGATAAGGAGAGAGAGCGTCAACACCAACTGGAGTTGAGGAGAATGGAGACTGAAGTGGTGATCCGAAGAATAGAGAAAGGGAGTGGTCCTACACCCTCAACCTCATCAGGATCGCCAGTGACAGAACCACCTCCTCACGTCTGTCACCTTAATTCAGGAGCTATGTCATTTCCTCTGGAACCCTTTAATGAACAGACTGACCACATCGAAGGATTTTTATCACGCTTCGAGGCAATGGCTGTTAGCTGTGGGCTTGAAGAAAGAAGATGGGCAACGAAGTTAGCGCAGGCCTTAAGATCCACCGCGTATGAAGTGTTCTCAAGACTTACTCGTGAGGAACAACAAGAATACGAAACACTGAAAAAGGCACTCTTGAGCCGATTCGAAGTGGACGGGGATTCTTACAAGGCTCGATTCAAAGCCGCAAGGAAGGAACCGGGTGAGATTTACGCGCAACTCGTTGAAAGACTGAAGTCATACATACAAAGATGGGCTTGCTTGGGAGGATTTGAGGAAAGTTTTGAAGGACTCCGTGAAATGATCATCATTGATCAGATCAAGGGGAAAATGCAGAACGAAATGAAGGCATTTTTAACCCAAAACGGGGCTGACCGCCTAGAAACTATAATCATCCTGGCAGAGAGATTTGAGAAATCTCAGAAGGAGATGGGAGGAAAGGGACGTTCGAACAACACCCCCTCTCAAAACAAAACTCCACAGCCAAAAGAGGGTGAAAACACTGTGGCCACCAAGAAAATGGGAAATCCCAGAAAAACACTCAAAACACAGCCCAAACAGCGCCGAAGGAGGACAAACCATTCTGTACCCATTGCAAAATTAGAGGTCACACATTTCAGAATTGCAGGAAAAAGCCACCTCCACACACAGCGGCATGTTTGGCCAACCGAAAAGAGAAAAAAATGAGCACTGGCGAAACGTCCAAACAGACACCTCATCAAGACACCTCATCTCGTATTCCGGTTGTGGACTCCATCTTGCTGAATGGATTCAAAACGACCTGTTCATATGATACTGGATTATCGTATGACTGTGTTGTTTCATCATCCTTAGTTCACCCTGAACAGGTGACAGATGAAATAGTGGAATTACAGGCACCACTGAAGAGTTCAACAAATATGTCTCTTTAAGTGGCAAAAGTGAACATAGCCTCGTGGTATGTCACTGGGACAATCAAGGCAGCAGTCTTGGACGATCCGATATATCCCGTAATCCTCGGCTGTAGATTTATCGTTCTAGGAGAACCTGTTCAACCTGTGGCGATGGCGACCATGACCACTCGATCCCAGGCGACAAAAACTCCAGAAACAACTACGCCAATCCCTCGAACGGAGGAACTGAAGAGGGCACAAGAAGCCGACAGCACCTTGGAACCCTGCTTCAGAAAACTGACAAAATCACATTTACCTCTACGTAAAGGTGATCTGTTTATGAAGTCAGCACTTCTTTACAGAAAAGCAGGACGAGCTGGACAAGAGTTTAATCAACTTGTTGTACCAACTCAATACAGGACTCAGATCTTAGAAATGGGTCATAGTCTACCATTCAGTGGGCACATGGGTATCAACGCTACTACACAGCGGATTACCACTCACTATTTTTGTCCAGGGATGAACTCAGACATACAACGGTTTGTAAAATCATGCCCACAGTGTCAGAAAGTATCACCAAGACACCGGACACCACCGGCAATATTGGGTGAATCGCCAATCACTGGAATTCCATTTGAGAAAGTGGCTGTAGACAGAATCGGACCTCACTCAGCAACGAAGAGGCGAAACCGATTCATATTAACGCTTGTGGACACAACAACCATGTGGGCCGAAGCAGTTCCTATGCCCAGCTGTGACTCAAAACACGTCACTGATGCATTATTAGGAATATTCACACGTCTAGGATTCCCACAAAGGATCTTGACGAACAACGGTTCACAGTTTCGTGGTAAGCTCATGGAAGAGACCTTCAGACTTTATCATGCACGCCATATCTTCAGTTCACCATATCACCCTCAGTCAAATGGACTTGTGGAAAGGTGAACGGGACATTGATTAGTATCCTGCGCAAAATTGCCCAGGAGAAGACAGAGGATTGGGACTTGTATGTACCCGCAGCTTTATTCGCTTACAGGGAAGTATCCCATCACTCAACAGGTTTTTCTCCAGCCACATTGTTGTTTGGACGACCGATCAAGGGAAACTGGAGGTGTTACTTCGAACGTGGACTGATAATACTACAGATGATACAGTCGTGACTGCATCTACATATGTTGCTGAGTTGAAAAATCGTTTACAACACAGTTGGAAACAAGCGAATGTCAATCTACGTCAAGCCAGACGAAGAATTGCTCGTAACTTCAACCGCAAGGCAAAGGATAGAGAGTTAGAGGTAGGAGAGAAGGTGATGTTGCTGCTTCCAACCAGTCAGAATAAGCTGCAAATAGGATGGAGAGGACCTTATGTAGTGACGGAGAAGATCTCACGTACCAACTACAGAATTTCAGTCAAGGGCAAGATGAAAGTATTTCACATAAACCTCTTGAAGAAGTTTCATGAAAGACCCTCAACCACCGAACCAGCACATCTGATGGCCATGAGTGTGGCTACTGAAGTCGAAGAAGGATCAACAATGGGAGTCGAGTGCCAACTGCAATCCAAAGAGACCTTTAAGGATGTGGAAATTAATCCGAACTTAACAAAGGATCAGCAAAAGCAGATTAGGGAACTTATGGAAAAATATGCAGAAGTACTTACTGATAAGCCAGGAAGAACTGATTTGGAGGAATTTGACATGAAGTTAAATGACACAGTGCCTGTGCGAGTCAAGACTTACCCAGTTCCTTATGCAAAACAAAAGACTTTAGAGGAAGAAATACAACAGCTGCGCACCGCAGGAATAATCTCACCATCTGAATCACCTTACAGTGCTAGCGTCGTCTTATTGAGAAAGCCAAGCGGAGAACATAGATTGTGCATCGATTATCGACAGCTCAATGCTATTACTGAATTCCAAGCAAAACCTCCGTCTGATCAGATTAAACTCTTCACAGCACTCAACCGAGCTAAGTACTTTACTAGGATTGATCTCAGTAAGGGATATTACCAGATTCCTGTAAAACCGGAAGTTAGACCATGGTTAGCTTTCAGCACGCGTGGAGGACACTATGAGTTCAACGTTCTTCCATTCGGATTAAGTAATGCTCCCAGCGTCTTTACACTATGATGAGAAATTTACTTGACCCACTACAGCATCCAGACATCAGTCACTTCATGGATGACATCCTGATCGCCACTGAAACATTTGAAGAGCATGTAGAAACCCTGCATCTTTTGTTCAGGCGCCTCAGAGAAACTGGATTGACGGCTAGACCAAAGAAGTGTCAGATAGGATTCCAAGAATTTGACTTTCTAGGTCATAAGATATATCAGGGACTGATAACTCCACAAGAGGGAAATGTGGACAAACTCCAGAGAGCACCTCGTCCAAAATCAAAGAAGGATGTAAGATCATTTGTATCCTTATGTGGATTCTATCAAAAATACATCAGGGACTTCAATACTCTGTCAGCACCTTAAACGGATCTTACCAAAAAGGGGAAACCAGAGAAAGTCACTTGGTCAGCTGACTGTGAGAGAGCTTTCACAGCACTAAAGCAGGCATTAACTGCTCATCCAGTCTTACATCTACCAGACCTCGACCAACCATTCGTGCTGCGCACCGATGCCAGTAACATAGGAATTGGGGCAACGCTGTTGCAGAGAAAGGGAGATGTACCATCAGAGCTATTCCCTGTAGCCTATGCTAGCAGGAAATTGAATGCAGCAGAGAGAAATTACAGTACTATCGAGAGAGAATGTCTTGCTCTCGTATGGAGTGTACAGAAATTTCAGGCATACCTATATGGCAAACACTTCACAGTGCAATGTGACCATCAACCACTCATGTTTCTCGCAGCATCTAAGACTCTGAATGCCCGACTTATGAGGTGGTCGCTGCTTCTTCAACCTTACTCGTTCCAGGTTGAGTATGTTCCTGGGAAAATGAATGTGGGAGCGGACTTCCTGAGTCGACACCCAGTGCCTGATGAACCAGGTCAATCCGATGCAGAAGAGAATACAAGGAAGGAAAAATGGGAACAGCTTGATAACTGAAAATGTTGGAAACGTAGTTCCATACCGTAGAAAAATCTGGGGTGGGGCCATGTAGCATAATGGCTAACCACCATTATTCAGTTAACAAGACCGCAAGCCAAGAAGAGGAAATAATAAAACAATTGACTTCACAACCGCAAACTGGAACTAGGACTTAAAATTTAACATCGAAACTGGAACTGCATAAGTGACAGATGACCTGGATTCTTAGAAAGATTTCATCAGACAAAGCTCGGAAACCCATTGGATAGGAGGAGACATGTGACCCGCTTTCGCGCCAAAGCATGTTTATCATATGTTAATATTTCATCAGAATATGGTAAGCCCGCACTTTTTCTGCAACCAGCCTGATGACCAGACGTGAGAAGCTGGTGTGACCAAATTTTCAAACATGGGATTGCGGAGTGTCTAGATCCGAGGTAAGCTTGTAATTCCCGAGATTAGACTAAGAACCCGATGTATCAGGTATCAAGAAATGGTATCCAGTGTTTGTAATGTCAATTGAAATGTATTATTATTAATTAAAACCTCTGAAATGTAAAAATGCTCGAATGTAGATTCTGACGACGCAGAGCCGTTCCCGGGCAAACTGACACTCTAATACTCTCTTCGATGAAACTGCAATCTCGGATATTCTTAAAGATAATTATTAACTTTAGGAAGTGCATTATACTACTCCATTCTATTCTGAACAACTGTTCGAAGTGATGATTCTAAAGCAATCTTTTGCATTTCAGCAGACACTGATAAAAAATGCTATCACTACCTACAGCTAAAATGACAGTTCGTGTACTAGAATATGTGCCTTGTTTTAAAACAGACTTATCTATGTATATTTTCAATTTAGAAAGTTGAGAGAGAAATCCAATCTTTTCTTTCTGCTTCATCTATTGAATGGATAGGGTTTGAAGGATAAATATTTATATTTATGTCAAATTTTAATTAGATAAGAGCACTTATGAACTGCATTACATCAGAAGAGTTGAGCTTCGCGGAACTCCATCACACGAAGTGAACTTAACTCATTACTCAACATAACTTAAAATACAACACCACTCAACACCACTCATCACCACACAACCCAACACTCAACATCACAACAACAACAGATAATGGGAGAGAGTTATTAGATACAGAAGAAGAAGAAGTTGGTTAATTGGGAAAACACAGAGAATTATTTATACACACTATAAACACCATTGAGTGGAAGAAATGTTATAAATGTATGTCATTTATTTACATGCATCTTGACACATTCTCACTCTTGTCACTGTCTTACTGTACACGTTCACTGACCCAGGTCAAATGAGAATTTACATACAGCAGGAACCAGTTGATACAAGGCATACACAGTGTGATAAACTCTGACCACCCCAAATTAACCCAACACTAGCTTAGAGAAAAAAGAAGGGGAGGGGAACTAGTTCCTACTTCAGGAATTTAGATTTCTTCTGACCTACTTTTAGAATATTGTATTGGTAGGAATGTACATATATATGTGAATATTCATCAGTGATTCTTGGTGGCTACATACCAACAACCACCCAACACATCAAAACTAACCACCTAAATCAGACCTGAAAGAGGGAAGCCGAGAGAAAGAGATGAACCACAAGTGAGATGGAAGATGACTTGGCCATGAGCAAAGTATGGGGAGGCCTTCAGAGGAGCTATACGGGCAGACCTGAAGTGGATCCATCAGTCAATGGACCCTGGCTTACCAAATCTTCCAGTCACCAGGTTACCTTTCTAATTGGTACACACCACACAAAATTTCAGGAAACTGATATTTAATTGTTGATTCATCATCTTCACACTTAACATGTACAACATCAAAATGTTTACTATGTTTTCACACTTGTTGACCTCTCATATATTGATGCTTGTTTATTGATGGTCTGTGACAATGGTCCAATATGCAACTTTTCTAATATATCTTGTGTAAATCACAATAGAGATGTATGTACTGGCCAGAAGGCTCAGGCCCAGTCAATAAATGATTAACATGAATTGACCTTCTGTTAGTTTATCAGTTCAAACCTATCTGTGAGTCACCAGCTTCTTTGTACATCATGTTGTCAAAATCTAATGTAATTGATTATGTGTTTGATTGTTTAAGAATAAATCCACTCATAATGACTTACTAAAATGGGGGAGAGAAGACTCTAGATCTATCAACTGCTCAATATCCATGTTTTCTTCATCTAAATCAGGCTGAGAAAATTCTCCAGACTTTCCTCAGATTTGATAACCAAAAAAAGGGGGCTCCAGAGCTACAGAATCCTTGGAGAAGGGGCAGAATCCCAGTTAGTAATCATTATTCTCACCAGGGCCATAATCTATATCTCCTAGACTACTTAATAGAACGAGGCCTGCAGATAACTCAAGGTTCATATTATGGGGTTATTGAAGATAGAAGAGGATGGGGCTCTACTTCTTTTGTTAGAAATGGGGCATGCACTACAGTGATCTCCCACTCCCTTCAAAAATATATGACAAGTAGACGCACTAATAAGAAAGTTATCCACTGTGAGAAACGAGAGATGAGACAGAATTTCAACTCATAAACCACTATGAGTGTAAGAGGTAGAGATATAGTTTGAAGGAAAACCCACTACACAGAGATGTGTAAGATTAGAGACCAGTGTTCTATACACCAGCAGCTTCAGGAAGCCCTATGTTATCAGAAGATTGGGAGAGAATCTGGCATGGATACTGGATGGTAAGTTTATATATGTGACATCTGTCTTGGATAATGGATGATATGTCTATGAATGTGATATCTGACATTTATAATGGATACTATGTCTAAATATGTGGCATCTGGCATAGATAATGAATACTATATATATATATATATATATATATATATATATATATATATATATATATATATATATATATATATATATATGTGTGTGTGTGTGTGTGTGTGTGTGTACGTGTGTGTGTGTGTGACGCCAAAGAAAACGTTGACATGAGGAAGTGAGCACGAGGCTGATTGCGATCGGGCCAAAGGTAAAGATCATTATAGGAGAGGAGAAAGAGACATAAAATATGAAGAAAGAGATGAAACATTGCACTATCCCCTGAACTAACGAGATCAGTGAAAGTAAATCAGAAAAAGCCATTCCATGGATCTGAGACAGAGGCTGAGAATATTGAGCACCTCTTAAACCAGTCAGTAGATACAAAAACTAGGCTGCAACATTAACGGTGAATTTTCAACTTAAGTCCATAAAAACTAAACTAGCCAACTAGAAACAAAATCGAATCGTCTTTATTAACCTTTATTAAAATCATAAATCTGCTGTAGGACAAGAATGTATGGTGCAATAACAAATGTATACGCAAAGCAAATGTGTATAACAAAACATAAAATGTAATGCACCACGAAATTGCATGGTACAGCCAGAAATGTAAGGTATAAAAAAATTCAATGCTGTAACTGGAAATGTGAGGTATAAAAACCGGTATGGCACAGCTAGAAATGTAAGGTATAAAACAAAACCTGTATGGTAGAGCAAGAAATATAAGGTAATAAAATAAATGTTCGATACAGATAAAAATGAAGGTACAACAAAAACCCAGGAAAACCTAGCACTAAAATATTAGATTCTTCTATAGCTAAAAAAATATTGACTAGCTGGTGTTCTGTCTGAGTTGTGATTCGAAACTACGGACAACAGAAATCTCCTGAACAATCCGTAGTATGCACCCAGTAAAATATTTGAGTACACTGACTCACTTAAGAAACCACGGCATCTTAACATTGACTGGGTTTACCCATACATACACTATAAACAATGCTTTCATACTGATAATAATCTGACTGCTTTTATCACATAACTTACCAAAACAGGTACATGCCCCACATGACTTTTTCCACATATTTATCAAGGAAACCATTACAAGCCTACTGTCTACACGTGATGAAATATTTATGCATTCATTCATCTCAAGTCACCGCAGTCTCACTGACCCAGACTTCCCACATACTTCTCTCTTAGTGCTTGCATGTGCTATTCAGGTCACATGCCATTGCCCTACATAACTACAACTGTTTACTACTTAATACAACAAAAATCAAACATCACATATTACCACATAGCTCAATACTCTACAATTCCTCTATTCGCTGCTATGCACACAAACAAAATCCATTAATATGCCCTGATAGAGTATACCATAAGTGCACAGTTCTCTTCCTCCTACAATGATGCACGCTATACATCAACTAGTTTCAGTTTCTCTGTTTGACGCTTTGCTCCGCACAAACAACAACTACAGTAGACTGGACATGATGATGTTTCCCTGATCTATCACACCGTAAGCGCACCGTGCACTTCTGATGTATTCCATATATCGTATTACACTTTACATTTTTACTAACACCATTATAAGTACTTGTTTCCCTGTATCACACAAACGTACAGCCACACTTGATGTAACTACTATATCATTTGAAGTAATTATCATTCTTTTGTATTCGGATGTATCAGAAGTCCATTTCTTTCATATGCTCCGTAGCTGTTGGTCCATGGCATCCAATGTTGTTTCCTTCAATATGTATCCTAAAATACCCTGCACTTCACATACATGTATGTACTATTTTTACTGCACAGCACCACTCTAGTGACTCTGAATTAAATTACATAATGTAACTGCATACCATTGTGTTTGCCTGTTTATTGCCTATACATTCCATATTTGATTACTTTAATCAGCACATTAATTTACACTCATTTCATTATGATCACCAACATAATAAAAATCACCCTTGTGCTTCATTATGATTATGTGGCACTCATGAAGCAATATTCATTATTTCAGTATTTGATGTAATACATACACCTATATTTATAGTAGTGTTGCCTATAACTATCTACGGCTGTCGGGGTGGGCCTCCCTAATGATATTTTCTTCAAATCAAACGATACCCGTCTGGCAACAACACCTGGGGTGTTTCCAAATCTCCAGAATCTTCCCTATTACCATCACTAGCACTTTTGTCTTCCCTGTACAGTAAAAATATTTTCAGAAATGTAAAAGATATGAGAGGAATCACCATTGCAAGGTGTAACATCAATTACATTAGATAAGTGGATGATACATTATTGAATGCAGATTATGAGCAGGATCTAGAACATTTAGTAGATGCGGCTGTAGCACACAGTAAAAAATTAGGATTAGGATTACCTTGTAAGAAGACACACACAGATTGTAAGTGTATCAGAAACAAGATGGACAGACACTAGGTATATAAGGACAGATGGCTATATATTCATTAACTCGGAGGTGGAGGTAGGGGGGAGAGAAAGGAGATCATCACGAGAGATAAGTAGGAATCTTAGTAAATCGAAAGTTAAGGAAAAATATTAGTGGATTCTTTACTCTTAATGATAGAATGATTCTACTGAAAATAAAGACAAAAGCTTTCGACATAGTAATTTTACAGACGTGTGCTCCAACAACTGATTATAGTGATGAACAGCTAGAAGAATACTATAAAGACCTACATTAAACACTGAAAGTTATAAAATCATCAGAGGACCTAATTAAAACAGGAGAAATGAACACAAAGGTTGGAAAAACTAAATATAAGCAGATAGTAGGACAACATGGTATTGGAACAAGAAACGACAGAGGAGATAGGCTAATAAAGTTTTGTGAAGAACACCATCCTATTATTTGTAACATAAGTTTCCAACATAACACTAGGAAACTGTATACATGGAAAAGCCCTGGAGATGGAAAGAGAAACTATGGAGTTGGAAAGAGAAACTAAATTTACTTCATTGTGATCAGAAATATATTTAAAAACAATGTTTAAAATGCCACAACATACCCTGGTGCTGATGGCAACTCTTATTACAATCCTGTAGTATTAAAATTACAAATAAAACTTAAAACACAGGAATAAGGATGTCTAGGACGCCTCATAAAGATATAACATCATTGAAACAACCAGACATAAGCCAACTATACCTGGTTGAAGTAAAAATATAAATATGATAGGCTAATCGTTGACAGCATGGAACAATATCGTCATGAACATTCTGAGGAGAAAATTAATGCAAAATGGGAATGTGTAAAAACAAGCATACATATTGCAATACCAACTTGCCCATGAAGAGAAATAAGAAAAAGCAATTGTCGATAGCCGACGAATTCTTGTGCAACATGACTCAAAGAAAGAAGGCAAAGAAAAGTTCAGAATGTGCATTAAAAAAACAGAGAAATCCGCCACATGTGCAGAGTTGACAAAAGAAGAGTGGTTGCAGTAAAAATGTAAAGAAATACAGGATCTAGAAAGAAGCACAACCCGAAAGTGTTGCATGAAAATTTAAAACGATTCCCCCCCCCCCCCCCCCCCCCCCCCCCCCCCCCAAAAAAAAAAAAATAAAATAAAAATAATAATAATATAACTGGAAATGGTTGTATCAGAGGAAAAATGGAGAAATTATAATTGATAATACCGATATAATAAAAAGATGGGCAGAATACACAGACGATTTATTCTGGGACAGCGGGATCAATTAACTAACATTGTTTAATACTCAAGACGGAGCAAACATATTAACGACTAAAGTAGAGAAAGCTATTAAAACATCAATGGAAGAATCATAAACAATATTAGGTATGCTGACGATACAGTTTTACTAGCAGAAAGCTAGAAAGAGTTACAAAGTCTCGTGGAACAAGTAAACAGGTATAGTGCAGAATGTAGCTCAGATATTAACATCCAAAAATGGAAACAATGATAATTAGCTATGGAAAGGGGAAGTCATCAATGAGCATCACAGTAAAAGGGGAGATACTTCTTCTTCTTTGCGTTCATCCGGAGTGTGTTTTTTACAGATGTGATTGCGGTGTGTTGTTATGCCCCCTTGGGCCGAAACCCATGGGCCAACTCATCCGACTTTCCGTGCGTTTAAACGGGGAGATACTAGAACAAGTAATACGTTTCTCTATCTTGGATATCACAGTGAACGGGGAGATACTTTTTTTTCATATCCTTTACAGGACATTGCTGTCAACACCAGCATCTTTCAGCTGTATGTTGATTTCTTGGCAAGATTACGCTCAGTAGTTTGCCATTGCTTTCTGAGCGGCCGGCTCACATACCCCGTAAGTTACCGATGCGATTCGAACTACTGCTGATTCTCACAGTCATCACGTTACCCACGAGAGTATACGAGATTACGGAGAAAGGTCATAACCTCTAAGCCACTAAGCCGGCGGGAAGATACTAGAACAAGTAAAACGTTTCTACTATCAATAACAGAGGATGGCAGAAATACAAATGAGACAAGCGAAACATGTCGGCCACTTTAAAAGACATAACATTCTTATAAAAAGCAGATTGGAGGGTACGGTTGAAGGCAAGCGAGCAAGAGGTAGACAACGATACAAGTGGGAAGATAACATCAAGACATGGACGAACAGCAATCTGACAGAATGTACAATCAGCGCAAGAGACAGACAGTGTTAAAGATCAATTGCAGCCAACCTTCACTGTGGAGACGACCCCTAATTAATTATTGGTGGGAGTGAATCGTGGACAATGAGCAGATAAGTTGAAAAACATCTAATGGCTGTGCATCTGTGGTTTCTGATGAAAATGCAAAGAATACCATGGGCAGACTGTAACACCAACAACCAAGTACTGCAATAAACAAATGAAAACCGTAAACTGATTAGAGAAATCAGACTTAGACAGTTAAAACAAAAATTACGCGTTATGAGAAGAAATAAACTGAAGAACTTGGTGACAACTGGCAAGACAGAGGAAAAGAACAAGGGGGAAAAAGTCAGAGAAGTAAATACCTCGATGGCTTGGTCACGTGCTTTGGTAGAGACAAGAACACTGAGCTGATCAATGACTCTGGTTATCGCTTGAGATGGCGAAACTTGAGCGCCCACGCTTACCGGCATGGCACATGATGATGACTTACAGATAATATAACCCCCGTACTGAGTCAACCAATCAACCAGTCAATAAATCAACGAAGAATCATTTAATCTACCTTCAGTCAATCAATTAAAATGCATTTTCATACTCAGTACAATCGTGAGTGAGTGTGATGTCCTTGTTTCTGTCATCCAAAACACTTTCATATTAACTGGCCAGAATATCACCAGTTTCCTCATACAATTGGGCCACACTATCTTCACATGACTGGACCAGACTAGCGCATCAAAACATATCCTCAGACTCGATCTACTCCTGCGATCCTATCTATGTTGTCATCTGGGTCCCTGCGGTAGAAACTTCAGCAGCGTCATGTCCGTCGTCTGTTATGGAATAGAGAAGACAGCTGTTGGGCAGGCATGATTATAGAGATGTTCTAGACCAGTGGTTCTCAACCTGCTTGGCCCATGCCCCTCTTCATAACATATTCAGAATGTCATTCTTCTCCCCCCCCCCCCCCTCGTTTTCACCCCGGCTATTTCAAAACATTGAAATATCACATTACAGCGTGCGATATTCATCAGTTTAGTTTGGGATGTGCCCTCCGACGTTAATAGTCGAAAAGCACGCAGTATACCTACAAATGGAAGTTAAATTTAATATAACATACTAGAACAAGTCTAGACGTCTATATAACATGTGATTTGCTGGTCTACGTACATTATAAAACGGATTTCAGAAGGATAAAAAGTACAGAACCGTAAAGTATGGAGGGAAAAACAATATCAAGCAATCGGTGCTTGTGTTAACACGATCTTGAAATAATCGGGGTATTTATCATCACGAGTACGATTAATCTTCTCAGATAGGAGACATAACTGTACGCAACACTCACAAATAATCACCGGTTGAGAACCACTACTCTAGACGGTAAAGATAGCTACATGTCTTAACTAAGGGTACGACCAGAGGCTAACCATGTCCACAACCTAGCTACAGTACAGGCTGCCCCAATATAGCCAAACATCCAGTGTACAAGCTAACCCAATGTAGCCACATATCCATTGTACAAACTGCCACAATGTAACCACACATCCAGTGTACAAGCTGCCACAATGTAGCCATACATCCAGTGTACAAGCTGCCACAATGTAGCCATACATCCAGTGTACAAGCTGCCACAATGTAGCCACCATCCAGTGTACAAGCTGCCACAATGTAGCCATACATCCAGTGTACAAGCTGCCCTAATGTAGCCATACATCCAGTGTACAAGCTGCCCCAATGTAGCCATACATCCAGTGTACAAGCTGCCACAATGTAGCCACCATCCAGTGTACAAGCTGCCCCAATGTAGCCATACATCCAGTGTACAAGCTGCCCCAATGTAGCCATACATCCAGTGTACAAGCTGCCACAATGTAGCCACCATCCAGTGTACAAGCTGCCACAATGTAGCCACCATCCAGTGTACAAGCTGCCACAATGTAGCCACAATCCAGTGTACAAGCTGCCACAATGTAGCCACCATCCAGTGTACAAGCTGCCACAATGTAGCCACAATCCAGTGTACAAGCTGCCACAATGTAGCCACCATCCAGTGTACAAGCTGCCACAATGTAGCCACAATCCAGTGTACAAGCTGCCACAATGTAGCCACCATCCAGTGTACAAGCTGCCACAATGTAGCCACAATCCAGTGTACAAGCTGCCACAATGTAGCCACCATCCAGCGTACAAGCTGCCACAATGTAGCCACAATCCAGTGTACAAGCTGCCACAATGTAGCCACCATCCAGTGTACAAGCTGCCACAATGTAGCCACCATCCAGTGTACAAGCTGCCACAATGTAGCCACCACCCAGTGTACAAGCTGCCACAATGTAGCCACAATCCAGTGTACAAGCTGTCACAATGTAGCCACCATCCAGTGTACAAGCTGCCACAATGTAGCCACCATCCAGTGTACAAGCTGCCACAATGTAGCCACCATCTAGTTTACAAGCTGCCACAATGTAGCCACCATCCAGTGTACAAGCTGCCACAATGTAGCCACCATCCAGTGTACAAGCTGCCACAATGTAGCCACCATCCAGTGTACAAGCTGCCACAATGTAGCCACCATCCAGTGTACAAGCTGCCACAATGTAGCCACCATCCAGTGTACAAGCTGCCACAATGTAGCCACCATCCAGTGTACAAGCTGCCACAATGTAGCCACCATCCAGTGTACAAGCTGCCACAATGTAGCCACCATCCAGTGTACAAGCTGCCACAATGTAGCCACCATCCAGTGTACAAGCTGCCACAATGTAGCCACCATCCAGTGTACAAGCTGCCACAATATAGCCACCATCCAGTGTACAAGCTTCCACAATGTAGCCACAATCCAGTGTACAAGCTGCCACAATGTAGCCACCATCCAGTGTACAAGCTGCCACAATGTAGCCACAATCCAGTGTACAAGCTGCCACAATGTAGCCACCATCCAGCGTACAAGCTGCCACAATGTAGCCACAATCCAGTGTACAAGCTGCCACAATGTAGCCACCATCCAGTGTACAAGCTGCCACAATGTAGCCACCATCCAGTGTACAAGCTGCCACAATGTAGCCACCACCCAGTGTACAAGCTGCCACAATGTAGCCACAATCCAGTGTACAAGCTGTCACAATGTAGCCACCATCCAGTGTACAAGCTGCCACAATGTAGCCACCATCCAGTGTACAAGCTGCCACAATGTAGCCACCATCTAGTTTACAAGCTGCCACAATGTAGCCACCATCCAGTGTACAAGCTGCCACAATGTAGCCACCATCCAGTGTACAAGCTGCCACAATGTAGCCACCATCCAGTGTACAAGCTGCCACAATGTAGCCACCATCCAGTGTACAAGCTGCCACAATGTAGCCACCATCCAGTGTACAAGCTGCCACAATGTAGCCACCATCCAGTGTACAAGCTGCCACAATGTAGCCACCATCCAGTGTACAAGCTGCCACAATGTAGCCACCATCCAGTGTACAAGCTTCCACAATGTAGCCACAATCCAGTGTACAAGCTGCCACAATATAGCCACCATCCAGTGTACAAGCTGCCACAATGTAGCCACCATCCAGTGAACAAGCTGCCACAATGTAGCCACCATCCAGTGTACATGTTGCCACAATATAGCCACCATCCAGTGTACAAGGTTATGCTATCCCTATAGCCAACAATGCTGTTGTGGTGGGGAGTGTCATGTCTTCGTGTATATGAAATATAAAGTGGAGTGGCCAGTTTCCGTCCTCGACACCTTTCCGTAGAATACAATTACAGAAACAAAGGTGGACATTGTCTGGCGCCCATTTCTTGAAAGTGGGTCAACCCCAGAACCCTACATAAAGGGACAATATTACTGTCTCTGCCGGGGGTTGAATCCAAACCTTTCTTGTGAAAGACACAAGAACTAACAACTCTGCCACAATGGTCCAGCATACAGTAGGTCCCGCATGTTCCAGTCCTGTGAATTTAATAATTATGTGTCAATAAACACAATGACTTATCTAGGTTACTCTGTATCACCATACGGTAGGTCTCCTAACTTCCTGCCACGTGAATTTAATGACTTATCTTTTCACAAACTGGGCACGCAGACAAGTCTTACATTCGGCCCTTGCAATCACACAGCTTTCATACATCAATTATCAATTGTGCTTGTTACGTTGACTTAGGGTAAAAAAGCATTGTCAAATTAAAATGGTGGACAAAATCAATGCGTATTACCATGTTATGACACGGCATATGCATACATGCATACATAGATACCTGCATAATACCTACATCATTTACACAAACGCTTACAGGTATGCACCCACTCAAAAACACACAAATACATACTCCCTCACATACTCATATACTTGCTCACAATAACAAACTCACTTACAATAATTTACCCATCCATCCATCCATCCATCCATCCATCTATCCATCCATCCATCCATCCACCCACCCACCCACCCACCCACCCACCCACCCATCCATCCATGTACACACACACACACACACACACACATGAAGAAAGGAAAAAAGAGCTGGGCCAGATGACATCACAATAGAAGAATTAGAACTATTATGAGAATTTGGAGTAGATATATTAACCAAAATGTTAAATGATATTTACAGCAGTGGATATTTACCCAGTGATATGCTGAAATCTGTATTTATAGCTATACCAAAAAGACCAGGAGCAATTGATTGTGAAGATTTTCGTACAATTAACCTTATAAACCATATCACTAAGCTTCTACTCAGAATCATAATGAGAAGAACCAGAAAGAAAATAAACATTGAAATTAATGAAGAACAGTGTGGATTTGTGGAGGGAAAGGGCACAAACAATGCAATATATACATTACGGACACTAATAGAAAGGTCAATAGAGAAACTTAAAGACACATATTTATGCTTAATAGATTATACTAAGGCATTCGATAAAGTAAAACATGATGAACTGGTTAAAATGTTGGAAGATATCAACATTGATGGGAAAGAGTTAAGAATAATAAAGAATATTTACTGGAACCAAGTAGCAGCAATTACAATGGGAAATAAAGAGGGTAGTTACGAACAGATAAAGCTAGGAGTACGACAAGGGTATGTCTTGTCACCAGATCTTTTCTCCCTCTATAGCGAAGTAATATTGAGAGAAATCAAAGGGATGCCAGGAATACTAGTTGGAGGTTACAATATAAATAATATACGTTATGCAGATGACACAGTATTGACGGCGGATAATTCAACAGACCTACAGCAATTATTAGACGTTGTAGTAACAGAGAGTGCAAAGAAAGGATTATCCTTGAATATCAAGAAAACAGTAACAATGGTGATATCAAAGAAAATGGTAACACTAAAATGTAAAATAGAAATAGAAGGGAAAATCCTTAATCAAGTGGATAATTTTAAATGCCTAGGGGCATTTATAACATCAGATGGAAGATATACACCAGATATTAAGAGCAAAATAGGGCAAGCGAAAGCCGCATTTCAAAAAAAGAAAAGTATCTTATACAATAAGTCACTGTCACTGAATATACGCAAGAGAATGCTGAAATGCTATGTAGAACCAGTTTTACTATATGGCAGTAAATCTTTGAATGTAAATGAATAAATTTAGAAGAAATTAGAAGCAACAGAGATGTGGTTCCTGAGACGAATGTTGCGAATTCCTTGGACTGCCAGAGTAACTAGCAATGACTGCCTGAGACAGGCTAATGAAACTAGAACATTATATACAACAATAAGAAAGAGACAAACAGCTTTCTTCGGTCATGTGATGAGGAGAGGCTTTGGAGTCCATTGTGACAACTGGAAAGATCGAGTGGAAGAGAAGCAGAGGCAGACCAAGAGAAATGATGCTGGATGTATTGAGACAGTGGCATAGAGGAATACTATCAACAGAGTTGATCCAGAACGCAAACGACCGAGATCTGTGGAGAGCCATGATCACCTACGCCAGCAGGCAGAGCACTTGGTGATGATGACACAAACACACACATAAAATACACACACGCATACACATATACCTACCTACCTACATAGATACATAGATGCATGCACGCACGCACGCACGCACGCATGCACACACGCACGCACCCACACACACACACACATACGTACAGACAGACAGACATTCTCTCTTTCTCTCTTTCTCTCTCTCTTGCTCCTCTCTCTCTCTCTCTCTCTCTCTCTCTCTCTCTCTCTCTCTCTCTCTCTCTCTCTCTCTCTCTCTCTCTCTCTTTCTCTCGCTCTTTCTCCATTTCTCTCTATGGTTGTAAACAGCCAGAAGAATAACAGATTTGTGCATAAAGACATAATAACATTACTGGGCTGGCATTAATACAGTCATTACCTAATCTCTCTATCTAATCTATATACTTTATCTAATCCGTCGAATCCATCTAATAAAGCTAATTCATATAACCCTTCTAATCTATCTAATCTACTACTGTTGAACTGTGACGTGTGGGTTCATCTCGCTACACACTACAACAACACAACACACAACTACACAGCGTGTATGTGCACACACCTGACAGAGTTTCATGGACCTTGCTGGGTTCATTCCGTGACCAGGAAATGTAGTCATTGGTCTTGGCGGGTGAGTCGCCGAGTGTTTCAGGCGTGGTTGTCTGTCGTCGCCTGTGAACAAAGAGTCGTTTAATCTTAACGGATTGATGATATAATCACATTGAATGTTGGTTGTTTTTATTTCACTGTAATCTGTGGTTGTGACTGGCTGTGTTGCATTCACTTCATTAACCTGCTGTGATCAATTTAGTCGTATACCTGCATGTTATTGTCTACCAAACCTGTTTAAAGAACAATAATAATTTAGTCTAGTTTAGTCGATGGATCAACATCACGGCACACGGGTGTAACCCGTAAGTGCTCCGTTCTTCTCCTAACTCAAACCTGAGTCTGGAGAAACTCAGCTCAGTGTACGAACTCCGTAGCTCCGGCGAGGATCCTGAAATACTTTGGGTAGATTTTTAACTCGAAATTTTGCCCGGGCAGCGCCGTTAGGCTACTCTTTTTCGATTTCCAACTGCCAAGGGATTTTTTACGTGCGCAACAATACACACAGGCGTCCGATCTCACTACCCAGAGACCAGGGGAAATTTTATTACTAGAAGTCCACGTGAAAAACAACCGGCATCACCGGGGCTTGAACCCCAGCACTCTGGACCTCCAGCACTCGAGGCGGACACCATAACTCGAGACCACGCAGACCCCCCCCCCCCCTCCCCAATTTAATAGCAGTAGTAATAGTTAAGAACAATAATGTAGTATATAACTGTTATTAATACGTGTTATTTTAATTGCATGCAAGAATGCGAAACTTATAGAGCTAGATAGATAAGAAAGAAAGATAGACAGACAGACAGACAGACAGACAGACAGACAGACAGACAGACGGACGGACGGACGGACGGACGGACGGACGGACGGACGGACGGACGGACGGACGGACGGACAGACAGACAGACAGACAGATAGATAGATAGATAGATTAGACGGACGGACGGACGGACGGACGGACGGACGGACGGACGGACAGATAGATAGATAGATAGATTAGACAGACAGACAGACAGACGGATGGACAGACAGACAGACAGACAGAGGTAGATTAGACAGATAGACTAATCACTACAATAGTGCTGCAACACATATCACTACAATAGTGCTGCAGCACAAATCACTACAATAGTGCTGCAGCACAAATCACTACAATAGTGCTATAGCACAGACTACAATAGTGTTGCAGCACAACTCATTACAATAGTGCTATAGCACAGTCTAGAATAGTGCTGCAGCACAACTCATTACAATAGTGCTATAGCACAGTCTACAATAGTGTTGCAGCACAACTCATTACAATAGTGCTATAGCACAGACTACAATAGTGTTGCAGCACAACTCATTACAATAGTGCTATAGCACAGTCTACAATAGTGTTGCAGCACAACTCATTACAATAGTGCTATAGCACAGACTACAATAGTGTTGCAGCACAACTCATTACAATAGTGCTATAGCACAGACTACAATAGTGTTGCAGCACAACTCATTACAATAGTGCTATAGCACAGACAACAATAGTGTTGCAGCACAACTCATTACAATAGTGCTATAGCACAGACTACAATAGTGTTGCAGCACAAATCACCACAACAGTGCTATAGCACAGACTACAATAGTGTTGCAGCACAACTCATTACAATAGTGCTATAGCACAGACTACAATAGTGTTGCAGCACAACTCATTACAATAGTGCTATAGCACAGACTTTAATAGTGTTGCAGCACAAATCACTACAATAGTGCTATAGCACAGACTACAATAGTGTTGCAGCACAAATCACTACAATAGTGCTATAGCACAGACTACAATAGTGTTGCAGCACAAATCACTACAATAGTGCTATAGCACAGACTACAATAGTGTTGCAGCACAACTCATTACAATAGTGCTATAGCACAGACTACAATAGTGTTGCAGCACAAATCACTACAATAGTGCTATAGCACAGACTACAATAGTGTTGCAGCACAAATCACTACAATAGTGCTATAGCACAGACTACAATAGTGTTGCAGCACAAATCACCACAACAGTGCTGTAGCACAAGTCACAGCAACTGATGTCATCCTAGTCAGTAATTATATCACGTCCAGCAGTCGCCAGACGTGGGCATGACATAGCAACCTACCTCCGGAAGACAACAGCAACCGCCACAAGCACCAGCACACCAACACCGACAACCACGGGGACCACAACAATAACTATATCCATGTTGTCATTACTGGACAGCTCTGGAGAAGACAAAGTTGTGACACGTGACTCAACAATTATAAAACACCCGTTCAATGTCATGTTTCCGTAATGCGTTAATGTGTGTGTGTGTGTGTGTGTGTGTGCGTGTTTGTATGTGTGTGTGTGTGTGTGTGTGTGTGTGTGTGTGTCTGGTGCAAATTGTGTGTGACTTGTGCGTGTTGTGTGTGTGTGTGTAGGGTGCGTGTTTTGTATGGTCCGTGTTGTGTGTATGTATGAATGTGTCTTGTGCGTGTTTTGTGATTGTGAAGCCCTTCCAATCGCTCATCTTTCGTTAATCAATTAATTGTTTTGCATGTTACATTCACATTGGGGAAAAACACATTTTGAAATTTAATTTGTGAGCATAAACAATCCATGAGTTGAGTTGAATTGAGTTGAGCTAAGAACTGACATCATTGCACTCAGGGCATTCCCTACGTGCTCCATCCCCTCCATAGGTAATCTACCACCAAGAGATGTATTTCCTGCCAGCCTATGAGCTTGTTCATTCTCCCGCACTCTGCATGGCCAGGGCAAAATATCCATACAATTCTCACAATCTGTGACCTCTGAAGTGAGTGGAGCCATTTCATACGAAACAGTCCTTTCTCCACCTTACTAAGTCTCCTTGAGTCCGTGGTGAATACAATGTGTGTTGCAGTGGTCTTCTCTAACCAACGGAATGCCACGGTTACTGCTTCCATCTTCATTCTCATGCTGAAGGTCGTAGCCTTAAATGCCAGACTCTCCTTTTGTAAGAATCGTCTATTAGCCTTCGCAATGAAACTCCAACCGCTACTTCTGTTTCTCGACACTGACTCAGCGGTGTAGATCACTATGTCACCTTGATATGTGTTACTCAGGTTCAGTTGTTGCACCTCAAACGCTGTGTGGTCGGCTGCCCAATCTCTGCACTCACGACCCTGTGTCACTATTACTTTGTGCCAGTCCGTCATGTCTTCCGGCACTTCAACCCACTCTTTTTCATGCTTGTTGGTCTCTAGATCACAAACCTGACGTATAGATATTTCTGCCTGTGCCATCGTCTTAGTCTATGATCCTCGAACATACCCATGGCTTCATGTAGGGGATGATCCCTAGAGGCAGCATCTGTCAGGTACCATTTGGCTTAAAGGACCTGAGACAGTATGGAAAATGCTTTTCACATACCGTCTGAGTTTACTGGAGGGCAATGACTGGAATCATTTTGAGGCAGAGAGTTCACCGACCAGTATAAGTTCAAAATTAGTCAGTGGCCGGGCAATGACTCTGCTGCAGCCCGCTAACCGAGAGTTTACCTTTCGTTGTTAGTGAAATGAGAAATTCAGGAAACATGAAGCCAAACTTAGCATAGGAACTGTCAAATGGGCAAGAAATACAACGGATGGGGCTAGATATATGGGGACGAACACGCCCCCATGACCCAAAAGTTGCAAAGGTGGTAAAAATAGGTACCGTAGGCTGGCAGATTTACGGCTGTGAGAACACACAAGCACTCACATACCAAAGTACTTCAATTTACTCTCTCTATTAAGAGGACATCCATTCAATATAATACTTGATACATCTGCCTTCACAATCCGGTTATCTAGGGAGTACCACACAACCGATGCCTTGTCTGGGTTTATAAAGGCCCCTGCGTCTCTGCACCACTCTGACACCCTGTTTACTGTCATCTGTCTTTAACCGAACTTTCCCTGCCCTCGCCTTGTCTGTACACCAGCACATCATCCGCAAATGTCAAAATTATACCAACACCTGGTGTCTCAATATAGCGACTTTGCTGGTGTCGACATTAAAGTGCAATGTGGAGATGACAGATCCCTGTGGCCACCCAGCTGTAATAGTACAGGGGTCTGAAGTCCAGGAGCCCATGCGCAGTGCAACTTTACGCACATAAAGGACTGATGCAACAAATTTGACAAAGTAAGAGAAGACCTCCATGTCCAACAGTGTGTGTATTAACTGATCATACCTAACTCTGTTATACGCATCCTCCAGGTCAAGAGCTACCGCCACTGTCTCCTGTTTATCCTGGAATCCCTCATAGACAACAAATGCAAAAGTTGCCGCATTGGACCAGGTATCCTTCCCAGGTCGATAACTCCCGAGCCCTTTGGTAAGCAGATTACGACTTTCCAAAATGTCGCTAGAGCCTGCATGCTACTATCTTTTCGAGGACTTTGCCAAAGCTATTTTGCAGGGTTACGATTCGGTGTCCATAAACTGTGGAATGATCTTTACCTGGCTTTGAGAGTGGGACCAGGTAGAAGTGCAACCAATCCTGGGGGTATTTTCGCATTTTGCATGCTCCTGTTGAAACCATGCATATTGTCATGTTATAAGACAGGCAGACCGCCAGACACACAAACACATGCACATGAAAGCGAGAGACTACCAGATACGCATATACACACAGATCAGCAAAGAATGGCACAGTGCATGGACGGGATGGTGTCGTGGTAGAATGCCCAGACACATCCAATATAGCTATATTGCACAACAACTGGACAATACCGCAGCAGCTGTGATTCTAAAGTTGAGCTAATAATAGCTCAAGGACTGAATGCTGAAATAAAGCTGAATGCTCTACGAGAAGTAAGACTTTTGCGAGAACCAAGTGATGACTGTGAATCTATAACCATGGCCAGACTGCCAGAACAGCAAATTAAAAGAGGGGTGGCCAAACAAGAACAAGGAAGCCAAAGAAGATTGATTAACCAACACAGAATTAGTGCCGTTAGCCACTACACTCTACGGGATTTGCTGAGGAGGGGATCCGAGCACTTATGGACTGAATGGTTCGATGTGCAGCGAGTATGATCTGTCGACTAAATAACTAACTAACTAACTATTAATAGTGGCAGATGGAGATCCGGATCAGTATCAGACAGTATATGTTCAATACTCAATCTTACTGATGTCCCATTTGTCTATCAAGCACTCACATCCAACTAAACCAACAGATCTGCTGAAGACGGAGAGTGTCTGCCTGCACGGCGAGGAATCACCAGTCTGTTAACCAATAAGCCAGGCATGGGACAACGGATATTCACGCAAACCTCAGTCAGGTATGACATCACACTGATGTTGGACAACAGGATGTCTTTATACGACTTACAGGACTTCGCGCTGGAGTTCACAGCCAGCGAATGCAAGCAAGCAAGCAAGCAGACACGCCATGAAAGCACAAATGTACCAAACCGCCACAGATGAATGTTAACTAGTGACCTACTTTCAACACAGGTGGAGCCCTGGTAACCGCTCAAACATCCATAGAGACATGTCCCGTTGGCCTTGGAACAGACATGCCCTCGGTCGTTGCCTGTGGCACAGAACTGGCTGCAGGAATACTGACACCATGGGCCGTAGGTGCCAGGGTTACAAGCTGTAGAGGTACCAAACGTGTTAGTAAATGGAGAATATGTGACCAACTCATGTTGGGTCGTAGCTAGGGTTGCCAGATACGTGGGTACCACAAGGAGGACATAATAACACAAAAAGGAGGGAAAAGGAGGACATAATAGACACAAAGGACATTGGAGGACATATTGAATATTTCATTTAAATAGTTCCAGATTAAACCCACAATCAGTACAATTTGATTAAAATCGCTGCCAATAAGTTTATCTTACTGTTAGTGAATCGACCAAGAAACAATCATGTTAAAAAGTAAATATAAATTAAATGGAGACCTTTTTCAAAATGCTAAAAATATTATTTAAACAGCCGATTGTAAATTATTACCTTATAATCTTTATTAATTATGCAACATATTTCTCGGAGGAGCCAACTTTTCGTAGAAGAGCCTCGTTAACAATCACATATGCATAAAACTGTTCACAGGTAAGATTCTTCAAATTGTTCTTTGTGAGAATGGTGCCCTTTACAGAGTCGAATAAGAGTCTGTTCCTTTCCTTTGTCCATTGAGCATTAATCAAGGAGGACACATTTTCCACATTGCCATTGTGTCCAGGGATACAGAAGAATACTTCACAAATTTTAAGTAACTCTGAAAAGCAACATGCATTTGGGCAACTTTGGAAAAATAAACTCCACTGTTCATGCAAGAGTCTTTCAAAACACTGTTCATTCTTGTCTTTTACAAATGATTTAAGATTGCAGTATTGGTCAAATAATTGTACATCATTTATAATAATACCCTTCTTTTTCAAGTACAATATGCTTGTCAAAAGGTCATCAAATGTACAGTCTTTGATTTTATTTAAGTACATCCAACCAAAGCACTGAAATTCATCGAAAGGTTTCAACCACTTTTCTAAGTAACTAACGCATGCTTCATACACCAACCTAACATTAACATGTTGACCATAGAGACTACAGCATTGTTAGTGTTGCCGAATAGATCAACAGTTAGATTCAAATTATACAAATAATTGGTGTTTCACATTTGGTATAGATAGGACAATTAAATAAATATGATTAAGCAATGGGTTTTAATAAAGAATGTAAACACACGATAGAGTGTAGATACATTGTAAGTTGTAACAACAATACATAAAAAATGAGAACATACAATATTTAAAAAGCCGGACATTTTAAAGGTTTTTAGCTTTGCCTGCCGGACGGAGGACAACAGGCTAAAAAGGAGGACATGTCCTCTCTTTGCCGGACGTCCTGCAACCTTAGCCATAGCAGAAGAGACCTTTTGTTGTAATATAATCTCCTCGTATAACTAACACCTATCTCATCGAATCTTGTTCCTCTTGTACATTGTGGTATCGATGTGAGGCATAAACGGCGGGAGGGTGTCCTTTTATATTCCCATGGAATCTGCTATTCCCTCTGTCCATCGTTTAAATGCTCGACCTCTTCTTCTGGTTCCATTTGGTCTGTACATCCTTGCTTGTTGTGGTATACTGTAATTTGGTAGCCTTGTTATCTGGCCGAACCATTTCACTTGCTGTTTTCTAATGAAGTCTAGCGCTGCTATGAACACCCCCCCCCCCCCCCACACACACACACACTTTAGTCCTGATTTCATTTCTGATTTTCTGTCTTCATCATACATCGAATATTCTTCTGAGGAATCTAATTTCTGTTGTAATTTTCTTTTCTCTTTTTCTCTCATTGTCCAGTTTTGTCATTGATGGCACAGATTTAGTAGAAAGATTGTGTTGTAGAGTGCTATTTTAGTATATAGGCCTACCGATACATGTTTGTTCTTTTGTATTGGTGTCATGTGTCAAATGAGTTGATTTGCCTTATTGCATCATTTCTCGATCTCTCTTAGGCGATGGTAATTACCCCTGTTTTATTTCAGCTAATGTTCACGTACAGTTCCTTACACACTTCGTTTAGAATATTTATGTTTGTACTTCTACTTCTGATTTTTCAATTAGTGCTTGATCGTCTGCTAATAGGAGTTCGTTAATGGTTCTTCAACACCTATACATGTATTAACGATTCTTCAACACCTATACATATATTAACGATTCTTCGACACCTATACATTTATTTAGGGTTTCTTTGGTTATTGATCTTAGTACGCCGGCAACGTGCTTATTTTTCTGTCCATCCATCCATCATGTGCCATGCCGATAAGCGTGGGCGGTCATGTTTTGCCATCTCTCTCGATCAACAGAGTCGTGGATCAGCTCTGTGTTCCTGTCTCGACTATGCCACGTGGCCAAGCCATCCAGGTATTTGCTTCTAGGTCTTCCCCTTGGAATTTTTTTTCTGTAAGCAATTGAAACAGAGACGAACAGTATGATATTAGATTTAATAATGAAGGACCGCCAATTTTGGAGATGGAGGTTCGAAATGTTCTTAAGCATATGAAAGCTGGCAAGGCCCCCGGTGCAGATAACATCACAACAGAAATGATTAAAGCTTTAGAAGAATTTGGACTAGAGCAAGTCACCAGACTGCTGAACACATTATATGATACTGGAGACATACCTCCTTAATTATGTAACTCTGTATTTATTGCAATCCCAAAGAAATCAGGAACCTTGGAATGTGATCAACATAGAACAATTAGTATAATGAGTCACATCACAAAGATTTTGCTAAGAATTATCATGCAAAGAGTGAGGAAGAAGATACAACCTGAAATAGGGGAAGAACAATGCGGGTTTGTAGAAGGAAAGGGTACAGTAAATGCTGTGTATATGCTGCGAACAGTTATTGAACGTGCTATAGAAGTAAACAAGGATATACATCTTTACTTTATTGACTATACAAAGGCTTTTGATAGCGTTAGACATGTCAGCATGGTGGATATGCTTGCAGATCTACAATATGATGGGAAAGACATTAGACTTATAAAAAACATATATTGGAAACAACAAGCTGCAATAAGGATTGATAATGAAGTGGGACAGTATCAGCCAATTAAGAGAGGTGTTAGGCAGGGATGTGTGATGTCTCCAGATCTTTTTTCCCTATACAGTGAAAATATTTTCAGAAATGTAGAGGATATAAATGGAATCAGCATTGGAGGACGAAACATCAATATCATTAGATATGCAGATGATACAATATTAATTGCAGACAATTCGCAGGACCTGCAACAATTAGTAGATGCGGTTGTTGTACACAGTGAGCAACTGGGGTTAGAATTAAATTGTAAAAAGACTCAGGTTATGTAAAAAGACTCAGGTTATGGTCGTCACTAGGAAGAAAGAAGTGCTACAATGTAATATACAAGTAAATGGAAATATTCTTCAACAAGTGAATCGGTACAATTATCTTGGAACAGTCATAACATCAGATGGGAGGTGCCTTGAAGAGATTAGAATAAGAATCGCCATGGCGAAAGTAGCCTTTAGCAAGATGAAAAATATTCTGACCAATAAAAAGATGTCAATTGAAACGAGAAAAAGAGTGTTGAGGGGATACATAGAGCCTGTTCTTTTGTATGGATGTGAAACTTGGACAATGAGCAGTCAAGCTGAAATGCATCTGATGGCTGCAGAAATGAGGTTTCTGAGGAAAATGCAAAGAATATCATGGACAGACAGAAAAACCAACGACCAAGTACTACAGGAGACAAATTAACATCGTAAACTGATTAGAGAAATTAGACGTAGACAGTCAACATTTTTTGGACATGTTATGAGAAGAAATGGATTGGAGAACTTAATGACAACTGGCAAGATCGAAGGGAACAGACCAAGAGGAAGACCGAGAGGAAAATACCTGGATGGCTTGGCCACATGGCATGGACGAGACAGGAACACTGAGCTGATCCACGACATTAGTGATCGAGTGAAATGGCGAGTCATGACCGCCCACGCTTTCCGGCATGGCACATGATTGATTGATTGATTGAAGCAATTGAACATAACCACAACGTATTTAATCTTTATAGAACATACTTACGGAAAACATAGGACGTTGCTGCGACTAGCCTTCATCAGCAAACAAATACATAAACAAAGCGCAGCATATAATCATGAAGAGGACTCTCCAGTGAATACATTAAGGCATAAGGACGGGATGAAAGGAGAATGGGAATATGGAGAAAAACAAGAGAACAATGAAGAGACAATGAAAATATTAAGAAAACAAAAGTTGCTACTTATCTCAGAATACAAGACTGTGATACTATTGTCTGTTAACAAGTGGGTGCCTCCATATAAACATCCATATCTCAGTAACCAACTGAGGGAAAATGATGAGATTTTGCATATAACCGTATCATTATGTCCACCCAACAAACAAAAAATTTTTTTGTTCTGGAGATTGTACAGCAGATTTCAATGTTTGTTTATATGAGATACATAATATACGGGACATGGATTAAGTCCATATTTTTAAATGTATTACACCATCCAACTACCAGGCGGATTTTAGACAAAACAGATCAACAATAGATCAAATATTTATCTTACGACGGATAGCCGAGAAAAATTGGGAATATAAAAGAGATCTCTATATCATTGTAGTGGATTTTAAAAAGGCTTATGATAGTGTCCGTAGGAATAGTCTATAGAATGCTATGCAGGAATTTGGAATACCAAGAAAGTTAATCGACATGACCAGAATATGCATGGAAGATACTTATAATATAGTAACATTTAAAGGCAGGAAATCAGACCCTTTCCAAATAACATTTGGCTTGAAACAAGGTGATGCACTATCGCCGCTACTCTTCAATCTGCCTCTAGAGAAAGTTGTAAGGAAGATAAAGGAGTAATATGATATTGGAGGAACATCGAAGCTGCTTGGTTATGCAGATGATATAGATATTATAGGGGAAAATGAACAAAAGACAATGGAAATATTGACTCACTTAAAGGAAAAAGCCCAACATATGGGGCTGGTTATCAACCAAGATAAGATAGAATATATGGTAATTTCAAGAGAAGGAATGGCTAAAAACTCTGGCCACATACAAATATATAATATAACAATTAAAAGAACGGAAACATACAAATACCTGGGTGCAATCTTCAACTGCTCCAACATCATAAGGGAAGAAATACAAACTAGAATCAACTCTGGAAATAAGATATGCTATTCACTACAACATCTACTAAAACCAAATGCGCTATCTCGTAAAACCAAAATCACAATATACAAAACACTGATCAGACCACTTGTGCTGTATGGCTCTGAAACCTGGAGTACAACGAAAGGAGACGAAGCCTTGTTACAAACCTTTGAGAACAAAGTTTTAAGACGCATCTTTGGACCCATTAGGGATACACAAAGTGGAGGGTGGAAAAGAAGAAGTAACAAAGACATTTATGATCTGTTTAAGTCCCGCTAATCACTGGTATCATGAAGGCTAATAGACTACAATGGCTGGGGCATACAGAAAGAATGGAAGATAATAGGGAAACAAAACTCGCTTACAATCAGGAAATAAATGACCGTAGACCCCGAGGTAGACCAAGAATACGGTGTAGCGATAATATATATATAAGCTGACCTACAAGCACTTGGAATCAACGACTGGCAAGAGAAGATCAACCAGAGAGACGAATAGAGACGGATTGTATCTGCAGCAAAGAACCTCAATGGCTCGGAACGCTGAAGAAGATGAAGATTACACCTTCACCTAGACACATTCGCGCTTTCTCGTGGTACACGCTGTGGCAAGAAGAGCGCGCAGTTAGATGGGACTGTTCATGAGTGTCGTCGTAATGTTGGTGCTTTCATGAAACGTGATTATTTTATAAACCTTACCATTTATCGCAAATATCGGAATGTGTGAATACTGTTCAATGGGATTGAATGTTAAATTGTGTACACTTCAAAGCATCGCTATGAAATTGTACACATAATTTTGTCAAGAAGCTGAACGCAGGAAACTGTTTTATACTGTTATAAATGTCGGATAAAGAACAGTTCTTGCACTGCGTTTGAGTTAACGGCCATTTAGTCGATGGGTGCAAGAATCTGGAATGAGACGACCATGCAATAATCAAACGGTAGGTGCTAAGGCAAATGCAGATAGCTTTGACAAGGATGTCATAAGGCTAGCAATTATAAACATGCTGGATGCCAAAGAAAACTTAGGGTTCGGTTGAGAAATAACAATGGCATAGAGCTATCCAAAACAACTTTGTGGAAAATTATAAGGACATTAGGCTTCACGTTTAGAACGTACAAGGGAGGAAGAAATATCATTTGCGAGCAACCGCATTTGGGAGCCACGAGAAGCAGATACCCACGTGAAATAAGGGAAATACGTAAAGAAAATTATGACATAGTGTATCTGAATGAAACCTGCATCAATGCGCACCACACAAGTGAAAAGAAATGGCAATCAGTGGATGGAAAAATAAAGCGATATGTGCCCAATAGTAAAGGACAGCGTGTGGTCATAGCCCATGCTGGTAATACTCATAATGGCTTACTACAGAATGCTGGACTCGTGTTCGTATCAAAGCATACAGACATCAGGATTATCATAATGAGATGAATGGTAATGTATTTAGCGATTGGCTCGAGAATGCAGTGATTCTATTCCTAGATAGAACGTCTTGTCTAATTATGGACAAAGCATCATATCACAATGTTGTTGCCCAAGAAGACAAAGTACCTGCAACATCGGGCACAAAGGAAGCAATAAAGATATGGCTGCGAAGGAAAAACATACCATTTCCAGAAGCGTGTTTTATGCTATAATTGTTGTCCCTTGTAAAACAGGCGCAAATAAAGCAAGAGATATCAAATCGACAAGGTGATAGAAAAGCTTGGCCATAGGTGCTTGAGACTTCCGCTGTACCATTCTCATTTAAACCCTATAGAACTTGTTCTTCTCTTCTTCTTCTTCTTCTTCTTCTTCTTCTTCTTCTTCTTCTTCTTCTTCTTCTTCTTCTTCTTCTTCTTCTTCTTCTTCTTCTTCTTCTTCTTCTTCTTCTTCTTCTTCTTCTTCTTCTTCTTCTTCTTCTTCTTCTTCTTCTTCTTCTTCTTCTTCTTCTTCTTCTTCTTCTTCTTCTTCTTCTTCAGCATTCCGAGCCATTGAGGTTCTTTGCTGCAGATACAATCCGTCTCCATTCGTCTCTCTGGTTGATCTTCTCTTGCCAGTCGTTGATTCCAAGTGCTTGTAGGTCAGTATATATATATATATATATATATATATATATTGTCATGGTCTTAAACTTGGCTCGCTAACCTAACACATGTGGGACAGTACAAGTACAACGTGATTTGACGTAAGACTCAACGACACACCGTTCAATGGATTTATTCACATATTAAATACAGAACGATGATGACAACAATATATACTGGATACATCAATACACTTACATCCACAATACAGCTCACAAGTCTGACTCTCAAGATGTCCAGACACTCGACTGTCAAGCACAGAAAACCACACAACGTCTTTCTCTCATCACACGTCTGTCCGAGTCGAAGTCCCAGAGCTGTCTGCCGCTAGTTCGCAACTTGCCTCCCACCTGAGGTGGCTTCACGAGGCATGCGTGCGTCTTGCGTCGTCCTGGCCTGACCGCTGGTCGCTCGTCAGCCAGCAATCTTGCAGGCCGGTAACTACTACTCGCCTGGCGGCGTAACGAAGTTGCTGCATCCCTGCTGGGAGCTAAGTCGCCTGGCGAGCGTAACGATGTCACTGCATCACTGTACCCTTTCTGGACTCTGACACGCTCCCCCGGCAAATTCATGAAAGATGTCATCTTTCATGTATAATATATGTACATACTGGGTTAATATTCTAACCTTGTCAGAGTCTACCCTTCTGTTGTTATATACATTGGTATCAAAATACAAATAAATACACACATGCCATAGAAATATATAAGAAATGGAAGTTGCATTCAACGACATGTGGTGTTCAATCTTTAACACATGTCAGGTTTCATCCTCTCGATGGCTGATTACCTCAATTGCATTAATGACCCAGTCAGATCGGTAGTACCAGCTTCACGCATCTACCTCGCAGCATTGAAAAAAAAAAACGTAATAATATGGTTCTTGAAACAAAAACCATCTAGCTAGACTGAAATACGGCTTTATATAAGTCGTATAAAACGCTCAAACCCTGACCTTATTTGGCCAGGAGCTGTTGTGTTGGTCTGCAATGTCGGTAACACTCTGCCATGCCTAGTAGATGGCTACCTGTGGTGTCAACAATCTGGCAACAAACATGGTTATTTTTGCACAACACATTAGAATATACATTTCAAATTATTGCCCTTTGTGTAATGATGTAATAACAAATAAATGAAAGGGAAATAATTTCAACATTTATGAAATACAATAATTTACAATAATTATCTTATTTCTTAGCGTCATTGCTTGACGTTTCTTCATATTAACGAGAAAAAGTCGGTAATATGAATACATTAATCAAGATATGATTCTAAGATTACACTACGTAAATATATAAACACACAATTCGTGTATTTAACTTTGTTGATTCCTAAAGATGTTAGAATCGTCATAGATTTTTAAACTTTTATATGTCGTCTGCTAATTTTGCTCTAAATTTCTAACTAATCCGGAAGTACACGCGAACACTAAAATCAGCTGATGTGAAGCTTGTAGAACACACTTGTTCCGGTATGATGTAGTTACGGAAAGTACCATGTTCTCACAGTTCATGTGTTGGATGTTTCAATACAAAACCTTCTGGATTACGATTGACTGTTCATGTGTTGGATGTTTCACTACCGAACATTATGGATTTCGGTTGACTGCAATGGAGTAGCTGTCACTGTTTAGTTTACACGTTCACACACGTCCTTAAAATATCCCTGGAATGTTCCACACGCAGATGTCACTGTCAAATTGGATAGTGCGCTTACGGTAAGTTCTTGAGCGAATGTGACACTGTTTTTTGTTCGTAATATATACAATTAATAAAGTTCGCTTTCTACCACACACTACACAATTATACACGACAATCACTACATGAATTAGTAAAATAAGAACACTATATATAATGGGAGTAATCCCTATCACATCACATTGTAGACATTAAACAGCTTTTTGTGAATAGGAAAAAATATTCACTCAAGAATGGCTGTGTTGGTCTGAGTGTATTTGTACACACTGCACTCAGACATTGGTGCTTACTGGGTCGGTCGGACAACGGGACAAAAGATCGGCAATTGAGTTGGTTCTGCCTGGGATATGTCGAACCTCAAAGCTGTAATCTTGAAGTTTAAGAGACCAGCGCGCTACCATATGATTGGAAGGTACACCTGAATTTATAAAACGCAACGGGCTGCTGCCAGATTCCACGATGAAATGGCGTCCTAGAAGAAATCTGGACAATTTAGTTATACACACCACTAAAGCTAGGGCTTCCAACTGAGGTATGGACCAAGCTCGTTCTCTGGGTTTTAGTTTCCTGGATACGAAGTACACGGGATGGAGGATGTTATTGTACTCTTGTAACAAGACTGCTCCAATCGCCACGGAGCTAGCATCTGTACGCAATCTGAAAGGTAAATGGAGGTTGGGCAATTTCAGGATGAGTTTACTTGAACTGTTATCAGAAAAACATGCTATCACTTTATTGAATGCAATTTTTAGGCATTCATTGTGTACAATTTTATCTGGTTTATCTTTTGTTAGTAAATTAGTAAACACTTCGGTCAGTTCGGAAAAATCAGGAATGAACTGCCGGTAATAAGTTATCAGTCCCAACAAACTTCTGACTTCTTTTTTTTGTAGTCGGAAGTGAGAGTTTTAGTATCTTGGACACAATGTTATCGTCTGTCATGACAAAGCCATTGGATATTTTGTACCCCAAGAATGATATTCCCTGGTAGGCTCTGTCTACTTTTGCAGGCTTTACCGTCAGTCCGTGCTGTCTAATACGTTCAAATGTCTGTTCTAACGTCTTAATGTGCTCTGTCATCGTCTCTGTGTGAACACAGATGTCGTCTATATAGCAAATTATGTTAGTAATGTCTACTAGAAGAAGTCGTGTCATACGTACGAAGGTGGCTGGGGCATTGACTAGCCCAAATGGAAGTTTGCACCATTCATACAGTCCCCACGGTGTGGCAAATGCTGTCAGATGTCTGCTCTGTTCGTCTACTTCTATCTGATAATATCCTTTAGTCATATCTATCTTCGTGAAGAACCTAGCGTCTGTCAGTTCTGTCAGAAGATCGTCAGCGTTTGCCATTGGCTCCAAATCTAGAACAGTTATTTTATTTAGCTTTCGATAGTCGATACACAGTCTTATTGTGTTGTCCTTTTTGCGTATTATGACCATTGGAGATGAGAAGTCTGATTGGGATCGTCTTATGATGTTGTTTTTCTCTAAGTTGATGATCTCCTGATGTAAATGTTCTTTGTAATGTAATGGGATGGTGTATGGTCTGCATCTTATGGGTGTGTTTGATGTGAGTGCGATATGATGCTGTACTAATTCTGTTTGTCCTGGGTTGTTGGAAAAGATGGTGTTGTACTGTTGTATAAGCTGTTTGCAACTGTTTGTCTCTGCTTGAGTTAACTTTGGATTGATTTTGATCTCCTTCAAGCAGTTTGTCGTGTCTAATGCAGGTGTTGGAATCTCGTCACTAGCATCGTCGTCTTCGTGATCTATTATCACTGTACAAGCTGTCGTATCGTCTTGTTCGTTGTCTCTGTTGTGGTAAGGTCTTAGCATATTTATGTGAAATATTTTGTGTTTTTTCTTTTATTTGGATTTCGTAGTCTACCGGTGAAATCTGTCTCGTCACTTTAAAAGGTCCCTGCCAAGAGTCAGTAAGTAAGTGTCTGTCACTAGGTAGTAGAAGAAGAACGTCCTGTCCAGGTGTCAGCGTTATTGTCCTGTTACCTTTGTCAGCATACTGTCTATAAGTAGCACCAGATAATTTTAGTGCATTCTTTGCAATAATACAAGATTTGATGATTCTTTCACGCAATGATGTAACATATACGTATGATGATATGGGTTTAAGTACTGGAGTAGAGTCAGTTAACATTTGGTGATAAATGGTCAATGGGCCACGTGGTTTGGCACCATAGATAAGTTCAAAAGGAGAGAAACCAGTACTAGAATGTGGTACCTCGCGATAAGCAAAAACAAAATAGCTGGTAGATATGCATCCCAGTTATTGGGGTGCTCTTGCGTTACTTTGGCAAGCATGTGCTTTAGATCCCCGTTAAATTTTTCTATTACTCCACTACTGTGAGGATGGTACGGGGAATTGAAACATTGCTTCACTCCCAACATTTTGGTGAAAGCTTGGGTAGATGCGGCAATAAACTGAGTGTCCCTATCAGATTGGATAGTATCTGGAAAACCTATCCGAGAAAATATATGGAAGAACACTTCCATTATATCATTGGCAGTAATGTTCTTTAGCGGAATAGCTTCTGGCCAGCGACTACATTGATCAATGACAGTTAGAATATATTTATTCCCTCTAGTTGTTGTATGATTAAGAGGGCCCACTATGTCGACAGATAGTTTTTCAAAAGGTCGACTGGCTAAGTCAGTAACTTGTAACTTTGCCTGTGGGTGTTTACCTTTTTTTTTACCAGTTTCTGGCAGGTGTCACACCTTCTGCAATATTCTTTAATGTCATTGCAAAATTTGGGCCAATGAAACTGTGTCAATAATCTAGATCTGGTCTTAACGTATGCCATATGCCCTGCAAGAGGTATATCGTGGGCAAGATGTAAGGCTTGCTTGCGATAATTAGTTGGCAAAACAGTTTGATCTGTTGCATTGTCACCTCTGGTATAATACCTGGTGAGTATATCATTTTTCACAGCAAAATGCCATTTTGCATTCTTGGTTACCTTTGGCCTTTGGCCGATCAGATTAAAGTATTTTGACAATGAAGGATCAGCTTTTTGAGCTGTTACAAACGTTTCCTTCATGGTGTTAGTAGGTAGTGATACTGGGCTAAGCATTTGTATAGCCTCAGTTTGATTACTTTCATCTTGCACTCTAGCAGTAGATCTAGTTACTGCGTTCACACATTCAATGATATCAGATGGTGATGGAACAATGTTATCATTGATGTCATGAGAACTTAGTGCTACATTAGCTACCATAAAATCAATAGGTGGTGTGACATTATCAATGATGACATTTGATGGTGATGTTATGTTATCATCAATACACAGAGATGTTATGTCATGAGGTTTATCATTCACCTCTGGCAAATTTCCAATAATTACATCACACACTGGGTTTGTTAATGCAGCGCACTTTACTTTCCCAGTGAGGAAAGGTGTTTCAATATATGCCCACGCGAGTGGGTATTTCTCAATATTGCCTGAGAATGTTCTGCATGTTACGTGCCTGCCTGTATAGTCTGTAGGCATTATGAACGTTCTCTTCAGACCAATAAGTGAACTGCCCGTGTCACGAAGGACTGTAGCAGACTTGCCATTCACATATCCGTGATGGACGTTTATCCTGCCTTTTGAATCTACTACCAAATTAGCTTCTTCATTGGTAATAGGGATGGCGTGACCGCATGTTAAAATACCATCTTCATAAAAGGTGTTACAAACAGAACATTTATTTGCGCTAAACATGTCAAAAGCCTGTGCTGAGTTCACAGGATGTTTCTCTGGCTGTTCTTCATCTGACGACGAACTATCAAACAAGGCGGCATTTGCTTTGTTGGTCATTTGCCTGCCTTTACAATCTTTCCGATGGTGTCCGTACGCCTTACAGAGGAAACATTTACGCAATCTTCTGAAGGATTTACGCTCCTTATCTTGTCTGTTTACCATGTTTAGTAGGTAAGTGTGATATCCTGGGTTTTTATCGCACATTTCACCCTGATGATGTGAAAATTTACAATAATTACAGTGATTAAACTTCTCAGAGGTAGGCCTATGAGGTTTCTGCCTACTATAGGGTTTGTCATAGTTAGCCGCTGCTACAAAATTAATGTCAGTAGCTTCACTGGCAAAACAATGTTTGTTGGCTGTGTAATACGCCGAACCACGTCTCTCAATCTCATCTACACTAGTGCATTCATTCTCTTGCAAAAATTTTGAAAATGCTGATGGAATAGATGAAATGATTTTATCTCTAATGATCAGATCTTCTAGTCTCTGATAATTTTTATCAATTTTAGCTGCTGAAGTCCATTTGGTAAATATATCTCGGACTAAGCAGAGGTAATCAGAGAACGTTTGAGTCGGTTTTGGGCTCAACTTACTGAATTGTTCTCTGTAACCTGCCTCATCTAACATAAAATGTGCCATAATCTTAGATTTCAGATAATGGTAATCTTTTCTGAGGTCTTTGGGGATGGTTTCAATGACTTTAAGAGGTTCCCCTGATAAACTCCTCATATAAATAATATTCCATTCAGACAGTGGAACCTGATAATGTTCCATTAAAGTTTCAAAATTTTGGGTAAAGGCTGCGATGCAGTCACCCGAGGTATAATTACGTACAATACCTTGATATTTCTTGTACTGGTTTTCTTTCTCCAGTCTCTCAGATTTCTTAGACTCTTTGTTAATTGCAGTCTCAGTGTCAAGTTGTTTCATCTTCAACTGTAACTCCAGTTCTTCTCTCTTACTCTGAGCTGCTATTTCTGCCTTCTTTAATTCACTCTCTATCTCAGCTTGCTTTGTCTTTGCAGCCAGTTCTATCTCTGTCTGTTTTGCTGCAGCTTCTGCCTGCTTTAAGGCTGTTTCTGCCTCTACTTGCTTGGCAACCATCTCTGCCTGCTTTAATGCTCTTTCAGCCGCTCTTTCATCGCGTTCATTAGCTTTCTCCTGTACTAGTAGGTATTCAGAGTATTTCTTTTCACTCCAATTTGTTAATTCATCACCTGTCAAATGTAATTTTATCCCCATTTCGATGAAATCAAATAATGAAGACATGATGAAAAATGTCAATGAAATACCAGCCACACAAAATATGCTATAAGTGGTTAGTAATGAACAATTTACAATTGACTTCTATTGACAATACGTGCCTAAAATTGCATCCTTAAAGTGAATGAAAAGAAAAATATACTCAAGTGCCCTGGATGCGGTGAAGAATAGTTGGAAATCGGGCTAGGAACTGTAGGGTCGCTACTTCGAAAACCCAAATGACCTCTACGGCAAGGTTTCGGATGGTACGGAAAACCTACTTTATTTTTGGAGGAAAATAAATTAGCGTCTATTTGTTGGTGTGTGCCTGCTTGTCACTAAGTGTTGATTAGGTTTGTATGGCGTTGAGTGTAGTTGTAAGTCGTAAGTTTGTCCGTCAACAATTTTTTTTTTCAATACAAGTTACTTTCTTTCCACAACTTTCTACTTTCCACAACTCAATGCACAAAAACAATCTACATGTATCTCAACACTCTACAACATTGATGACACATCACTTACATCAAGATGACATTCAGTAAGGACATAGACATCAAGTTTACAAGATGGCGACAAGATCACAATGTCGACAAGGTCAAAATGGTGACAAGTTTCACAAATCACAAATGTTTTACACGCTTACAAGATCAAACAATTTGTATGCACTGTACGTTTACAAATAGTCTTACACATGTTTAAACAATGTAGTTATTTATCAAAATGAGCCTTCCACGATCACATTTACATGTACTATAAAGTTTGACAAAAATTCTAAGTTCACAAACTCTAGTTTTAAATCGTTAATCACACGTTCATTTCAAAGCCGGACGAATGCCACCACGTCCACACATGTCAGGGTCTTAAACTTGGCTCGCTAACCTAACACATGTGGGACAGTACAAGTACAACGTGATTTGACGTAAGACTCAACGACACACCGTTCAATGGATTTATTCACATATTAAATACAGAACGATGATCACAACAATATATACTGGATACATCAATACACTTACATCCACAATACAGCTCACAAGTCTGACTCTCAAGATGTCCAGACACTCGACTGTCAAGCACAGAAAACCACACAACGTCTTTCTCTCATCACACGTCTGTCCGAGTCGAAGTCCCAGAGCTGTCTGCCGCTAGTTCGCAACTTGTCTCCCACCTGAGGTGGCTTCACGAGGCATGCGTGCGTCTTGCGTCGTCCTGGCCTGACCGCTGGTCGCTCGTCAGCCAGCAATCTTGCAGGCCGGTAACTACTACTCGCCTGGCGGCGTAACGAAGTTGCTGCATCCCTGCTGGGAGCTAAGTCGCCTGGCGGGCGTAACGATGTCACTGCATCACTGTACCCTTTCTGGACTCTGACAATATATTATCTCTACACCGTATTCTTGGTCTACCTAGGGGTCTACGGTCATTTATTTCCTGATTGTAAGCGAGTTTTGTTTCCCTATTGTCTTCCTTTATTTCTATATGCCCCAGCCATTGTAGTATATTAGCCTTCATGATACCAGTGATTAGCGGGGACTTAAACAGATCATAAATGTCTTTGTTACTCGTTCTTTTCCACTCTCCACTTTGTGTATCCCTAATGGGTCCAAAAATGGGTCTTAAAACTTTGTTCTCAAAGGTTTGTAACAAGGCTTCGTCTCCTTTCGTTGTACTCCAGGTTTCAGAGCCATACAGCACAAGTGGGCTGATCAGTGTTTTGTATATTGTGATTTTGGTTTTACGAGATAGCGCATTTGATTTTAGTAGATGTTGTAGTGCATAGCATATCTTATTTCCAGAATTGATTCTAGTTTGTATTTCTTCCCTTATGATGTTGGAGCAGTTGAAGATTGTACCCAGGTATTTGTATGTTCCAGTTCTTTTAATTGTTATATTATCTATTTGTATGTGGCCAGAGTTTTTAGCCATTCCTTCTCTTGACATTACTATATATTCTGTTTTATCTTGGTTGATAACCAGCCCCATATGTTGTGCTTTTTCCTTTAAGTGAGTCAATATTTCCAATGTCTTTTGTTCATTTTCCCCTATAATATCTATATCATCTGCATAACAAAGCAGCTTGGATGTTCCTCCAATATCACATTACTTCTTTATCTTCCTTACAACTTTCTCTAGAGGCAGATTGAAGAGTAACTGCGATAGTGCATCACCTTGTTTCAAGCCAAATGTTATTTGGAAAGGGTCTGATTTCCTGCCTTTAAATGTTACTATATTATAAATATCTTCCATGCATATTCTGGTCATGTTGAATAACTTCCTTGGTATTCCAAATTCCCGCATAGCATTCTATAGACTATTCCTATGGACACTATCATAAGCCTTTTTAAAATCCACTACAATGATATAGAGATCTCTTTTATATTCCAATTTTTTCTCGACTATTTGTCGTAAGATAAATATCTGATCTATTGTTGATCTGTTTTGTCAAAAACTCGCCTGGTAGTCACCTAATATGTCTTCTGAATATGGTTTTAATCTATTTAGTAATACTGCTGATAGTATCTTATAGCTTGTGGACAGTAGTGATATTCCTCTATAATTTTCACATTGGAACTTGTCTCCTTTCTTAAAGATTGGAAATTGGTTGGAACTCTTCGCTGGCTTCTGAGGATGGGGACGGAGCGCTTATGGGAATGCCACGAATGCTGTGATGTCTGTTCCTAAATCAATCAATCAATCAATCCTTTCTTAATTCATCGGTCCCTGTTGCCTTATTGTTTTTAAGTCGTGTGATTACATATAGGATTTCGTCAAATGCAAGTTCTTCAATTTGTGGTTAGAACCTCTTCCTGTGGGAATGTGTTACTTGGAGCGTCACAATTTAGTAATTCAACCAAATATTCTTACCATGTGTTGCACATTTCCTCATTGGTATTTATCATATTCCCATTTTTGTCTTTTAAACCATATGTGTTGTGTTGGTGCCCTCGTGTCATTGACCTCAGTTCTTTAAAAACCTTTCTGGATTCGTTTTTTTCTGGTGATTAGTTTCCATATCTTTGATTATATTATTTATATATTCTCGCTTCTGCCGTTGAACTATTTTTGCAGCATCTTTACATTCATTTCTATATTCTCTTCCTTTTGGATGTTGTTGATGTCATTTAACCATAAATGTCTGGCATTCTTTTTCCTAATGACTGCTTCTTCACATTTTTGATTGAACCATCTGTTCTTTCTATGCGTGGTTAACACACCGAGACATTCTTGAGCGGTAGATTGAATTGTATTCTTGATGTTCAACCAAGTTTGGTCAACGCTTTCCTCCAAAGGGAGTTGCAGAGTTTCAAGATTACATTTTATTTCATCTGTAAAATTCTTTTTGACTGTAATTTCTTGTAGTTTTTCTCCGTTATATGTTGGGTGTAAACTTTGTAATTTAGTATAGAAAGCTCTCTTAAGTTTTATTTTAAATTTTGCTCCAACGAGGAAGTGGTCGCTGTGGCACTCAGCTCCTCTATAACTTCTAACTTGTTGTATGTTTGATGCATTTATATTGTTAATTAAAATGTGATATATTTGATTATAGGTTCTCTTGTCACATGATTTCCAGATTTGTTTGTGTATATCCTTTCTTTTAAGTCTGGTACTCCTAATCTGCAGTCATTTGGCTTCTGCCAGGTTGATGACTCTCTATTCTATAGAGCTTGTGTGGGCTAAAATTAAAGGACAAGTGGCAGCTGACAATACTACATTCACATTTTCTGACGTCAAGATACTAACCCAGTCCGCACTATTAAATATTGATAAAGGTTACTGGAAAAAATGTGAGGACCATGTGTTGAAAAAGGAAGATAACTATTGGAGAAAGGATGGATTGAATTTTATGAAACCGAGAGCAGTCATCAACCTACTGGAATCGTCTGACACAGATTAAGGTCTGGGCAGATCGCAGACATTAATCCACATGCACGCCTACTTGGATATTTTTACTCCAACTATTCAAAAGAATAATTGCAGGCTCTGGACATGACAGTATCGGTACAAACAATACAACGTGTCAATGGCAACAGTTTGTATTCCACAGTGACGAATTTTCAGTTCCGCAAGCCCTCAACGGTGACAAACAACTGCATTGAAAAAGAAAAAAAAATACACACACACTAAACGCATTGAATACCAACAGAAGAGTAATATTGCGATGGAAAATGACATTTTGCGGCATAACATGAAGCGTGAGAGCAAACACGGTGTCAAATTAGGGGACAACACACGTGCATACGAATCAATCTATAAACTTCAACTTCAATGAAAAGAGGACCAACATCTTGGCCGTTAAGAAGAAAGCCCACTACAGAGACTTTGACAACTATTTTTATAGTGCAAAACAGGTAATCATGTTCCGTCTCTGAACGGTAAACAGCAGAGTAGACAATCTTTCACGAAGACTCAAAGCGTGTCTGTCACCCATGTGTACGTGTGAACAAACTACACAGACAGCTGAACAGATCCTTACAAATTGTGGTACCATTTCTGGTCACTCCATACGCACATTAACTTACATTATTTCGAAGCTTTCACGAACTCAATATAAAAAGCTAAATGCATATGACTCTTTGTGGACACATTATTAACCAGTAGCTGAAGAAACAAGAAGGAAATGAAAAACAAAATTAGGCAAGAAATATATTCCTTCTACTTTCCTGTCAATTTACACATTATTTACACCATGCCTCTGTAAATTCTCTGTCTTTACTAATATTACACATTGCACCCCTCTCGGGAGTCTCCTGGTGAAGTGGTCAAGCCGTCTGACTCGGGCTGCGAAAGTTGTGTGTTCGTTTCCGGGCCGTGTCCTTCATTTCACGAGTGTATTTTTCGAAGATTCCCGAGGGTCGTCGCTGGAGCTACGGAGTTCGTGCTTTGTGTGACGCTTTCCGGAAAGAGGCTGAGCCATATGGGGTAAAAACCCGGTGCTATGCAGTCGACCCTGTCGACTTGTAAGATACTTTTTTTTTTATATTGCACCCATTCCCAAACGAATCTGGCTACGTCTTGTACTTATGGTGTTAACGGAAATGACGTGTTACTGTAAAACTAGTTTGTTAGCGTGAAGTTACTACATTTTTGCCAAAAAATCGAAGAAATGTTACCGCTTTCGATGATTTAACCTGCCTTTGGACCTATCAAAGACATATTCCTTGGGTGGGGGTAAATATAAGACGGCAGGAAAACTTTCATAATGCTGCAACAGACAGTTTTCATAAAAATTGATCGTGAATGAAGGCATTCATTTCTGAACAGACTATAACAATAAGTTCACCTTTATTCTCTTATATAGTCCGGAACCGTGGAAAAGGTATTACGGACGCAGTTCAAATCACAGCTTTGTGCGATTTGGCAGAAGACTGCCTTGCGTTGGCTTCTTATAAAAATGGTGTTGGTGCCGGTCGTCAGAAAGCAATGGCAAACTACTGAACGTAAACTTGCCAAGAGGCCACAAACAGCAAACCAACAAACAATGCTGGGATTTATTGCGACATCTTGTAAAGGATATGCAACTAACGTTTTAAAAGACTCTTATAGACAGCCGTGGGAGTTTGTGGTGTCATGGGGACCTGAGTAGGGGATGGTAGCAATTCAATGAAGATTCCAGGTAAATGAGTGGAAGTGGTACATTAAAAAGAGGAAGGTGGGTAAGGTGGGAAACTGGAAGCAATGAAGCTGTGATGGTAAACTGAAAGTGAAAACTAGGAAGATGTGCCCTGGTGGATGTCCGTATAATGAGTGGGTGCTCTGGTGGATGTCCGTATAATGAGTGGGTGCTCTGGTGGATGTCCGTATAATGAGTGGGTGCCACAGAACAGAATAGACAAATATGTTACCATGGTACTTGGACTACAAGATCACACATGTAATACACCAGGTAAACCTACCTGTCTTGCAGTCCTGCCCCATGAAGCCAGCAGGACATCCAGAAGGACATGCTCCAGTGCTGACAAAGCAAGGCTGACCCCCAGCACAGTGACATATGTGCTCACACTCCAGCCCGTACTTTCCGGGCTGGCAGGCCGAGTCTTTTAACGAGAAAACAACTTTAGTAACATAATAACATATATGGTAATATGATAATATTTTGTCAATATTATAACATCTCTGTCAATATGATAACCTTTATTACAATAGATGAATTTATTTGCCAATATGATAACATCTCTCCCTATGATAAAACCTCTTTCTATGATACCATCTCTCTTTATTTATATATATATATATATATATGTGTGTGTGTGTGTGTGTGTGTGTGATAACATGCCTGCAAATATGATAACATCTCTCTCTATGATAAAATCTCTCTCTCTAGGATACCATATCTTTATATATATATGTGTGTGTGTGATAACATATATTCTTCTTCTTCAGCGTTCCGAGCCATTGAGGTTCTTTGCTGCAGATACAATCCGTCTCCATTCGTCTCTCTGGTGGACCTTCTCTTGCCAGTCGTTGATTCCAGGTGCTTGTAGGTCTGTATATGTATTATCTCTCCACCGTCTTCTTGGTCTACCTCGGGGTCTACGGTTTACATCTCTCTGTATAATAACCTATATGTGAATATAATAACATCTCTGTCAACATGACAATATCACTGTCAAAATGTTGAAAACGAGTGAGTTGAGGTACCGGAAGACTTGTCGGACTGTCACACTATAATAGTAACAATCGTGAGCGCAGAGAATGAGCAGCGGGCCGTACAGAGTTTGAGGTGCAACAACCGAATCAGAGTAATAAACTTCAAGGTGACATAGTTATCTACACCGAGGGTCAGTGGTGAGAAAGAGGCGTAGTGGTTTGGGTTTCATTGCGAAGACGATGCTTGAAAAAGGAGAGTCTGGCATATGAGACTACGACATAGAGCATGAGAATGGAGGTGGAGGCAGTAACATTGGCATTCCGATGATTACAGGAGCCTACTGCAACACACATTGTATTGATTACGGACTCAAGGAGTATTCTTAGTAAGGTGGAGAAAGGAATGTTTCGTGGAAAATGGCTCTCGTCGCTTCAGAGGACGCAGATTGTGAGTATTGTATGGATTTTTGTTTCCCTGGTCACGTGGGAGTGCAGGAGGAATGAAGAGGGTGAGAGGCTTCCGGGGAATGCACCTCTTGGTGGTAGATTACTGTCAAGGTCTCACATAAAGTAGATATGGACATAAAGCTAGAAGGGATTTATAGAAAGGATATAACACCAATGGTTTTTGCAATCTTAAGGGGGACTTGATAGACAGAAACTAAGTCGTATTTAGAGATTGTTGATTATGAGACAGTTTGATAGAGTTTTGCTGTGAAGGTTATGTGTATGATTGATTTGTTAACGTACCACGAACTCCTGTGATATTGTAATTGACTGCGAAACCATTCTTCGCCAGATTACTGTGAATAAATTACCAATATAAGAATGGAGTTTGTTGCTTGTCTGAAACCGAGTTTCATTTCCCTAGGTCTTTAGGACGTTGACAATTACCTATGAGCAAAAGAGGGGTAGTCTTGCGCATGTGGGACAAGGTGTAGAAGGTGGGGGATCAGCTTGAGAACCCGTATGTGAGAGCATGATATCGTTGGGGAACGGCAATGATTCTTGAAGAAATTTAAACCTGAGAAGGAAGACCAGGAGAACTGTCAATTAGACAGCAGCGTGAAGTAAAGATACGACCCGGTATTTACCTCCGTAAACCTCCAACTCACACAGGGCGAGAATCTGGTCAGAGACTGCGACATTCACCAGACGGATGGTTGGAGACACTTTGTCCGGTATCACCGTGTACACCAGCCTGGGATGCTGTGATCTGTCTGTGTAGTTAAACACGAGAGTCATTGAAGTGCCGAAGCTTCTTAGTTCAAATTCTTTCAGTGGAAAAATATAACCTGGAAGTGCGGGAAACATGTATATATTAATGTTGTGTGTGTTGTAGTATAACTGTTTTTTTTTTTTTTTTGCATATCCTTTACAGGACATGTTGATTTCTTGGCAAGATTACGCTCAGTAGTTTGCCATTGCTTTCTGAGCGGCCGGCTCAGTTATCCCGCAAGTCACCAGCGGGGGTCGAACCGCTCCCAGCTCTCGACTTGCTACGAGACTCTGCGTGATAAACGGGATTACGGAGAAAGTGTTGTAACCCCTCGGCCAGAGAGACCGGCTTGTAGTATAACTAGTCCAGTCAATTGTTATAAACATACAGGCGGCATTCACCCACACTAGTGTCCCTCCATTGTTATAATTCTTCTTATTAATTTGCGTATCACTTACAGGACGTTGCAGTCAACATCAGCATTTTTCAGCTGCTGTTGTGTTTTTTGTAGTATAGCTAGTCCGGTCAATTGTTATTATTATACAGTTGGCATTCAGCCACACAAGTGTCTCTCCATTGTTATAACTATACTGGCGGCATTCATTCACAGACATGTCCAGTCTAATGTTATAACCATACATGCCGCATTCAGCCACACATGCGTCCCTGCATACAGGCGGCATTTAACCATACACGTGTCCAGTCCGTTATTATAACCATCCAGTCGGCATTCAACCACACATGTGTCCAGTCTATTGTTATAACCATACAGGCAGTATTCAACCACACAATTGTCCAGTCCATAGTTATAACCGTAAAGGCCGAGTTAGGCCACAAATGTGTCCAGTCCATGATTATAACATTACCGGCGGTATTTCACCACACGAGTGTCCAATCCATTGCTATAACTATATAAGCGACATTCAACCACACAAGTGTCCAATCCATTGCTATAACTATATAACCGACATTCAACCACACAAGTGTCCAATCCATTGCTATAACTATATAACCGACATTCAACCACACAAGTGTCCAATCCATTGCTATAACTATATAACCGACATTCAACCACACAAGTGTCCAATCCATTGCTATAACTATATAACCGACATTCAACCACACAAGTGTCCAATCCATTGTTATAACTATATAACCGACATTCAACCACACAAGTGTCCAATCCATTGCTATAACTATATAACCGACATTCAACCACACAAGTGTCCAATCCATTGCTATAACTATATAACCGACATTCAACCACACAAGTGTCCAATCCATTGCTATAACTATATAACCGACATTCAACCACACAAGTGTCCAATCCATTGCTATAACTATATAACCGACATTCAACCACACACGTGTCCAATCCATTGCTATAACTATATAACCGACATTCAACCACACAAGTGTCCAATCCATTGCTATAACTATATAACCGACATTCAACCACACAAGTGTCCAATCCATTGCTATAACTATATAACCGACATTCAACCACACAAGTGTCCAATCCATTGCTATAACTATATAACCGACATTCAACCACACGAGTGTCCAATCCATTGTTATAACTATATAACCGACATTCAACCACACAAGTGTCCATTCCATTGCTATAACTATATAACCGACATTCAACCACACGAGTGTCCAATCCATTGCTATAACTATATAACCGACATTCAACCACACAAGTGTCCAATCCATTGTTATAACTATATAACCGACATTCAACCACACAAGTGTCCATTCCATTGCTATAACTATATAACCGACATTCAACCACACGAGTGTCCAATCCATTGCTATAACTATATAACCGACATTCAACCACACAAGTGTCCAATCCATTGTTATAACTATATAACCGACATTCAACCACACGAGTGTCCAATCCATTGCTATAACTATATAACCGACATTCAACCACACGAGTGTCCAATCCATTGCTATAACTATATAACCGACATTCAACCACACATGTGTCCAATCCATTGCTATAACTATATAACCGACATTCAACCACACAAGTGTCCAATCCATTGTTATAACTATATAACCGGCATTCAACCACACGAGTGTCCAATCCATTGCTATAACTATATAACCGACATTCAACCACACGAGTGTCCAATCCATTGCTATAACTATATAACCGACATTCAACCACACAAGTGTCCAATCCATTGCTATAACTATATAACCGACATTCAACCACACAAGTGTCCAATCCATTGCTATAACTATATAACCGGCATTCAACCACACAAGTGTCCAATCCATTGTTATAACTATATAACCGACATTCAACCACACAAGTGTCCAATCCATTGCTATAACTATATAACCGACATTCAACCACACAAGTGTCCAATCCATTGCTATAACTATATAACCGGCATTCAACCACACAAGTGTCCAATCCATTGCTATAACTATATAACCGACATTCAACCACACGAGTGTCCAATCCATTGCTATAACTATATAACCGGCATTCAACCACACAAGTGTCCAATCCATTGCTATAACTATATAACCGACATTCAACCACACAAGTGTCCAATCCATTGCTATAACTATATAACCGACATTCAACCACACGAGTGTCCAATCCATTGCTATAACTATATAACCGACATTCAACCACACGAGTGTCCAATCCATTGCTATAACTATATAACCGACATTCAACCACACAAGTGTCCAGTCCAATATTATAACAATACAGGCGGCATTCAACCAAACAAGTGTCCAATCTATTGTTATAACCATACAGACAGCATTCAATCACACAATTTTATAATCCATTGTTATAACCATAAAGGTGGTATTTAACCTTACACATGCCCAGTCCACTTGTATAACCATACAGGTGGCATTCAACTACACAACAAGGTGTGGTCATGTCAGCGAAAAACATTGGCACCTTGCCGTCTTGACAGACGATAGTTTGTGCTTTGAAAAGGCATAATAACTTTTACCTATGGTGGTAGCGAATGTGACTGGTCAGGCCAATTCGCGCTGTAAATGTCCGTTCACAGTGGGTGCATGTGAACACGTGGTCATTTCCACCATCATGCAACATCTTACGCCTCACACGCTCGGTGTGTGACTTATTTGCAATAATTTTCTCCTTTGTCTTTATTCCATTTCTGATGTTTGCCCTCCATGCAACACGTTCAGCGGCGACTTGCTCCCAATGTGCATTATCAATGCCTATATCAATCAAATCCCGCTTACGCACATCTTTGTATCGTAGTAAAAGCCGACCCTGAGATCTCTTACCCATCTGTATTTCACCAAAACGGATGTCCTTTGGTATTCTACCATTATCCATCCTCCTAAGATGTCCTATCCATCTAAGTCTACGAAGACTGAGCATGGAATAAACCGTCACACAACCTGATCTTTCCAATACTTCAGTGTTTGTGATTTTGTCTTGCCACTTAATACCAAGTATTCTTCGCAGACACCACATATGAAAGCTGTTTAAACGTTTCTCTTGGTGTGAGTAAGTTGTCCAGGTTTCACTGCCATAAAGAAGAGTACTAAGGACACAGACTTGATAGACAAGGACTTTTGTTTTGGCAGTAAGCTTCCTGTTCTCCTAGACTCTTTTTCGTAACCTGTTCATTGTTGTTGTTGCCTTATCAATCCTGATGTTGATTTCCTGGTCTAGGGATAATTTACTATTTACCACTGATCCTAGATATGTAAAATGGTCTACCATCTCTAATTCGGCGTCGTCAATAAAGATTGATGGTACCCTATGTGCACCTTGTGACATAATCTGTGTCTTCTTTTTGCTAATTGTTAAACCAAATTCAGAACAAGTATTGCAGAATGCAGATAGTAGACATTGCAATTCTTCCGCAGAGTGGGTCGTAACTGCAGCATCATCTGCAAAAAGCAACTCTCAGATCAGTACGCTCATAGTTTTGGTCTTGGCCTTCAATCTCTGAGCATTGTAGAGGCCGCCATCAGAGCGTGAGTGAATGTATATACCGCCATCCTGATCACGAAAGGCATATTTCAGTAGAAGTGAAAACTATATTCCAAAGAGGGTGGGAGCTAGTTCACAACCTTGCTTAACTCCACTCTTGATTTCAAACTCTTCAGAAGTTGCACCAACAAACTTGATTATCCCTTCATGCCTTTGTGGAACGATTCCACAATGGAAAGAAGAGTTGGTGGGCAGCCAATCTTCTTTTTTGCCTTGAGCAGACCCTCACGACTGACCAAATCAAATGCCTTTGTGAGGTCGATGAAGGCAATAACCAGTGGTTGATTCTGTTCACGACATTTTACTTGCATTTGTCGCAGTGAGAATATCATATCAATGGTAGACCGGTTCTGTCGAAAGCCACACTGTGATTCGTGGTAGACTTGATCTCCTAGGACTCGAAGTCTGCGCAGAACAATTCTGGCAAATACTTTTCCAACAATACACAGAAGTGAGATACCCCTATAGTTGTTGCAGTCGCTCCGATCGCCCTTGTTCTTGTACAGTGTTATGATTGTCGCTTGTCGTCCCCCGGGGGAAAAGTGGAATCAACAAGCACACCTGTTAATTATCCTTTTCTAAGTTTCTCTCTGCTGGTGGACCTTTGTCTATACACCCCCCTTGTTATTTAAAGTCTTTTTATCACTATCTCTCTCTCTCTCTCTCTCTCTCTCTCTCTCTCTCTCTCTCTCTCTCTCTCTCTCTCTCCCTTCAACCGACAATACCCCTCTTCACATTCCTTCAGCACATACCCCCACTAACACAGGCTTCGAACACAATGATAAAACATTTATTGCAGAACAGTGTCAGTTGTGTGTGCGATGTAAGGGTGTGAATATATGTGATGTTATCTGTCTGGAATGGGTGTCAGACTATATTCTAGGAGCAGCATCAGAGTTTGTCATCATGATACAGCCATTCGACGTCACCATTCACATAACAGGAAATATCTCACCAAGGGCTGTGTCTTTCTGACATGCTGGTGTTCTTCCCACTCTGTTCTGGAAACTTTTGTATGATATAGTCTCCACTGAATTATGTTTATAAGTTAGTCTTCTACGATGGGTAGCGTTGTGATGGTCTGTTGTGATAATATGGTGTGTCCAGTGTGTGCCGCGTGGTTACACACCCGCTTCACACGCGTGATCCGGGACTGTTTCCGGATCCGGTCAGGGATATGCACTACTGACGAGCTCAAATGAGGGCGAAACTCGAGTATAGTGCTTCCATATTGACGTGGATAGGCCTTAGGTTCATAACAGAATGTGATCGGCGTTGCCAGTAGTGGGTTGTGCTCAATATTTAAATTTCATATATATATATTTATCTCCACTCACTGGGAATTTATTATCGTTCAGTTACTGTCTGATCCTTCACTGTTTGTTTGATTTACTAAGGGTCCTTTAGTTCTTCACACACGATATAACGGTCGGTAATATATTCATGGTATTAAAGAAGATAAACACCGATTCAACCACATATAGTCTTACCACTGCAGTTTGTCACTCATGGAAAAATGTTAATGCACGTTTTTACATTTCTATATGGTTGATCGTACATATTTCTGTTCGCCATTGCCTTCTTGTTGAACAGGGTTCATCACTCTTCAGCCTAATGCTGTCGACTCTCTATACTACGTTTACACACGAAAGTTCACTATGCTAGAGTTCTAATCTACATCTATATATAATCACCTTATTTACTAATTCAGGCCTAGAATTAAACCACTTAATTCCATAAAGGAAATGTGCGGGTCGACTTTACACAACCAAGACTTAGTGATATATATTCTGTTTCGGCACTGAATTAAATCTACACCCCTCCGGTCTTAAGTGCAACCTTCAACTAACTTTAAAACGAAATTTCAGTCCACCTATAATGTTCCTGAACTACGTCACTGGGTTTTTCCTTCCCACCCAATCACCCCTGCTCCTACTTCGTCTTTTGATCCTCTTACACCAACCTGCTAACAATAGTCTTTGATAAAGACGATCTCCCGGTATATCGTTGTTTCTGCGTTGTTCAAAGGATTCAGTTCACAGTACCTCCAAACGATCCATCGTTACTTGATATAAACGATCTTACAGGACATCGTTAATTCTCCTTTGATCTCGCCTAGTTTTCCCGGGGATCACGCGATCTACGTCCACGTCTTCAAAAGTACGGCTAGTGTTTGAAGTAACGATCGCTCCCCTTAGAAAATTAGAGGAGCGTCACTTCTTCCCACAACTGTTTCTGTCGTTTCATCCATCAGGAGCGACACCTGCCAGCCATATCATGACAATGATGCTTGAATCTTTGAAATCCTGTGGGGCTTGTCCTTCTCGCCAGCATAGCTCTATTAGCTGGTGAATCTGTAGAGTGAGTGTGTCTTGCCCACCCCTGATAACCTCTTATTAACATCCCATCCTTACCTGGAGCCTCATGTCAGCAACACGTGAAATAAATAGCACCGTATACCGGAAGCTGACACGCTTTGGTTATATCAACCGGCACTGGAATGTGGGAAGACCGGGTTGCTGGCAGAGAGCAGTCTATCACACACTGAGCTCACACAACACTGAGCATTACTGTACATCAGACACACAAGCCGGCCACAGCTCTAGAGTCATGTTTACATCTATTTTGACAGATATTCTGTAGCGACGTGCTACATGTGTCAGACAAGTCTGTGCTTGAAAATATGATAAAACGTTAGTTCACAGAGCGAATACATATGCATCTATCACGACAATGATGAATCTCATAGGACAAGTATGTCATTGAATATGTCAGAAAACACGAGTTCACAGAGTGAATACATAAATCTTTGAAATATGAAACCCGACTTACTGCGTTCACCTCTGTTGTACACGACATATCTGGTCACGTGCTGTGGTATGGAAAAGGTGATGTTGAGGTTTGCGTGTTTGTCGTCTTTATTTGTCCTGCTGCAAGTGAAGCCTTCATAAAACACCGGATTCGAATTCCCATCCACGGCCTTCTGGGACGGGTAACTTTCTAAACTGACAGCCGGATATGGAGCACGTTCTACGTAAGTGCTGGACTGAGACGAGTTTTGTCTTAAGGCAACATTACGACCTGAAATAATCAACATCACACAGGTCACGATAACTGTGTTACATGCATGTGTGAGTAGTATAGTACGAGGTTTATCACGCTTAAATCCGGATCCAGATCCGGAATATTTCCCTCTATAGCACTATGTGACGTCACACGATCCGGTGAAAATTGGATCCGGATTTTCAATCCCGATCCAAAGGGGTATAACCCATGTCTGGTCATATCCATCCCTTTAAAATCCGGCTGGTGTGCGCGTGCGCGTGCGGGTGCGTGGCGCGGGTGGTCGGTGTTCGAACCCATTAACATATGCGAAAAAATACGACCGTTAACAGTTCTACAAACTGTCGGGTGTTTTTCCGGTGCCTAACGTACCATGCATAGTTGCCCACATTAAACCGTCCCCTAATCCTTTTACGCTATGTTAATCACCGATTACAGGTCGACTCAACCTTGTCGCTACATCCTGCTACAAGGGCAGCGCGTGATACCTATAATGACGCACGTAAATCCTACGTCATAACCTGACCAACCTTGTCATATCCTGTCATCTGTATGGGCAGTATTTTGTACCAGGTTAAATCCCTATTCAGTGTACCGGATGCGTGTTATTTAAGCCGGATTAGGGGAAAATAGCACTTGTAGTTAATACTCAAAGTGTCCTCTGCGTTGTTTCCTGTTTCCTGTAACAAGATGACTCGGATTAGGGGACAATATCACTTGTTGTTAAAACTCAAAGAGCCCTCTGGTTTGTTTCCTGTTTCCTGTAGAAAGGTGACTTGCTTTTGTCTAAAAATTAACCAGCAAACCATATGAAAGTTGTATAAATATCAAAAGGGGCTGCTGTGATATTTTATTCTGCAATGTCTCAAGCCTCAGGTGAGCTCCTTGTTGTGACTTTATATTGTCTCTATACAGTTTCGCTTCTTGTCTGATCTTGGTATTATGGGTCCTTCTATGTAGTATTTCAACACTCTTGTTGCAATGGGCAGTGTTTTGTTTTGCTCTTTGCCTTTGTTTTTCATCATGTCTATTCTTATTCTTCCTCTCAAGACATCATATAAGTGGTCACATTCAGCTGTTGAAGAATATTCCCGTGTTTGTTCCATTGTATGTCCTTGTGATAAATAATACTGCAGGTACATTAATGTAATTATTATTTGTATCTTCTAGCTCCGTGCTAAGATAAATACACATGTCAAAAAATTGTAAAAATTTGAAAATTTTTTAAAAGTTTCAAAATGTCAGAAACTGAAAGTTATGTAAGTACCAAGTGTTAAAAGTGTAAAAAATTTAAGATTTCAACAAATTTTAACAATTTTATAAAATAAAAATTTTTTTTTTTACAAACTTTAAAAAGTTTCAAAATGTCAGAAACTGAAAGTTAAGTAGATACCAAGTGTCAAAAGTTTAAAAAAAAAAAACAAACTTAAGATTTCAAAACATTTTAACAATTTAAAAGACAGTTTAAAAATTTTAAAAGTTTTAAAAAGTTTCAAAATGTTCGAAACTGAAAGCTAAGTAAGTACCAAGTGTTAAAAGTTTAAAAAAACACAAGATTTCAACAAATTTTAACAATTTAAAAACAATTTTAAAAATTTTTAAATGTTTAAAACAGTGTCAAAGTTAAGGAAGTAACTACTGATCACTAAAGTGGTTGATTTGTTGTCTCCACAGATTGAAACTTTGCTAACACGGAGGGAGAAACCTTTTTTAGTTGTTTATAACCAGAGAAATCTCAATCACTTTCGGCAAAAGTCAACGTTGTCAACGTTGATGCTCTTATTCCGTCACATCACCACATCTCTGCCTCGTCTATGCTTGTTTATGTAAACATCTTATGAAACATAAGTCTTGTATCATGAAAATGTATGATAACCAACCTGTCTTATTTCTACAGTTATGTATTGTTTACTTTCCGTTCACAAAAGTATTTTGATTTGTTTTCTACAGATTGAATCTTTGCTAACACTGTAAGTATCCTCTTGAACTGTGTATAACCGAAGAAAGCTTGATACAACTATAACTGTGAGCTTGATACAACTGATATTTTGTCACTCTCGGTACAAGTACGTGTGATAGAAGTTTCCCTCATTGCTCTTTGTTCTCTGTGTGTTGAATATATTAAACGAAACATCAGTATATCACTAATTCTGCTGTCTATATGCCTTCACACTGTGTCAAATTCATTGTATATATTATACCAATGTACCTATAATGTCACTGACTTAAGCGTTCTTAATGTTATATTGCTTACACACACACACACACACACACTTATTCCATTCTTCGTCATGATAGCTCATGCAAAGGTGTTTGGTAATTTCAACAGACTGTCGTGCTGCATCACTGACGACTATCTACCAACAAGGAGAGACATCAGCGCAACAAGTGGACAAGTTGTCATCACAAAGTGTGTCTGGACAGTACAATCAGGTTGGTTCTTTATTATACTCTCTCTCGCTCTCTCTCTCTCTCTCTCTCTCTCTCTCTCTCTCTCTCTCTCTCTCTCTCTCTCTCTCTCTCTCTCTCTCTCTCTCTCTCTCTCTCTCTCTCTCTCTTTCTCTCTCAGAGTAATATATGTATTTAAATATATAATAAAAGAAAATATAAGATTATCGGACATCCACACCTTTTTGCTGTAAAGTGTATAACAATAATGTTAATTTATTAAAAATCTTCAGAAAATGTAACGATGTTTGAGCATTTAAAATATAAAAGTCATATTTACATATTCCAAAATAATTAAATAAATATTAAAAACTAAAACATAAGATTTAAACACACATGAAAACATTTATGTATTGAACATTAAAAATGTGGCATGTAAATATAGTGTTGTGTATTTGTTCTCTTACAGATACTTGTGTGCCGTAATCAGACCTATGTCTTCATAAATTATAAACGATGGCTTCAGCAAGAACCGACATGCCCAGCACACAGAAAGAAGGACATTTGTGTATCATTTGTGGGAAGAAGTTTACTTTAGCTAACAATCTTGCCCGTCACATTCGTGGAAATACTTTTAACCACCGATACGGGCACAAAGATTTCATTCACTACCAGAACTTCAGTGCTGACGTTACATTTCGCACTCGGAAACATTCAGACCTAGAATAATGGTGAAATATGTGGCATTACGTCGAAATCCCAGACTGTACGAAGACTTTTACTGTAATAAAGCTGGACATAGTATGCCGGTGTTTGTGGGTGCTTGGAGTCGGAGAGGTCGTGGTATCGGTAGTTTCTTCAGTGGACTCTGTCGCACGATTCTACCCTGGTTAAAAACAGGTGGTAAGGCCTTACTCAGAGAAGATGTCTATACGGGTCTGCGAGTGGCCCAAGATGCTTTAGCTGGTAGGAACGTTGGGGAATTCTTTAAAGAGCATGCCAAACAAGCCGGTCAGTGTCTACTGCAAGGAACGGTCGAGCACGTTAGTCAATCGTGTAGTGGTATTAGAAGAAAGAGACGATCAGCGCCACCGGGTGAACCCAGTAAACGTATAAAACTGACCCCCGCACAGCGTCGAGCTCATAAGAAGAAGCCACAGCACTCGGATATATTCACATAATGGCTCTGATTCACCCTAACTCTTGCGAGTGTCTTCATTCTGGCTTGGATCTGTTTAGCGTACCACCCACGCAGACCGCCGTAGAAGAGGGACAGTGTGCAGAGATACACCCACTCGCGTCTCTAGCTCCAGGCGCACGTATAGAATTTGTTATATCTGGTATGAATGAAGAGTATATAGATCTGTTTAATACTTTCTTACACGTCAGAGCTAAAGTCACATTACCCAACGGTGACAATCTACCACCCACGGCCGACGTCGCCCCGGTCAACTATTACCTGCACAGTCTGTTTTCTCAAGTAGACGTCTCACTCAACGACACGCTAATCACCCCTAGTGACAATAAATATCCGTATAGAGCCTACATGGAAGCTACGTTAAACCATGGTGAGGAAGCCAAAAAGTCATCTCTCGGCCGCCCTTTATTACTATGATACGGCCAAATTCCTCGATGACGTGCTAGGCAATAACAACAAAGGACAAACACACGACGTCAACTAGCCAGTGAGAGTCAAGAAATAAATATGGTGGGTCGACTACACGCCAAAATTTTTGTGCAAGACCGCTACATGATAAACGGTGTGGATGTGAAAATTAAGCTGACTCCGTCCAAAGCCACCTTTAACCTCTTGGCTCCCGATGGGGCACTGGGTTATTCATCCATTATAACATATGCTACGCTGGTGATTTGTAAAGCCAGACTGAACCCGGCCATCGCTCTCGCCCACGAGAAAGCCTTGATGAGAACCAACGTGAAACTACCGATCAAGCGTGTGGCGCTAACTTATGCATATGCTGGGGGGGGGGGGGGGGGAGGATCTGAGCACCTATGGACATGTCCGGAGTGCAATGAAGATACCCCAACTGATAAATGATAACTGATAACTGATAACGATGAGGGCACAGGGAGAAAATCAAATTAACAGGAAAGCAAGCAGCTGACCATTTTGCAGATTCATTCGCACAAGATAACAATATCGAAATTAGTCCAGAGAAACAACAAGAGATTCGAGAGAAAAGGCAACATACAGGACAGACGGAATTAGTACATGAGGTTATGGAGGCACCTATCACAATCAGTGAACTGGAGCTAGCCATATCAAAACTGAAAATGAGAAAGTCACCAGGAGCTGATGGTATCTCCAATGAAATGATCAGGAACCTGGGAGCAGAGGCCAAAGCAAAGCTGTTACAGATCTTCAATAACAGTTGGACCTTAGGCAGTGTTCCACAAGCCTGGAGAGAAGCAATCATGATATCCCTCCTAAAATCAGGGAAAGATAGTTCCATTGCCTCTAGCTACAGACCAATTAACCTCACTAGCTGTCTCTTCAAAACACTGGAGCGCATCATCAATCACAGACTACAGTGGTACATTGAAAGTGAAAACATTCTTGTGTCACAACAGGTTGGCTTTAGGCAGTGCTACTCCACGGAAGATCAGAGAGCCTACCTCTCTAAAGAAGTTGAGGATGCATTCCAAGAGAAGAAGCTGGTACTTACGGCATGGATAGATCTGAAGAAAGCCTTTGACAAAGTCTGGAAAGAAGGTCTGATGAAGAAACTGAGAAACTGTAAAGTCAATGGAAGAATATACAAATGGGTAAAAGCATACTTGCACAATAGAAGAGCCCGAGTACAGATAGACGGTCTTAACAGCAAGGAAGTACTATTGCATCTCTGTGTTCCCCAGGGTGGAGACTTGTCCCCCGCCCCCACACTTTGTCTAATCTTCACCAATGATCTTGTTGCTAATCTACCGGATGGAATTAAAGCGGTAATGTACGCTGATGACCTGGTTTTGGGGAGCACAAATTAACATGCATCAGTGGCCACCATATTGCTACAGAGAGGGGTAGATACATTTGTTGAATGGGCGTGTTAGCATAGACACTGACAAGTGCAGCACCACTCTATTTACCCTCTCTCTGAAACAAAAGGCAGGGATCATCCAGATAAATGGGACACCCCTAAGAGAGGTGTCTCTGTGTCTAAGGTGTCTAAGAGGAAGTCTCTGTGGCGAAGTGGTCAAGCCGTTTGACTCGTGCTCCGAAGGTTGTGGGTTCGATTCCGGGCCGCACCCTTCGGTTTACGAGTTAAATGTTTCGGAGACTCCTGTGGGTCGTCGCTAAAAGCTACGGAGTTCGTGCTTTGTGCGACGCTTTCCGTGCTGCGGAAAGAGACCGAGCCATATGGGATAAAACCCGGTGCATTGAAGTCGACCCTGTCGACTTTTAAGCGACTTTTTTAAGAGAGGATAGAGAGCAAACATACCTTTGTGAAACATTCGACGACAGGCTGACATGGAGAAAAGACATCAAAAAGCAGTAGCAAAAGCCAGAAGGAAAATAGCCATCCTGAGAAAGCTAAGTGGAACCACATGGGGAGCCAGTGGGAAAATACTTAGCAAAGTCTACCAACAGAGCATACGACCACACATGGAATATGGGTCAACTGCGTGGTGTTCAGCATCAAAAACCACACTACAAGAGAGCTGGACAAGGTGCAAAATCAAGTACTTAGAGTCACCACAGGAGGGGTGAGATCAACCCCTATAGTAACAATGGAGAAAATGGGGAGGCCACAAGCACTGAGAGAACGCAGAGATTCAAAAACACTAATACAAGCAAAAATGTTCCTCAGCTATGGGGCGGTTGAAAAGACGTAGTTTTATACACCAGGCCAAACGACTCTTCAGAGAAATCACCGATCTTCCCACAGTTGGTATCCCCCTGACAACTATTCCAGAGCAAACTCCATGGAAAGATGATCATAGACTATCGCTACAAATCCAGACAAAAATGAGAGGAATATTTGATAAGGAAGAACAGAACAGTGTACATCGCAGAACAGCCACTCTCAGCTTCCTTGATAACAAATACCCACAGAATCTCTGTATGCGAGTCTACACAGATGGGTCAGCACAAAATGCTGTCCGAAATGGTGGAGCGGAAGTGTACATAGGATACCCAAATAATAATGGGGACACGGCCAGAGTTCCAACAGTAAAGTACTGCCATAACTATGATGCTGAAATTGAGATAATCAAGATAGCCACAGAGAAATTACAAAATACCAGCCATGGTACACAACCTGTGGTGACATTAACAGATGCAAAATCAGTAATAGAGGCGCTCCTGTCTGGGAAATTGCCAGTTCTAAGGACACTACTTTCTTAACTTAGCAGTCAGCATAAGGTCACCATACAGTGGATACCATCCCACTGTGGAGTACCCGGAAACAACAGAGCTGATCGATTGACTAAGGAAGGTGCAAATGAAGAACAGCCTGATGTGCCCATTACATACCACCAACAGAAAAGAATGATCAAATCAGCCAGAAGGCCACCAAACCCTACTCAAGACGACTACCACGTTATGGGCAGACCAGAACAGGTAATTATTCTGCCCCTCAAAACAGGACACAATAGATTACGCAACCACATGTATACAATATTCAAGATTGGTGACTCAGCCATGTGCACATGTGGTTTGGCGTCGCAGACAGCAGAGCACATACTCCAGGACTGCCCAAACTACAACATATCCAGCCGAACCTTCTGGCCTAGAGAGATAACAGTGGAAGATAAACTCTATGGACCACTGAGTGAACTAAAAACGACTGTTCGACTCATACAAGAGACAACATTGCAGTTATAGACATATTTCAGGCCGACGGAAGAAGGAGAAGAAACCTCTTTTTTTATTTCTGTCATCAACTCTCTTTTCATTCCGAGTTTTTCTAGAACTGTATTTGTTTGTTTTTGTCTCCATGAGACATTTTATCTCTTCTGTATATCCTCACATCCAGGGCCTCCATTTGTCTGTCTAATTGCTTGTTCAATGTCCAAGCTTCCGCGCCATACAGTAGTGTTGAATATACATACCATTTGACAATTCTAATTTTTAATGCGTTGTTAATCGGTATAGATGTTAATAGTGATTTCATGATCTTGAAAACATTGTTGGCCATTCCTATTATCTTTCTGATTTCTGTTTCACTTCTGTCACCATCTGTTATTACATGTCCAAGATGATAAACGTGTTGCATTCCCTAGTATCTCCCTGTTTACCGTGAAGTTCATTGATGACCTCTCGTTTCCATTGCTAATTATCAAAATTTTCGTTTTTTGGGGGGTGGGGGGATGTTACGAATGCTATCTAAGCCACATTTCGCATTATGTCTGTTTACTTATTCCACTATAACTATTGCTCGCTTTCTGCTGGTAACACTGTAACGACAGCACATCTAGTTTATGATTCTTCCATTGATATTGTCCTGGAAGTTCGACTTGTTTAAAAATTCATTTAGTGTATAAGTTGAAGAGGCTTGGGGACAATATGCATCCCCTCCTTACTCCTCCTTTTATCTCTATTGGAGACAAATAATTACTTCTGTATATAATTGACGCCACTTGTTCCCAATACAAGTTGGGTTGGGTTGAGTTGAGCTAAGAACTGACATCACTGCACTCACGACATTCCCATAAGCGCTTCGTTCCCTCGTTCAACAGCCAGCGAAGAGTTATACTGCTAATTTTTCCCAATGCTATCTGATTGAAAGGTATCGTGGTTCTTCCCTCTTAGCTTTGAGATTCTTCCAGAACCCCAGCCGATCCCCCACAATATCATTCTTTCCACATACGGGTTCTCAGTCAGTTCCCCTGCCTTCTCCACCTGGTCCCACCGGCACCCGAACACTTCTCCCTTGTCCTTAGATAATCTAAGAACAAGAGGTGCGTTCCCTGCCAGCCTATCAGCCTTCTCATTCCTCCGCACTCCCGCAGCACAAGTTACTAATAAGTCTGATGTCCTTTCCATCTACTCTTATATCTAGAAGGCATGTAATTAATTAATCGCACATGTTGTAGTCAATCAAAATCTTTCTTGTAGTCTATAAAATATACATAATTATTTTTCTGAACTTCTATATATTTTCAGTCAACATCCTCAAACGGATTATTGCTTCTCTGGTGCCGCTGTCTTTGCGGAACCTGCATCGTTCTTCAGCTACTCTCTCGTCTATTTGATTTGGACTTCTTTCGTGTATGATCTTGAGGAGTAACTTTGTTACATACCTCATTAATCTAATAGTTATGTAATCCTCATAATCAATAGCTCTTGGCTGTTCGTATAGTGTGATGAAATAGATGTTTTTAAATCTTTGGGGATGTGCCCAGTATTACATATATCATTACATATTTCTTTGACAGTCATCATCATCATCAAGAGCCCTGCCAGCTGGCGTCGGCGTTCATGTCTCTCCACAGATCTCGATCTTCGGTGTTCTGGATCAACTCTGTCGATGATATTCCTCCATGCCACTGTCTCAATCCATCCAGCATCATTTCTCTTTGTCTGCCTCTGCCTCTCTTCCCCTCGATCTTTTAGTTCTCCAACGTTTCTCTTCATGACCAAAGAAAGCTGTTTATTTCTTTCTTATTGTTGTATATTGTGTTCTAGTTTCATTAGCCTGTTTCAGGCAGTCGTTGTTAGTTACTCTGGCAGTCCAAGGTATTCCCAACATTCGTCTCAAAAACCTCATCTCTGTTGCGTCCTAATTTGTTCAGGTACATTCCAAGATTTACTGCCATACAGCACAACTGGTTCATTTCAGCACTCTCTTTCTTACATTCAATGATAGTGACTTATTGCACAAGATAATCTTCATTTTCTTAAATGCGGCTTTTGCTTGCCCTATTCTGCTCTTAATCTCTGTTGTACATCTTCCATCTGATGTTATAAATGCTTCTAGGTATTTAAAATTATCCACTTGGTTGAGAATTTCCCCTTCTATTTCTATGTCACATCTTGGTGTCACCATTTTCTTTGATGTCACCATTGTTACTGTTTTTATTGTTTTATGTGTTCATACGTGTATGTTTATGTGATGTGGTCTATGTGTGTGTGTGTGTGTTTAAGTGTGTGTGTTTAAGTGTGTATGTTTAAGTGTGTGTGTGTATATGTGTGTGTGTGTGTGTTTATCCTATGTGTATATGTGTGCTTGTTTACATTATGCGTACATACTTGCATGTGTATGCGATGTGCTCGGGTCAGAAGTCACGCTGCTCTCACTTGAACACACACACACACACACACACACACACACACACACACACACACACACACACACACACGTGAACACACACAACAGCAATATGTGTTTAACTTTCCCCACAGCTCTGTAACGAGTGGGCTACGAGAAAGGGAGGTTGTCATTCGCAAAGTTTGCCATGGACTTACAAGTCTGTAGCTTGCCACAGCTGTAAGACAGTCTCTGCCATGCGACGACCTGTGTGCCAGTGCGTTCATTCAACCAATTCAGTGTTCACACTGAATATTGTGACATGGCCAACAAAAATACATGTGATTAAAAAAAAAAGTCGCTTGAAAGTCGACGAGGTCGACTTCATTGGGGAGGGTTTTTATCCCACATGGCAGCGCGTCGCACACAGCACGAACTCCGTAGCTCCAGCGACGAACCACATGAGTCTCCGAAAAAATGCACTCGTAAACCAAAGGACGCGGTCCTTAATCGACCCGACAACCTTCGGAGTCTGTGTCAGACGGCTTGACTACTTCGCCGCGGAGACCTCATATACACGTGATCACAACATGAACAAACCTCCACTGATGTGCACGGAGCACAGATGCTGTAAGCCCTTCCCGGAGAGAACCACGTAGTAAACCGTCTCGTTCAGGTCACAGTGGATGTCCAGTGTTGTGTTATCCACTCGGGCAGTTCTGGTGTTTGTACAGCTCAAGTCGGCGTCCCACATGTAGTCCCTTTTGAAGTGGACTGTCAGGTTGTAGAGGAGATCTGCCGGGGAAATCAATGGATGAGCTACAAACTACATAGACTGTTGGTGTCAATTTATAGCGCGCGCCTGTGTGTGTGTGTGTGTGTGTGTGTGTGTGTTCATATGCGTTTATGTGTTTATGTGTAACCCATGGCAACAAAAGAGGCCGCCACCACCACCATCATCATTACCATCGTCATGAGCCTGTCAACTAGACTGGGCGTTCATTTCTCTCCACAGATCTCGGGAGCTGGTGTTGGTGATTAATTATGTTTGGAGGAGGAGAGACATTAGTCTTATTGCAGAAATATTGGGCAAGAAAGCCAGAGGAAAACACACGCAGATTTGTGAAAAGCTTTAACAGCTGGTCACAAATACTAAAATAAGGAACATTATTTTCAGCATAAAACAACATGGCAAAAAATGGATCACAACTAAATCTGAACAAGACTGTGTTACTTACAGAACAGCGCTAGGATTTGCCAAACGAACAATTAGAGCATCTAAAGATGAATCCTAGAGATTATACGGTGAACAAATGATGACTCTTAGCAAAGACTACCCAAGAGTATTTTATAAACGTGTCAATAATATGAGAAACAGAGGTGCATGCTACAAGTTAACCACTATCATAAACAGAAAAAGAGGTATACACTAATTTAATCTACAACAAAGACTAGCAACGTGGGCAGAATACTTTCAAGAACTACTTAACGCCACACATAAAAGCATAGAAAAGCTAACTTTTGAAGCTAATATTGTACCTAAAAGCTGTGAACAACTACCAAACTTCATCCTTGCAAAAGTCAAATCATTTATACAGAAAAGTCCTAAAACAAAGAACCGGGTCCGGGTGGAATATATACATAATTTATTCAGGCAGTGGGAAAACAGGAGTTAAATGGCTGACAAGACATTTTAACATAGCGTGGGAAGAAAGAAAAGTCCCAGATGATTGGCAACAGGGCAGTAATTGTACCAATATGGAAAAAAAGCAATATTAGAGAGTGCAAAACATACAAAGGTATAACACTCCTGAGTCATATAGAGAAAATGTACGCAAAACTATTGGAACAAAGAGCTAGACCCATAGTTGAACAACAGTTAAGCAAAGTACAATTTGGTTTCAGGAAAGGTAAAAGTCGAGACAGGAAGACTGAGCTGTTCCACGTCTCTGGTGATCGAGTAAGATGGCAGACATGAGCGCCCACGCTTACCGGCATGGCACATGATTATGGATGGAAGAGTTGCACTGATGCGCTATTTACACTTAGACAAATATGTGACAAAACATCGAATATAGTGACCAGCAGAATATTGTGTCTGTAGATAAGGAACAATTACATCAACAGGCTGTCTAAAAACTAAAGATGGCAAAATCATAATAGAAAATGATCAGATTCTACATGTATGGACAGATTATGTGAAAGATCTGTATAATGATAACAGAGACGAATAGTATGATATTAGATTTAATAACGAAGGACCACCAATTTTGAAGATGGAGGTTCGAAATGTTCTTAAGCATATGAAAGCTGGCAAGGCCCCCGGTGCAGATAACATCACAACAGAAATGATTAAAGCTTTAGAAGAATTTGGACTAGATACAGTCACCAGACTGCTGAACACATTATATGATACTGGTGATATACCTTCTGAATTATGTAACTCTGTATTTATTGCAATCCCAAAGAAATCAGGAACCTTGGAATGTGATCAACATAGAACAATGAGTATAATGAGCCACATCACAAAGATTTTGCTACGAATTATCATGCAAAGAGTGAGGAAGAAAATACAACCTGAAATAGGGGAAGAACAATGTGGGTTTGTAGAAGGAAAGGGTACAGTAAATGTTGTGTATATGCTGTGAACAGTTATTTAACGTGCTATAGAAGTAAACAAGGATATACACCTTTGCTTTATTGACTACACACAGGCTTTTGATAGAGTTAGACATGTCAACATGGTAGATATGCTTGCAGATCTACAAATTGATGGGAAAGACATTAGACTTATAAAAATCATATATTGGAAACAACAAGCTGCCATAAGGATTGATAATGAAGTGGGAAAATATCAACCTATTAAGAGAGGTGTAAGGCAGGGATGTGTAATGTCTCCAAATCTTTTTTCCTTATACAGTGAAAATATTTTCAGGAATGTAGAAGATATAAATGGAATCAGCATTGGAGGACGAAACATCAATAACTTTAGATATGCAGATGATACAGTATTGATTGCAGACAATCCACAAAATCTACAACAATTAGTAGACGCAGTTGTTGTACACAGTGAGCAGCTGGGGTTGGAATTAAATTGTAAGAAGACACAGGTTATGGTCGTCACTAGGAAGAACGAAATACCACAATGTAATATACAAGTAAATGGGAATATTCTTCAACAAGTGAATCGATATAATTATCTCGGAACAGTCATAACATGTGATTGGAGATGCCTTGAAGAGATTAGAACAAGAATCGCCATGGCGAAAGTTGCCTTTAGCAAGATGAAAAACATTATGACCAATAAAAAGATGTCAATTGAAACGAGAAAAAGAGTGTTGAGGGGAAACATAGAGCCTGTTCTTTTGTATGGATGTGAAACTTGGACAACGTGCAGTCAAGCTGAAAAACATTTTCATGGCTACAGAAATGTGGTTTCTGAGGAAAATGCAAAGAATACCATGGACAGATAGAAAAACCAATGACCAAGTACTACATGAGACAAATGAAAATCGTAAATTGATTAGAGAAATTAGACGTAGACAGCAAAATATTTTGGACATGTTATGAGAAGAAATGGATTGGAGAACTTAGTGACAACTGGCAAGATCGAGGGGAACAGACCAAGAGGAAGACCGAGAGGAAAATATCTGGATGGCTTGGCTGCATGGCATGGACGAGACAGGAACACTGAGCTGATCCACGACTCTGGTGATCGAGTGAAATGGCGAGTCATGACCACCCACGCTTTCCGGCATGGCACATGATTGATTGAGAAAAGGAAAAGACTTTCGATAGAGTAGACAGATACAAATTATTTACCATCCTTGAAGACTACGGTATACAAGGACAATTGCTATTTAAAAACATCATAACCATGTACCACTCGAGCCAAAGTGCAGTAAGAACACAAGAAGGTTTATCAGATATGTTTAACTTCAATACAGTAGTGAGACAGGGAAGTGCGCTCTCGCTGCTGTTATTTAATATCTACATAGACAGAATATCCAGAGAAGCAAGCCTTGACAGAAAAGATTCAGAAAATGTTGAGCACTTTACTTCAGGCGAAACAACAGATCCACATGCAATAAATGAACTTCTATTTGCAGACGATAAGTGCCTGTTTTATAGTGACGATGAGGGCTGACTGCAACATCATAATAATAATCTGAGTTCAACATTCAACAGATACAATATGAATATAAATACAGCCAAAGCCGAAGTAATGCAAGTTAGCAGATCTCCTGGTCCACTAAGTATACAGATAAATGGCACAACTCTGAAACAAGTTAAAGAAATCATATAGATTGGATGTATGATCACAGAGGGTGTAAAATGTGATGGAGAAACCGAGAGCAGATGTCAAAAAGCGAGTGCACTTTCATATCAACAATCACCCATTCTGAAACTTCAAAAAATTTCCGTGTCCGCAAAACAACAGATAATAAACAGCATATTCACACCAACCCAATAATATCCAATCTCAAACTTGGACATTATCCAAATCACACTTACGCAAAATCAACACCTGCAAGATGAAATGCCTGAGGAGAGCTGCAAACCTAACAATCCGAGACCGAGTAAGAAATGCTGTTATCAGACAGACAGTGGGATCAACATCTTGTGCCACATTTATTAAAAGGAAAAAGATCAAATGGTTTGGCCATGTCGTTAGAATGCAACAGCAGTAACTACCATCACTGGCCTAACATCAAAGATCATCTGCGACGATACCAAGAGGACGTCCAAGAAGAAAATGCATTGACGACGATATTGTACAATCACACGGAATAACACTATCCAGTGCCGTCCATCGGGCGCTGGAAAGCAAATTATTCCTCCCCACGACGCTTGACGGCAGAAGTGGATGATGATGATGATGATGATGACGACGACGACGACGATGATGATGATGATGATGATGATGATGATGATGATGATGATGATGATGATGATGATGATGATGATGATGATGACATGGCAGTGGGGTACTGAGGGTCGTGATCGCCAACATAAGATCCAGACAAGAAGAAGAAGAAGAAGAAGAAGAAGAAGAAGAAGAAGAAGAAGAAGAAGAAGAAGAAGAAGAAGAAGAAGAAGAAGAAGAAGAAGAAGAAGAAGAAGAAGAAGAAGCAAGAGGAGGAGTAGGAGGAAAAGATACATTAGAAGAAAAGGTGTGTCCCAATTGTGGAATGGCTGCCATGCCAATCAGTGCGGTTTGTATTGTTTGCGCTCACTATTTGTGCATGTGTTGTCTGTGTGGATGTGAGTGTTTATGATCGCGTGTATGTGATCGTGTATGTACGTGTGTGTGTATGTGTGTGTGTGTGTGTGTTTGTGTGTGTGTGTATGTGTGTTCGCATGTGTTTGTCTCTGTCTTTAGAACAAATAAGCACAATGCATGTTCTCATGTCCCTCTAAACATTCTATGCACTCAGATGTATTCATTTATTGGGGATGAATGTCTATGACAGATGGATGTCCATGGCAGATGAATGTCTATGACATATGAATGTCTATGACAGATGACTGTCTATGAAAGATGAATGTTTATTGAAGATGAGTGTCTATGAAAGATGAATGTCTGTGAATGATGGGTGTCTATGACAGGTGAAGACTTTGCTAGGGCACTGACCTTACCTGGTTTACTGAGGCGAACCCTAATCCAGGTCACGTGGTACCGGTTGCCTAAAGGGACAGTAACCTCTTTGTCCGTGGAAGTTTCTAGGCACGTCGTGTCGTTACCATCTGTTGCATCCCGAGCTGAAGCTCCGTCGTAGGCCAAGTCCACTATGGACAGAATGTTTAGTTTGAATAAAGAAGCCACAAAAAATAAATTGCACGATTTATTGCCTGGCATATGTAGCTGCATCGCGTCAGGTACATACTGCAGAAATCACACAATATATAATAAAGTAATTAGGTAAATCATTCAAGCTGATATATACACATATTCGCGTGATGAGCCGGTTCCGTAGACGTTGCATTACGTCATCCCATCGAAAATTTAGTCGGATAAATACCTTGAGTTTAGGGACTGAAGTTACGTCGGATTTTGTTTTCGGCTATTGGCAGTGGCACTTCATAAATCCTGTCGATTACCCATTCAGGTGTAAGATATTCTTCAGATTTTCAAATTCCTCTAGCAGACTGTCCTGGCTGCATATCTACCTAGCAAGGTCAAACAGTGTCCGTACTAAGCCCCGTTTGTACAGGACAGATGCGAAGCCCCTAAACATTTAAGTATTGGCCAGTTGGTGTTTCTTTGCGGTACACCGATCTTTGAATTCTGCCATCTGCTCTACGTCTCATTAGAATATCTAGGCACGGCACCGCTTCGTTGTGTTCGTATTCCATAGAGAGATGTTCTTATGCGTCTGTGTCATTATGGCCTGGAACTATATTGTTTATAGCTCGTCTGTGGTGATAATTGGTATATCGTCCACATAGCGACTGTAGAACACTTAAGTTTTTCATATCTAAGGATCTCTTTTCTTCTAAATGTGCCATTAAGATGCACTCTAGAATAGGACCAAGAGGTCCCCCCTTTGCCATTCCGTCATTACGGCGGTATGATATTTTTAGAAAATTGAATTGTATGTTGGTGGCACATAGTAATAATAGCCACTCCAGAATAGATGTCGGTATGCCTAGATTAAGTTGTTTGTCTTTAATGCGTTCACTTAGTCCCTCGCCAGCATGCAAACTCACTCCGACTTCAGAGTACTTGTAATTTTAGGTCCCCAAGTCAAGGACGATCGGTCAACAATTTAGTCCAACTGTCCGGTGTAGAGGTTGAACCCCTTAACTCGGCATCAACACACCGGATGTTTATGAACACGCGTACTTATCCATTCGGCTATGCTGACCTCCATTCTGCTGATGATATTCCTCTATGCCATCGTCTCAGTCCATCCATCCTCATTTCTCTGGTCTTCCTCGGCTTCATTTTCCCTTGATCTTTCCAGTTACCATGATGTTCTCCAGTGCCTCTCTTCTTATCCCTTGACCAAAGCACGCCGTATGCCTCTTTCTTATTGTTGTATATAGTTAGCCACATTTAGAAAATCGTCGTTAGTTACTCTGGCACCCAAAGAACTCGCAACATTCGTCTCAGGAATCCCATCTCTGTTGCTTCCAAAGTCTTCCTAACTCGTTCATTTACATTCAAAGATTCACTGCCATACAGCAAAACAAGTTCTATATAGCATTTCAGCACTCTCCTTCTTACATTCAATGATGGTGACTTATTGCATAAGATACCTTTTCATTATTTCAAATGCGGCTTTTGCTTGCCCTATTATGTTCTTAATCTCTGTTATAAATGCCCTTCATTCATTCATTCATTCATTCATTCATTCATTCATTCAGTAACATTTCCTTTGCAGAACCTCGCTCCCATAACAACCTTCCGGAAACCTCTCGATCATAAGCAAGATGTCCCGCGTCCGACACACCCATATAGAGATCATCCGCCGCATCCTGCTTGTCGCTTGTCGTCCCGGGAGGAATGTGGAATCAACAAGCACACCTTTAAGATCCTATTACTTGGGAATTATTGACAGACTTTTGTCTACACTCCTCCGTTCTGTCTTCTACTCACTATATCTCTCTCACTCTCTCTCTCTCTCTATTATTCCTTCATAACATACCCTGACAACAGTTTCCTCCAACAATTAATAAAATATTTATTGCTGAAAACTATGTCCGTTGTATGTATTGAATATGTATATGTAATTTTTAGTGTCTTCTATTGTGAGTGCGAGATAGGACTCTGAATGTCTATGCTCCGTATCACATCTCTCATTTGCATACGGCCAAGCCACAAGACATCACACATATATGGACAGCTCTCACCCTGGATGCTCCGCTCCACTTGAGTCTGGATGTAATCCAATATTGAAATAATGTTCAACGTCCCATCACCATACAATAATGCGATTATGATAAGTCTCGGACTTTGACAGATATCCCGTATTGAAAGCTAGTACAATCCATCACTGAAATACATCACCACTGTCTCTTAATTACTTAACAGTTTTTGAATACATGTAAACTGTTCTTGAATTCTTCAATGTTTCTTTTAGGGGAGTACCCACTTCAAATATATTTAGCCTATGTCGTTTTGCCTTTATAGAATGAAAGTCTTTTCCATGGTTTTCAAAAACCTGTTATTTGCCATTCGTTATGTCGGCCCACGATTAGTGAATGGCTATGTTTAAGTTGTTCTAGTGAAGTACTTTCACTGCACAAGTGAAGGTAATTTCTTTAATCTTCTTTGAGTATGTCAGGAGTTTTCGTGAAACCTGTGGGAGATATATTTAATCAGGTGATATGAGTCTGCTTCAGACTAATTCTTATGTGAGAGCCTTTCTCCAGCCGTACTCAGACGCTTCCGAAAGATACTCTGACATAAGACAGATGAGCTAAAAGAAGGAAATGGTAAAAGCCAAGCACAAACACCTAGTTCCCTATGCTAGACTATTACGCTAAGGCTAGATTACCTTATATAATCTATGTTAGTCCATGAATTGAAATACACAAGCACATATGCACTAATATCCCATCGCCTTTAAACAATAAGGGACTTATATCTCTTTTCTAATAAAGGACACATAGATATTCTCCGTCCAGTTTAAGAGCACACACTAACTACAAAAACAAGTTTACAACTATTTATACTCAGTTTCCAATTCTCCGTTCTTGTTTGATGTTCATACATCAACAATCAACTTTGCCGGGATTCCCCCATCAAAGAATGTTGAAGTCACGTAATCGGTCGTTGTCGCTCCGTCCCGTTTTTCTCCGCTATTCCCCGTTTTCCCATACGCTCGTACATCAATCAGTTTTAACTCTTTTATCCACGTCTTCGTGTGTTCCACAACCAGATGTCTCCGCGTTGTTTTGTCCGGTGACATCGGCAGACAATGATCCCTCACACTGTATCTTTCTTCTATACCATTCGGTCAATAACCTTCACTTTGTCATCGCTCAAGACTGAAGGCTCGATTGTTATTCTGACTCACGGTCCATAATTTTCCATCCTCATACATTGCAAGTAATATTATATTCCAGTTTATCGGGGAATAACTAAACTCGCAGTATCCCGTGACACTGCTCACATTTTCTCTTTTGCCTGCCTCTTCCTCTCTTCCCAGGCATATACTCCTCCATTATTGTCGCTCCAAACTTTCATGACGTTTTAAGTGACCAAAATATTTCAGTTTTTTGTTTTGTTTTATCATCTTTAATAGCCAACACTCTTCAATATTTAGCTCTTGAAGTATGGATGCATTTGTTCTTTTCTTTACCCAAGATATTCTTAGAACCCGTCTATAACATGTATATTCAAGGGCATTTATGCGCTGTTCAGCTTGTTTAGTAAGTGTCCAGGTCTCACAGACGTATGTTGCAATGGGAAAGATGCATGCTCTTGGAAATCTAATAAATGTCCTTAGGTATTTAAAATTATCCACCTTTAAGCGTGTTCCCTGCTATTGTCATTTCACATTTTGGAGTCACCTTTTTCATTGATATAACCATTGTTACCGTTTTCTTGATATTCTAGAGACCCCGTTCTTTGTACCCTATGTTACTACAATGTCCAACAATTGTTGTAAATTTGTTGCATTACAATTACCGTAGGAATATGTGTGATTTGTATTTCGGCAGTAAGAATTTGCCGTTTCTGTGTTTTATAAACGCCTACTGAAACATTGGGACGTCACTGCAAGTTGCTGCTTGCTGTTATGAAAGCTGCAGCAATAAATGCAGGGATAAGAATAGTTTATACAACAACGATAACAGAGTAATACAGCAGTGATAGCAGAATACATGGCGAATGAGCCAGTTACTGCTAACACCATGTACCTTAGATGTGTTATCTTTGTTTAATCTACGAAAAATTTAACTCAGCTCACGAATCCAGTGATGAACGCCTTCCAGGTCTACACCGATGACGCCACCCACAAAATGCCTGACGCTGTCATACAACATGGGCCGCAACTCTCATATAGCATGCTTTTTGCACGTCTTCGATCTCATCACGGGGCGCCGAGTCAAGAAGCTATCTCTTGAACTTCCTACCGCATCACGCCCAAGCTGTCTGCAATGTGTCTTGTCCTTCGTGCTAGTCGACCGCTGCCACTTCTATCCACGCCTCCCATCACTGTTCTCTCCAAACCTCTGTGATGTTTAACATGGACACAGTATTTCAGCGTCCGTGACACAATGATGTCTATGAGTCAGGTGTCTTCCATGTCAGGCCTTGTAAGATTTCAGTATTTTACCTCTTCTCCTCGATCCACGATATTCTAAGAATTGTTCTGTAACATTTCAGGTGAAGAGCCAAATGTTCTTCTTTAGTCGTTAGTCCTGGTAACAACTTCACAACAAAGGATCACCCCATAATGATCCGTTTCTGTTCCTGTGAATATCACACAAAAGTGCTCTTAACTGTCATATGTAAAAAGACCAAAGCAATCCCGACAAATTAACAACACGCACAAGCATACATGTATAAGGCTGCTGTCAGATTTTCAACACAATAGTCCGCCAGAAAATTTACAGTTCATCCTTGAAGGAAGCTGCAGTCACTAGAAACCAGTAGTTGAACACACATTACTGCATAAAGCAAAACCAGCTAGATCACCAAGCGGCTGTCATGTTTCTGAACATGCAGTTCACAATACAAACCACAACGGACAGATGTAAAAGTATTACAGACGAAATCCACAGCTCACAGTGTCACTCCACGCAATTAGCTCTGTAGCTGGGCGACGGAACCATGTATTACTAGTCCAACATGAGGAAAACGCGTAGCAAACTGTAGCCAGAAGCAAAAACACTCCTGAAGCCTTACCAGCCCAACAGCCTATCCGCAATACTGAACCCAACGTCTTTCTTCGTCTTCTTCAGTGATTGCGAAATTGTTCACGATTCACTTCCATATGGTGTCAGGAGGACGATGCAACCTTCAGTTGCTTGCTAGGGTTGTGATGTAGGTTCTTACTACTGTAAAAATGAGTTGAGTCAAGATCCGACATCGCATCGCTCAGGACATTCCAAAAGTGCTCCCTCCTCATCTGCCAGCTTCCCAATACAAATACTACCAGTTGCAATCTGATAGTGTGACCGTGCGGTCTTGCCTTGGAGAACTGAGTTTCTGCCAAATCCTATGCTCACTTGCTGCCGTGGTGAGGGGAACATAAGAACATACAAATATAGAATGCACGCCCAGTGTGTCGGTGCGGTCGTTCTGTGATTGTTTCACGGAATCATAAAAGTTTTAGGGAAGCCACAAACACATTATATTGACATATATAGCTTCCTGACACACAATAGCCGCCTGGGCCAAGTTCATGGCCAACTGCCGATAATGTCAGAGACGGAGGGGCGGCGGTTCGAACTTTGGGCTTGCCGTCTGCGAAAGTGACAGACAGATTGACCACGTATTCCTCCCTGCACTCAGGTCTATAACATGTCATGGCGCTATCATATTGCAGGCCCATAGCAGGAAACTTCTTCAGGGGCAATTATGTTAGTATTTATTCATGTTGTTATAGGATACTACTTTTTTTTTTTTTTTTTTTTTTTTTTTTTAAATTCGCGTATCCTTTACAGGACATCGCTGTCAACAGAAGATGGTTTCAGCTGTCTGTTGATTTCTTGGCAAGATTACGCTCAGTAGTTTGCCATTGCTTTCTGAGCGGCCGGCTCAGTTATCCCGCAAGTCACCAGCGGGGGTAGAACCGCTTCCAGTTCTCGCCCGCTACGAGACCCTGCGTGATAAACGGGATTACGGAGAAAGCGGTGTAACCCCTCGGCCAGAGAGACCGGCAGGATACTAATAGTGGTATGTAAATACACCATATTCCAGGCAGAAGGTGTATATTGACTAATGTGGTTCTGCTTGGTCTCGGTTCCAATCTCATCTACTGGTTTTTGTTCTCTGAACAGCGTTGCTCTAGATTAGTCACAGTCTCTTGTCAATAATCATCTAGAATACACACAAGTTCTTACAATCATTGCTTAGACTAGATACCGTTTGTCAGCATAGCTCTAGACTAGATACCTTCTATTGCCAACATTGCTCCAGACTAGATAGATACCGCCTATTGCCAACATTGCTCTAGACTAGATACCTTCTATTGCCAACATTGCTCTAGACTAGATACCTTCTATTGCCAACATTGCTCTAGACTAGATACCTTCTATTGCCAACATTGCTCTAGACTAGATACCTTCTATTGCCAACATTGCTCTAGACTAGATACCTTCTATTGCCAACATTGCTCCAGACTAGATACCTTCTATTGCCAACATTGCTCCAGACTAGATACCTTCTATTGCCAACATTGCTCCAGACTAGATAGATACCGCCTATTGCCAACATTGCTCTAGACTAGATACCTTCTATTGCCAACATTGCTCTAGACTAGATACCTTCTATTGCCAACATTACTCTAGACTAGATACCTTCTATTGCCAACATTGCTCCAGACTAGATAGATACCGCCTATTGCCAACATTGCTCTAGACTAGATACCTTCTATTGCCAACATTGCTCTAGACTAGATACCTTCTATTGCCAACATTGCTCTAGACTAGATAGATACCGCCTATTGCCAACATTGCTCCAGACTAGTCACAGTCTCTTGTCAATATTTATCTAGAATACACACAAGTTCTTGTAATCATTGCTTAGACTAGATACCGTTTGTCAGCATTGCTCTAGACTAGATACCTTTTATTGCCAACATTGCTCTAGACTAGATACCTTCTATTGCCAACAATGATCAAAATTAGATACCTTCTATGACCCACATTGCTTAGACTAGATACCTTCTATTGCCAACATTGCTCTAGAATAGACGCCGTCTATTGTCAACATTGCTCTAGACTAGGCACCGTTTATTGTCAACATTGCTCTAGACTAGACACTGTTTATTGTCAACATTGCTCTAGACTAGACACTGTTTATTGTCAACATTGCTCTAGACTAGACACCGTTTATTGTCAACATTGCTCTAGACTAGACACCGTTTATTGTCAACATTCCTCTAGACTAGACACCGTTTATTATCAACATTGCTCTAGACTAGTCACCGTTTATTGTCAACATTGCTCTAGACTAGACACCGTTTATTGTCAACATTGCTCTAGACTAGACACCGTTTATTGTCAACATTGTTCTAGTCTAGACACCGTTTATTGTCAACATTGCTCTAGACTAGACACCGTTTATTGTCAACATTGATCTAGACTAGACACCGTTTATTGTCAACATTGCTCTAGACTAGACATCGTTTAATGTCAACATTGTTCTAGACTAGACAACGTATATTGTCAACATTGCTCTAGACTAGACACCGTTTATTGTCAACAGTGCTCAAGACTAGACACCGTTTATTCTCACCATTGCTCTAGACTAGACACCGTTTATTGTCAATATTGCTCTAGACTAGACACCGTTTATTGACATCATTGCTCTAGACTAGACACCGTCTATTGTTAACATTGCCCTGGCTAGATAGCGTATATTGTCAACATTGCTCTAGACTAGACTGTGTCTATTGTCAACATTGCTCTAGACTAGTTACCGTCTATTATTAAAATTGCTCTAGGCCAGACACATTTTCTTGTCAACATTGCTATAGATATACACATTTTCTTGTCAGTATCGCTTTAAATTAGTCTCTTGTCGATTTTGCTCTAGACTACAATTAGTCTCAATGAAACATTGCTCTACTGTGAAATTATCCTGGTGACAACATTTAAAATGAACCCAGCCTCATGGCAACTTTTGTAGTAAACACCGCCTCATGGCAACATGTGTAGTGAACACAGACCCATGGCAATATGTTTAGAGAGCAGTCTCATGGCAACATTTGTAGTGAACACAGCCTGGCCATCCAATTACCGCGTGACAGACAACTTGACGATTATTCTTGGAGCATCCAAGTCTAGACAGTGTGATAACGCTATCATATCACAGACAGGTCTAGATAATATGATAACGCTATCATATCACAGACTGGTAAACTATTCCTGGCGCATACCACAACCCCATTGCAGCTTCCTGTTTTGGGACATTTCTATTTTATCCCTACAGTAATGACGTCACAATAGCGGGTCAGTCGGTACCATACTGTTGTCGGGTGTAAATGGTTTGTACTGTTGGCTCCTAAGCTAGAAACAACAACAAACACGTTTTGTACTTTTTACAGCTTAGAAACGACTTCAGAATGTTCACAGCAAAAATTACCCCACCACCTAAACGTCGCAGTTTTATATAAACAAATATTTATTAGGCGTCTGCGATGACATAGATTCCATACACCACCAGATCTTCATTCAAATGTATAATTAATGCAATGTATCGTGTTCCTGCGTATGGCCATCCGTCAGGAATCCCTATTAATTATATGGTCCCTGTCGTCAAAGGCTTACTTGCCATTCTGCTGCTTATCACTCTTAACTGTAAATAATCACTGCCAAATGTTATACACTTACAAGTTCCCCGGCCGAATGCCTTAGAAACACATTTCCGGCAATATATCGCGTCATATCATGCGACCGTTCATAACTAAGTCCTTGCAGGGTTAATCAATATTCGTCTCAGTCCGTTTGTTCACTTTTTCAGTGAGTTGTTCTCATATGCTGTTTTCTCTTTTCTTGTGGATTAACTCTTAGGTTCTGCGAGTCCAATCCATCACCTTTGACACTCTATTAATTCTCTGCGTGGTACTTTTCGGGTCATGACAGCCGGGTTCTGCATCAAGTTTAGGTAACAGACAAAATTTAGAGGTAGGACAGTAATGACGTCACAATAGTTGTTCAGTCGGGCGGTACATCAAGTTTAGGTAACAGACAGAAGTTAGAGGTAGGGCGGTAATCTGTCGGCATAATATGTTTCACCATCAATCGGTATTCAAACGTGTGTCAACATTTAGTAAACAAACACACATAACCGAAGGCTTACCGTACTGACAGGCGGGACCGAACCAGCCTTTCTGGCACGGGATACCAGGTCCACAGGCACCCTTATAGGTGCATTTATTGTCTGCACACCGGCACTTGTACTGACACAGGGATCCGAACCACCCAGATCTGCAGTCTGAGAGACCATCTACTTTAGTTTTTACACCAACTCATTTGGTAGATTAGAATTGTGTGTGTGTGTGTGTGTGTATGTGTGTGTGTGTGTCTATATATATATATATATTTATGTCATAAAGAATAGTACTAAGGACTAAGGACACAGGCTTGATAGACTAGTGTGTGTGTATATATATATATATATATATATATATATATATATATATATATATATATATATATATATATATATATATATACACACACTAGTCTATCAAGCCTGTGTCCTTAGTCCTTAGTACTATTCTTTATGACAGTGTGAAGCCTGAACAACTTACTCACGCCAAGAGAAACGTTTAAACAGCTTTCATAGGCGGTGTCTGCGAAGAATACTTGGTATTAAGTAGCAAGGCAAAATCACAAATACTGAAGTATTGGAGAGATCAGGTTGTGTGACGGTGTATTCCATGCTCAGTCTTCGTAGACTTAGATGGATAGGACATCTTAGGAGGATGGGTGATGGTAGAACACCAATGGACATCCTTTTTGGTGAATTACAGGTGTGTATGAGATCTCAGGGTCGGCCTCTACTACGATACAAAGATGTGCGTAAGCGGGATTTGATTGATATAGGCATTGATAATGCACATTGGGAGCAAGTCGCCGCTGAATGTGTTGCATGGAATGCAAACATCATAAATGGAATAAAGACAAAGGAGAAAATTATTGCAAATAAGTCACACACCGAGCGTGTGAGACGTAAGATGGTGCATGCTGGTGAAAATGACCATGTGTTCACATGCATCTACTGTGGACGAACACATACAGCGCGAATTGGCCTTATCGGTCACATTCACCACCGCCATGGGTTGTGGTTATTAAGCATTTTTGAAGCACAATGTTACAAACTATCCTCTGTCCAGACGGCAAGATGCCAATGATTTTATTATACTTGTCATAAAAAAAATAATTGAATTACAATCCTATAAGACAGAACCGATGCTCCTTCAGAGTTGCTCAAGAAACACACACGGACTATACTGCCTGGCAGTGAATTACGATAATCAAGAAATTGAATAAGTAGACCGCATAGCAGTGAAATGAAATATTCAAGAAATTGAATAAATATATTACAGATCAGTGACTAAACAATAGTCAAGTTTGGAAATAGAGAAGTACATTGTGTCAGTAGAACCATCGCCGACCGTCAAGGAGAATTAAGGTCATACGTAGCGCGTTCTAATTTTTAACTTGCGTACCGAAGACAATTCTGAAAAGGATCTAGCGCTCCCAGTGCAACAAACATACCAGTTTCCATGGAATCCCAGTACTACACTGCCCTTTGTCACTGGCATAAATCTTTCCTGACATAATTACTATCTTTTTCCTGTTGTAAACTGTCAAGCATGGTTTGCTGCAAATGCCCAAGTCTAAGTCGAAACAATTTCGCTCCAGCTTGAACTAAAGAACTGGCCTGAATAATATGGATGCATTCCTCCTGTTGAGTAAAGAATTGCTCGGAACATTTTATTCTGTTAGCCTAAGTTCCTATCGGACACTCCTTTATCTACTCCCTTGTGAATCGGTACAATTATCTCGGAACAGTCATAACATCTGATGGGAGATGCCTTGAAGAGATTAGAACAAGAATCGCCATGGCGAAAGTAGCCTTTAGCAAGATGAAAAACATTATGACCAATAAAAAGATGGCAATTGAAACGAGAAAAAGAGTGTTGAGGAGATATATAGAACCTGTTCTTTTGTATGGATGTGAAACTTGGACAATGAGCAGTCAAGTTGAAAAACAAGTGATGACTGCAGAAATGTGGTTTCTGAGGAAAATGTAAAGAATACCACGGTCAGATAGAAAAATCAATGACCAAGTACTACAGGAGACAAATGAAAATCGTACATTGATTAGAGAAATTAGACGTAGACAGTCAAACTATTTTGGACATGTTATGAGAAGAAATGGATTGGAGAACTTAGTGTTAACTGGCAAGATCGAAGGGAACAGACCAAGAGGAAGACCGAGAGGAAAATACCTGGATGGCTTGGCCACATGGCATGGACGAGACAGGAACACTGAGCTGATCCACGACTCTGGTGATCGAGTGAAATGGCGAGTCATGACCACCCACGCTTTCCGGCATGACACATAATTGATTGATTGATTGGCGACAGAATCCTATGCTATGTCACACCGTCCTGGCGTGGATACATTTCCTTAGAATAAATGCACATAATTCACTTGTATTCGAACATAAATACAATGTATTAATATTAATAGAGACAACTTACCCCGTTCCAAAACCCGTCTCTTCTCACTCCGAGGGTCGGGGCACTTAACAATGTTAACAAACTGTGTGGTTTAATATTAGACGTCAATATAATATAATATAATATAATATAATATAATATAATATAATATAATATAATATAATATAATATAATATAATATAATATAATATAATCAATCAATCAATCATGTGCCATGCCATAAAGCGTGGGCGGTCATGACTCGCCACTTCACTCGATCACCAGTGTCGTGGATCAGCTCAGTGTTCCTGTCTCGTCCATGCCATGTGGCCAAGCCATCCAGGTATTTTCCTCTCGGTCTTCCTCTTGGTGTGTTCCCCTCGATCTTGCCAGTTGTCACTAAGTTCTCCAATCCATTTCTTCTCATAACATGTCCAAAAAATATTGACTGTCTACGTCTAATTTCTCTAATCAGTTTACGATGTTCATTTGTCTCCTGTAGTACTTGGTCATTGGTTTTTCTGTCTGTCCATGGTATTCTTTGCATTTTCCTCAGAAACCACATTTCTGCAGCCATCAGATGCTTTTCAGCTTGACTGCTCATTGTCCAAGTTTCACATCCATACAAAAGAACAGGCTCTATGTATCCCCTCAACACTCTTTTTCTCGTTTCAATTGACATCTTTTTATTGGTCAGAATGTTTTTCATCTTGCTAAAGGCTACTTTCGCCATGGCGATTCTTGTTCTAATCTCTTCAAGGCATCTCCCATCAGATGTTATAACTGTTCCAAGATAATTGTACCGATTCACTTGTTGAAGAATATTTCCATTTACTTGTATATTACATTGTGGCACTTCTTCCTTCCTACTGACGACCATAACCTGAGTCTTTTTACAATTTAATTCTAACCCCAGTTGCTCACTGTGTACAACAACCACATCTATTAATTGTTGCAGGTCCATGCGCATTGTCTGCAATTAATACTGTATCATCTGCATATCTAATGTTATTGATGTTTCGTCCTCCAATGCTGATTCCATTTATATCCTCTACATTTCTGAAAATATTTTCACTGTACAAGGAAAAAAGATCTGGAGACATCACACATCCCTGCCTAACACCTCTCTTAATTGGCTGATACTGTCCCACTTCATTATCAACCCTTATTGCAGCTTGTTGTTTCCAAGATATGTTTTTTATAAGTCTACTTAATGTCTTTCCCATCAATTTGTAGATCTGCAAGCATATCCACTATGCTGACATGTCTAACGCTATCAAAAGCCTTTGTGTAGTCAATAAAGCAAAGGTGTATATCCTTGTTTACTTCTATAGCACGTTCAATAACTGTTCGCAGCATATACACAGCATTTACTGTACCCTTTCCTTCTACAAGCCCGCATTGTTCTTCCCCTATTTCAGTGTCAACAACTCAACTGACAGGCACTAACGGATACTTCTCCCACACCAAACAAGAATACTTGCAAGTCGTGTGCGAGGAAATTACATGGTACATTTTATTGCCGTTGGCTCGCTACAAGCAGGTAACAGTCGCTAGTAAACACACAACATAAAGCCACAGAAATTATCTATCACTAGTTGCTAATGCCTATGCTAACTCTCTATCTATTTAGTTAAACACAAAACCCCTATCGCTACTCTAACGAGGTGCACACTACAAGTCCTGTCCTCCCGTCTGACGTTCTTTCATCCCGTCGTCACACACCACGCGGATCGACCTTGACCTTGGTGCGTGTTGCCTCACATGGCACGCTGCTCGCAGACGTGGTATGTTGAGTGGATACTCAACTTCTCCGTGGCTACCACGAGGCGTGATGCTATCGTGATTAGAGTGCTAACTCTCTGAACAACGCCTGCGTGTCTCATGAGGGAATGGATAACCATCTCCCATTACCTCATCTCCCCTGCCCTTACCTCGGGCACCGTATCACCTCCTGGCCTCTTCAAGCTTGACTGCTCTTCCTGGCGGAGGGGATGCGGTCGAGTCTTTGACACACACCCACCCCTCCTGTGTTGCGTCATCAACTTTCACTCATTGGTTGTGACGCAAGAGGTTTCTAAAAAAATTTAATGTCTCTAATTTTTTTGTCAAAGACTCTAGATAACCTGGCTTTGGGCACTCTAATAGACTTCTACTGACTATTGTCACAATGTAGCAAAACTTTACTTGGCTACTGGCAATCGCCACAAACTTGACTGGTTGGCGTGAGCCCTCTTCTCACATGCTATATTATATTTATTAGAGGTATGTCTGAACCGGACCGTTGTCTTATAAGACCTGCCCTCACATAGTAAATTAACTTACTACCCATACAAAGTTGACTTTTTTAGGGTCAACACATGAATTGCTTCATGTCCCCCCCATATAATATTTAACAACCATTATACAAGAGTGTGTGCGACAGGCTTTACCTACTTCGCTTCCGCGTGTAAAGTCCTATTTCACTGTTAAGTTAGTTTTTCGTTGTCTATTATGTCCCCTGACCCGAAGTTATCTCCCTTTGATCTAGAAAAAGTGTATGTAATTTATCTGTTTGTTTTTCTGGTTGTTTGTGTGTTTGGATATAATTAATCTACTAATCTAACTTCTAATCTATGTTTCTACCTCCTATGTGTATGTATGTTAGTTTTTTAAGTGTCATAATTTGGTTAAATGTGGCCACAAACAGGTGTATAACACTAATTCGTGACTACATTCCCTTGTTATGAAACCCCAAAATACTGTAATCTAAGTTCTAAACTATCTTACAGACACACATTCACACTAACACATTCTCAATCACGAAAACCAACACTAACCCAGACAAACATTAAAAGTCTGCCCAGGCAGCAGAAGAATTTGCTGACTGATCTCACTCTCTCCCGTCTATTTTCTATTCGCTCTCACTTTCACACTTCTTTAATCCTTAATTCTGTCACACATCTTTTATCCTTCCACACTAATCCTTCCGATTATTTAAAAACCTTGGAGTGACACTGTACAGGTTTGGCTCAGTTTGAGATATCTTGAGCCCAATGACTGTGCGAAAATCGCTGCACGAGTCATGTATTTACACTATATTTACATGGACGAGAAAGGGTTGATGGCGTATCCCCTTGGTCTCATCATCCATTATATTATACTAACTACAACTCTAAATCCTAACATAATCATATTAATTCTATAAATATGTATTTAATGTGTTAACTAAATTTTGTCATGTTAATTATATGATATGTTTATATTAATCGTTATGTTTGTCTAATCTAAGGGATGTAATCTAACTATTTAAATGTAATTAATGTGATGTGAATTATGTACCTTAATTACATATGTAGGATGATGTGAACACAAATTCTGTAATTTTCTAACACTCTACTAACTAATGTTTTTAAATGCACAAAGGAATTATATGAGTGATATTCTTAATCTAAATGGTGTAAATGATGTATGTTCTATCTGTTCTATAATCTAAATGGTGTAAATGATGTATGTTCACTTATCTAATCTTTTTATCCTATTCTGATGTAAAATGATGATATTACTAAATCGTAATATTTGATAGGTGGTATGGTTTCATTAAGATGGAATGAACTGAACTGAAATGAAGCTAAGTGAAATATAACACCCTAAATGGTACTATTCCTATCAAACTTCTAATTTAGCTTGTAATTAACTATTTTTACGTCTAAATTAATATTCTAATTTAATTCTAATGGGTTAATTACTGTACTACCTACACTATTAAAATAAATGAGAACTATTATATTTCCTAACCTACCTCTAATTTATCACTATCTTAAAATATTATATTACATATCACAATAATTGTATATACATGGTATTCAGCTACCTCAGGTTAGTTGTTGCCTTCATGATTGTACATTGGTTTTATAGGCATAATCTATATACACACTTTGCCTGGGTATCTGAAATACATTGCACAGTCATACTAGTGTTCTATTGGTAGTGCACGTGTAGAGTTCGCTGGTGTCGTAGCTCAGTCTTTTCGTGTCTGTAATTAAGCATTGTTCTGACACTGTTTTCTGCGTTTCACACAAATGATACACCGGAATGGAGCTTAGTTGGTAACGAGCTGTCCTATTTCACACGGTGATATCTACGTTTTGCAGCACAGTTCTTCACTTGATGTCTACGGACACATGATAGTTCACTGTTCTTGGTACATGATTAAGCACATACTGTCGATGTATATGTAACCTATTTTACATAGAATAATATAATATATTCATGTACTAACTATCACTCTACATTTATATGTGGGATTTCAGGTATTTCTACCCCAGATGGTCTACTTAGGGTATCAGCCAGAATGTTGTCCTTACCCTTGATATGTTCTATACTAAAGGTATAGTTTTGAAGGATCAGAGACCACCTGTATATCCGGTCATTTCGATGCACACCACTCTGGATGACCGTGATGGGAGAATTGTCGGTCTGGACAATGAAGTGCACACCCGCCAGAAATCGATGGAGCTTTCTCACCGCATAGATGACGCTTAGGGCCTCCAACTCTGATATGGAATATCTGGACTCGGCAGGTGTGATCTTACGGCTCACGTAGCAAATCGGATGGAAGATGCCCTCATAAAATTGGCCTAGTACTGCCGCGATGGAGATCCTGCTGGCATCTGTCCTAAGATAATAAACGAGCCTAGGGTTAGGCAAGCGGAGGATTGGTACATTACTAAAAAGAATCTTCAATTTTGACAATGCAGAAATTAATAATGCATCTTTCACATCCAATTTTACAGATGCTTTTAAAACATTGGAAACTACACTTGTAATTTCCGCTAAATTTGGAATAAATTTACTATAGTAATTTACTAATTCCAGAAGGTTTCTGACCTATTTCTTTCTGATCAACATGGTCAGATTCATAGTTTATTTTATTTTTTTTTTTTTTTTTTTTTTTTAATGATTCTATTGTCAGTCTTAAGTTGACATGACCTTGTGAGATGGCATGACTCAAAAGTTGAATTTCTTTGAGGCCTATTTCACCTTGCTCGGTTTGACAGTGAGACCGAAGAGTCGCACTCTGTCAAAGACATGTCTTAGTTTCAGTCAGTGTGTCGTCCAGTCATCAGTATGGAAACATATATCATGCGTATTCTGTAAGCTCACTAAATGTATGCATCTTGTCGGATTTGCTAGTCCCGCTAACTAGTGTAGTTGCGCTATGTATGTCTGTCGTCTTATTATTAGGTGTGGGTGCAATGTGTTCGTCTGTCTCTACTCCTGTCTCTTGTCGTGAAAAGTAAAGTTTCAACCTGTTGACATGGAATATCTTTAAGTGTCTGTTTATCGATATTCCATAGTCAACACTGGAAATGTCACGTAACACCTTGAATGGTCCTTGCCATTTTGCTTGTCTGGAAGTAACCGACGCATGTTTTGATCTGGTTTACCATCGATTGTTCAAGCACCCTTGTTTGTGTACTGGTAAATTTGACCCTCCCTCTCAAAGGTCTAGAAGCCAGAGTAGAAGGTAGTACTTCAGCTGTAGGATGTCTACCCTTAAACTTATGTACTAATTGTTGACAGACATTACAAGAAAATACATTACGACAAAATAATTTTATATCATTCCAAAACTCTGGCCAATGAACATGAGCCTGGAATCTAGGCCTGGTTTTGTCTTTATGCCAGGTGACCAGCAAGCGGTGACTCCTGTGCCGGTTATTGCACAGTTAAGCGGTGTTGTACAGGTTGCACCGTTTGCTGATTCTCATGGTTCTCAGATGTACAATATCTAGTAAGAAAGCCATTATTAGGTTTAAGGAACCCTGAGGCATTTTTGGTCACTTTAGATCTTTCTTTCATTAATTTTAAATATGGAGACACACTAGGATCAGCTTTCTGCTGTTCTATAAATTTCTGTCTGTTGGTATCATCTGTGCCAGATTGGAGAAAGCAACAGTAGTCTCTCATCTTGTAGTGTGTCTTGATGTTTTACAGTGTCTGCTCTAGTAGTTACATTAGCTGCATTTAATTCTTCCCATGCAACTATTTCATCACTAGTACATTGTTTCAGTTGGGGTAAGGAACCCAAAATCAAATCAGAACAAGGGTTGTCAAGTATTGCACAAGTAAAGGTACCCGAAAGGAAAGGAGTGTTAATACGGGCTTTGGCCAAAGGGTAAATTTCAATGTTACCCGAAAAGGTTCGGCATTTGACAGAGTCGCCTGTATAATCACCTGGACTCGCTAGATCCTTTCTAAGACCAATAAGGGTAGTGCCGCTGTCCAGCAAACATTGGCATGGTCTGTCGTTGACCATTGCATTGTGGAACACTAACTTGCCTCTGGAGGCTAATGCTGCATTTACACTCTCAGTTGAGCATGGTACTGTATGTCCACATTCTAATTTTCCGTCTGCATGAAATTGGTGACATCGTTCACAGCTGTCAAAGCTTAACATATCGTTTGCACCACACACATCTTCAGACTCTTTGAAAGGTAAGTCAGCCTCACCCTCACTTTCAATCTCACACTCAGTCCTCACTACCACCATCATGAAGAGGTATCAATCAAGATAGCATTGTTAGCTTTCATACGTTGGTGGCCAAGGCACTTATTAGAATAATGGCCATAGCTGGAACAAAAAAAAACATTTGATTGCACGCCTGTATGCCGATCTTTTATTTTGCTGCTTCTTGATAACATTTTCAAGATGCGCCGGATAATTCGGCGATTTGTCGCACATAGAATAAGTGTCGTGCATAAGTTGACAATAAATACATTTTGACACTTTTCTGTCTTTCTTGTCATATTTCTGGAAAGGTCTTCTGTTACTCTGATAGTTTTTTGGTTGGTCTTTCACAAAGGAAACTATTTCAGAGTCATTTGAAGTCTTAAAAATATCTCTGTTAGAAGAAAAATATGCTGAGCCTTTTTTCTCAAATTGCTCGATGTTCTCAATGTCTGACTGCTGCAAAAATTTTGCAAAAGGAGAAGGTATAGTGGATATAACCTTATCCATAGCTATTAAGTTTTTTAATCTATCAAAGTCTTTTACCTATGTTAGCTGCTTTAAGCCACCTATTTAGTAACACTCTGCACATTTGAGACATAGTCAATGAAAGTCTCAGTAGGTTTAGGTTTTAAATTTGAGAACTGAACCTGATACCCAGGGGCATCAAGTAAAAAGTGCTGCATAATCCTATCATGGATGTATTGATAGTTAGATCTCAGCTCAGTTGGTATAGATTCTATCACTTTAAGGGGCTCACCACTCAGATTCTTCATAAAAATCGGAGCCCACATCTCTAATGGAACTTGGTGATACTTAAATTGATACTCTACATTCTCAGTCCAGGCTGATATGGAGTCTTCTTTACAATATGGTTTGATAATATTTTTGTATTTATTGAACTTATTTTCCTCTTGTTGACTTCTTAATTTAGTGGCAGAGATTTCTGCGTGTGAGTCTACATCCATGCCTTTCATCTTTAATTGTGTCTCTGATTCTACCTGTATTTGTTTTTCCTTAACTCTTGCCATTTCATCTATCTCTTTTTGCTTTAGTTCTCTCTCTTGATCTAATATCTTTTGTTTTAGTTCTTTTTCCTGATCTAATGTCTTTTGTTTTAGTTCTTTCTCCTGATCTAGTTGTTTTTGCTTTAATTCTAGTTCTTTCTGTTTAATCTCTATTTCTTTCTGTTTATTTTCCTTATCCTGTTCTAACTGTTGTTGTTTAACGTCTAATTCTTTTTGTTTAATCTCCTTATCATGTTCTAACTGTTGTTGTTTCAGCTCTAATTATTTATGTTTTGTGATCTCAGCTAATTCTTTCTGGTGTTGTCTTTCTCGTGCGCGTTCATCTCTCTCCGCATTTTCTTTTCGTATTTGTTCATCTTTTGCTTCTTTAAATTTCTTATCCGCATATTCTTCTAGCTCTTTACCTGTGTATTGTAATTGCTTACCAGCTTTTATACAGTCTTCTAAAGTTGCCATGTTCTTAGGTAATTAGCTTGCGTTGACTTACACTGATTTGTTTAATTAATTATTTATCTTTGATGTGCTATGTTTGTTACTCGCTGAGCACTATAAATTGTATTTTCAGTTCCTATGCTGAACAAAATTTCTATGTTGGAAAATCAGAGCACAAAATATGCTAGTGTATCACAAGCTGAAAAAGAGATGCACTATTAATCACATTGCATGCCAAAAATATAGGTATACTCAACTTAATGTTCCCGAGAATCAGGGAACGGAACTCCGTTGACACAGGTCACCTAGTTTGGTACTTTGGGATAGCGGCACGTTTCGTAATCCAGGACACTTTATTTGGCACACCTGGTATACGTACTCAGCTGTTGATCGCCCTCTGATATGCAGGGCAGCAGTATTTACTACTACTGCACGATATGATTTACCCGACAACTGAGGACAATGACTTTGACAATGACAGACTCACGAACAACTAGAATATGTAATAATTAAATTTAATGTCAATGTCCTGTCTTCGTTCTAACAGTATTTGCCTTTTGTTACTAACCTAGTTAATTTCTGTAAGTGTTGTGCAGCCAAGTCTGATCTGCTTGGCCAAAAATAGTTCCATCGTGACGGTAAACAAAGAGAAAGTAGGACCAAAAATATGAATAACTGTTTTTAACTAAATAAAAATGGCATCATAATGTTTAAATAAATAAATATATTCATTTAATAACTCAAATAAACAAATAATAAATAATATAAAGCACAGATTCAGGCGACAGCCGCTTGGCGATTTTGTAAACCCTCGATTGCTGTATGCTAATGACCTAGGACGACTGTTTGTCAATCATTCTACGTCAGAGGCGCAGCGCTATTTTTAGTTTTCAAAAATCGATATTGTCGGCTGGCTGTGTATCGCTCCGCCATGAATCATGTTTGGTGCTTATTCATAAATAACTTGGTAAATACATAAATAAATATGAGAAAATAAGAATATTACTACTTACAGCTTTGAAGAATACATGATTTCACTAAATAACCATTTCATAAGCACAATTAAACAATCTATTTCGTCACGATAGGCACATTTCTAGCTCGCAAATTGCTTCTCGTCTGCACAGATTACCGTCACTGACACAAATTAGCTCCTAGTCCAGAGCCGTGGCTGAGTGGATTAGCTTGAACTTTCGTTCAAGCACCACTTCTGACACCACAATTATCCTTGCCTGTCAACAACTCAACTGACAGGCACTAACGGATACTTCTCCCACACCAAACAAGAATACTTGCAAGTCGTGTGCGAGGAAATTACATGGTACATTTTATTGCCGTTGGCTCGCTACAAGCAGGTAACAGTCGCTAGTAAACACACAACATAAAGCCACAGAAATTATCTATCACTAGTTGCTATTGCCTATGCTAACTCTCTATCTATTTAGTTAAACACAAAACCCCTATCGCTACTCTAACGAGGTGCACACTACAAGTCCTGTCCTCCCGTCTGACGTTCTTTCATCCCGTCGTCACACACCACGCGGATCGACCTTGACCTTGGTGCGTGTTGCCTCACATGGCACGCTGCTCGCAGACGTGGTATGTTGAGTGGATACTCAACTTCTCCGTGGCTACCACGAGGCGTTATGCTATCGTGATTAGAGTGCTAACACTCTGAACAACGCCTGCGTGTCTCATGAGGGAATGGATAACCATCTCCCATTACCTCATCTCCCCTGCCCTTACCTCGGGCACCGTATCACCTCCTGGCCTCTTCAAGCTTGACTGCTCTTCCTGGCGGAGGGGATGCGGTCGAGTCTTTGACATTCAGGTTGTATCTTCTTCCTCATTCTTTGCATGATAATTCTTAGCAAAATCTTTGTGATGTGACTCATTATGCTAATTGTTCTATGATGATCACATTCCAAGGTTCCTGATTTCTTTGGGATTGCAATAAATATAGAGTTACATAATTCAGGAGGTATATCTCCAGTATCATAAAATGTGTGTCTGGTGACTTGATCTAGTCCAAATTCTTCTAAAGCTTTAATCATTTCTGTTGTGATGTTATCTGCACCGGGGGCCTTGCCAGCTTTCATATGCTTAAGAAAATTTCGAACCTCCATCTCCAAAATTGGCGGTCCTTCATTATTAAATCTAATATCATACTGTTCGTCTCTGTTATCATCATAAAGGATGTTTCACATAATCTGTCCATACCTGTAGAATCTGGTCTTTTTCTATTATGCTTTTGCCATATTCAGTTTTTAGACACCCTGTTGATGTACTTGTTCTTTTACTAGTAAGTTCCTGAATTCTTTTGTGCACTAATTTGGTGTTTTGACTGTTGTGTTGGCTTTCAATTTCTAAGCACTTTTCCTCAAGCCATTTTTCTTTTGCCTCCTTACATAATGTTCTGACTTGTCTGTGAATTTCTTCATATTTGACAGAATTATTTTTGTTGAGTCTTCTTGTTTCCATGAGGTGTAAAATTTCCTCAGTCATCCATTTCTTACGACCCACTTTCTTTAATTTTGGAATAGTTGTTTCTGCAGCCACATTGATTGAATTCTTATAATATATATAATATAATATAATATAATATAATATAATATAATATAATATAATATAATATAATATAATATAATATAATATAATATAATATAATATAATATAATATAATATAATATAATATAATATAATATAGGAATGATTGATTGATTTAGGAATCGACATCACAGCATTCGGGGCATTCCCATAAGTGCTCCGTCCCCATCCTCAGTAGCCAGAGAAGAGTTCCAACACTAATAGTACCAGTAGCAATCTGATTATAAGTCCGTCTCGCCTTTCCTCTGAGCGTTGAGCGTCGGCCAGATCCCCTCGTCACTCCTCGCTGTCTCATTCTTGCCAGACCTTGGTAATCAATTTGCTCCTCCGAGGTGTGCACGTGCTCCCACAAGGCCGCAACCACATCTGCCTTGTCATGTATCAATACTCCACCAAGTTCTGCAGAGTCAGCCAACCTGTCCGCTTGTTCATTTCCCAGCACACCGGCATGCCCCGGAGAAAAGATCCAGGTGATGCTTGTCACCCGTGACCTCCGAAGCGAAGCAAGCCACTCTTCCCGAAGCTTGCCTGTCCTCACCTTCTTCAGCATGCTTTTTGAGTCAGTTACAATCACGGTGAGTGTGTATATCGTATTCTCCATCCAGCGGAAACCTGCACTGACCACCTCCACCTCCATTCTTAAGCTAGATGTTGTGGTATCATATGCTCCCCTGCACCAAACGACGACCATTAGATTTTTCTAAGAACCCCCAGGCACTTCTCCTACCTCTCAACACCGACCCATCTGTGTAGATAATCACATCACCCGGGCGAGCATTATCCTGAATTAGTTTCTGGATTTCAACTTCCGTTGCCCCTGCTGGCCATTACCTGCACTCCCGGCTCAATGTGATTATAATTCTGCACGAGTCTGACTGCTCCGCTGGCACTCTGACCCACTCCTCTTCTCGTCTAATGTTCTCCAACCTGCACACCTGTCTGATAGTATCCTCCGCCTGAGACATCCATGATTTCCCTCTTATCAGTCGCTGACCCTTAACTGCGTCTAGCGCCTCATGCAACGGGTGATCTGTGTCTGCAGCTACTCTGAGGTATGCCTTCGCCTGCATCACCTTGAGCCTACCAGCAACGGTCGGCAGACCAAGGATGTAACGCATACACACTACTGGGGTGTCTCTGGTGCATCCCAGAATGACCCGCATAGCTTCGTTCTGTATGCGCTCTAATTTCACCAGCTGACTCTTTGTGACAGTGAGCAGTCCTAGTCCATAATCAATCACTGAGAGGATCAAGTGCTGGTATAGTGTGAAAAGCATTCTCTGCTCTGTGCCCATTGCAGCCATAGTTTTAAGTGCATTGAGTCCCTTTTGAGACCTTGTCACAACCGTCTCCACATGGTCCTTGAAGGACAGGCTCCTGTCAAATGTGATTTCCAGATACTTCAGTTTGTTCTCTCTGTTGACGCTTCTACCTTCTATCGTGAGGCTTGGGACATCAGCTCTCACAATCCTGTTGTCCAGAGAGCACCACAAAACAGTCGCCTTTTCCAGGTGAATGACAGCACATATTTCAGTGCACCAGTCAATCACTTTGTCTACTGTCGCCTGTAGCTCCTGGGTTGTTTGCTCCCTATCTCTCCCTTGCCTATATGCAAGAATATCATCTGCAAATGTTAGTATCCTTCCAACCCCTGGATCTTCTAGGTTTGCAATCTTGCTCGTATACACGGTAAAGAGCACCGGTGAGATTGCAGATCCCTGTGGCAGTCCCGGTGTTAAAATGTGTGGCTTTAAGGTCTATGCACCCAGACGGAGAGCAACCCGACGAGAGTGCAGGACGGCTGCTATCCAGTTCACCAACCAGGGATTGACCCCCTTCTCCATAAGTGCGGTCATCAAAATATCATATCTAACTCTATTGTATGCATCCTCGAAGCGCCACCGCCATCGTTTCCTGTCTACTCTGGAACCCCTCATAAACGTCAAAGACAAAAGTGGCTGCATTTGACCAGGTATCTTTTCCTGGCCTGTAGCTCCCCAGGCCTCTTGGAAGAAGCTTCCCCCTTTCCAAAAACCCTTGCAGCTTGACAGCGACTAACTTCTCTAAAATCTTCTCAAATGTATTTTGAAGGGTGATGATCCTAAAGCCGCTAAGCTTTCAATGATCTTTGAGTGGTTTTGGGAGAGGGATGAGATAGCTGTGCACCCAGTCCTTCGGTCCTGATGCTGTCCTAATGCTCTGGTTAAAGCAGTCGGTCATCTCCTTCAGGTCGGCATCGCTCAAAGCCTTCATGTGGCCATACCTAACCCCATCGGGCCTTGGTGCCGTGTCTTTTGTCTTTTTCAAACATGTTTAACATCTTCAACCCGTATGATGTCTACATAATGCATATTCTGTTTGGTGCCATATAATTCCTCTCTAACTGCATCCCTGTTGTCCTCATCATTATGATTGGTCTACTCTAAAAATCTCTGCAGAAACAGCTCCCCTTTCTTTTTGTCTGTTGTCACGCGCACACCATCCTTTCTATAAATTGTTCCCACTGTCATAGGCTGATCTTTTCTTTGCATTTGTCTGTGCAGTTTCCAGAATATTTCTCAGTGTTTAACACCTCCAATTTCCTTCATAAAACTTTCCCAATTTACGTTCTTGACCTCTACAGCACAGCGCTTGAAAACCTCCACCTTATCTTTCTTGACATTTCCCGCTGTGTCCAATTCCTCTCGTGACCTTCGAAGTGTCTGTCGCACTTTCTTTAGCTGCTTCACTGCAGCTCTCTTTGCTATCCAAGCATGGTCTTCTTCTGGAGTCCACCATGGGGGGTGCAAAAATGGAGTCTTAACAGTCCTGTTGCAAGCCCCCTGTCTGAGGCGTCAAAGAAGGCTTTCAGTCCACTCATACAGGAAGGTCTTTGGTGCTCTCCCAGCCTTAGCATTCCTGGATTTAGAGATCAGGATTGAGCATGGCATGTGATCACTCCCATGGTAATTCAAAACAGTCCACTTTACATCAAGGACTGATGACTGGGAGACAGGTGCCAAGTCAATAGCTGTGTCTGCATCGTCAGGCCTCATTGCCATTCTAGTCGGCCTACCATCATTTATGCAGACCACATCGGAGTCCCCCATGGCATCCGCAAAGGCAATTCCCTGTCGGTTTTCTCCACTACTGTCCCAATCTCTGTTCCTCGCACTGAAGTCTCCACATATGAGTAGCCTATCACCTGGTAATTCCTCGAATTCCTTAAGCCAGTTCCAGTATTCCCTTCTGACAAACCAGTCCACTGTGGCATATACATTTATGATGTTCCAAGTTAAGCCACCAGTCTCCATTTGTGTACCCTGGACCTCTCTTGCGCTGTGATTCTACTGGCTCAAGTCAAGTACCACATGCTTCCACTGTGATTCCACTGGCTCAAGTCACATACCACATGCTTCACTCCTTCCTCCACCAGCAGACCTTGGCCATGTCTCCTCTGCCCGGTAGGGTTTATATAACTGGCGTACCCAGGGCAATGGTATTTGCCTGTATTTAGCTCCTGGAGCATGAGGACATCAAAATCATATATTAGCCTCTCCAATACAGGACCTCTCTGCCTGGCACTACGACAATTCCAGTATCCCACTCTTACATGGTTGAGACCTAGTCTCTCCACTTTTCGTCTTGTTCTCCTGGCGCCGCTGTCCTATTTCTATGCCTTCCTCTCACACAATTTCCTCGTCGTCTCCTCCTTACTCTATCTTCGCTAGCCTCTGAAAGATTTGTCAAGAGCAGAGCACGTGCTCCATAGCCCCTGGCGACGATTCCCGTGTTTAATTAATTCCATAAGCAAAGTTTGGAAATTGCAGGAAATAAACGGTCGATCTATCATTGCCCGCTTGCTAGGGAAGAGGCAGGGGAAGTCCCGCAGAAGTCCATACGCCTGGTGCCACCCCGCACGCCCGCCAGACGTCCGACGTTCACGACTAGTTTATCCATGGCCATCCAGTTCCTCAGCACGCTGGTTCACCTTGAACTTGGGGGATTATATTTAGAGTTTTCCGTCTCCTAGATGGACTGCTGTCAAAAGCTAACGGGTTCCACCTACCCCAGGGGGGAGGGGGGTTAGAGCGCCCCTGGCTCGCTTGTAAGGCACGTCTCTGAGCATATGAGGTATTTTCTAAGGAACTCAGATCCCACCCTGAGATCCTGCCTCGCTTTCTGTGCCCACCGTTATATATATCTAGAGGCCATTCCACGATCCGCCACCTGTGGACACGCTTGGTCGGGGATGGTCGCCCCAGCTTTACCCAGGAGGTAGAGGATACCCAGACAGAAGGTAGAGGTAGGTCAGTAATGCTGCCGCAATAGCGGATCAGTTGGGCCCTGCAGCAAGTTTAGGTAACAGACAGAAGTTAGAGGCGGGACAGTAATCTCTGGACGGAATATGTTTCATCAATAATCAGTATTCAAACGTGTGTCCACATTTAGTAAACAAACACAAATAACCGTGGACTTACCGTACTGACAGGCGGGACCTGCCCATCCTCTCTGACACCCGACACCACGTCCACAAGCACCCTCCTTGGTGCATTTATCGTCTTCACACCGACACGTATTCTCACACCTGGTTCCGTACCAGCCTGTCTCACACAAGACACCCAGTCTGCAGGAGCCATCGCTGTAGCAGTGCTTGTCTGAACACCGACACTCGAACGCACACGTTGAGCCGAACCACCCACGGGTGCAGTCTGAGACATATATAGTTGTATACATATATACATGCACATATACATTGCAAATATCTTGGACTAACAACGATTGCCCAGAAGAGGCTAATCAAACTAGAACATTATATACAACTGTAAGACAGAGACAAACAACTTTATTTGGTCGTGTAATGAGAAGAGATGCTCCACGAGAACATCGTTACGACTGTAAAGAACAATCGGAGACGAGGCCGCTGCAGACCGAGAGAAATTATGCTGGATGGACAGAGACGGTGGCGTGGAGACATCATGCTGAATGAATTGAGACGTTGGCATGGTGGGACATCATCAGCAGAGTTGATCCAGAACATCAAGGGTACTGATGATGTCTCCACATAAATGAGACTTCAGTTCCTAAAAAAGCTCCTAAAAGAGGCGATATGTCTGATTGCAATAATTGGCGTGGTATCACTCTACTGTCAGTACCAGGAAAACTCTTTTGTAGCATGGTACTTGAGAGATTGAAAAAGTCTATAGATAAAAGGCTCAGAAAAAAACAAGCAGGCTTCAGATCAAACCGATCATGCGTAGACCACATCTTCAGCCTCAGAATAATCATTGAAGACTCCGTAGAATTCCAGTCGAATTTAATCACTAACTTTGTCGACGTTCAAAACCGTTCAACAGTATCTACTTCACTTTGGAATCTACTTAACATCTACGGTTTCCCTACCAAATATACTTAAAAAAATCCTTCTACAAAGCGACACGTTGCTGCGTAAGAACAGAATCATCAATTCTGACAGGTTCCCAGTTGAAACAGGAGTGAAATGGGGTTGTGTCTTATGACCGATGCTCTTTGGAATAGCTATTGATTGGGTCATGCGGCAATGCATAAACAACACAAATAAGGGTATCCATTGGGTTGACAAAATTCTAGAAGACCTGGAATTTGCCGACGACATAGTGCTTTTGACTTCGACACACCCAGATGCCCCAGACTAAAATAAACCATCTCCAAAATGTTTTAGGACAAATTGGTCTCCAAATTAACACTGCACACACAACAATTATTGATCTTACTAACTGTTCAGACGACACCAAATTAAACAATAATGCTCTTGAAAAAAGTCAACAGCTTCACATACCTAGAAAGTAAAATGATAACTACAGGGGACTCAACCCCAGAATTATCATCTAGAATAGCACTGGCATCTGGTGCCTTCAATAAACTGTCAAACATCTGGAAGTCAAAGACACTCAGCAAACACACGAAACTTAAAATCTTCAACTCTTGTGTGATTCCAGTGCTAACGTATGGATGTGAAAGTTGGAAATCAACGGTAGCTTTAGATAAAAAAATTAGACAATTTAGATAACAAATGTCTTAGAAGAATTCTAAACCTCCACTGGACAGATTTCACAACCAATACGCAAATAAGACAAGAGACTAAGCAAGATATTGTATCCAATTTTATAAGAAAACGCCGTTGGAACTACATCGGCCATGTACACAGAACGGACACGACAAGACTACCCTACCAAGTCCTCATATAGACACCAGTCGGGAAGAGAAAACGGGGAAGACCAAGAGAGACCCTGCGTAGAACCATCATCAGGGAAGGCTCTTTCGAAGGCCAAATAAACATCCAAGATCTACAACAGGTGGCAGCGAACCGCCAGGCATGGAGAGCCATGACTTCTGCCTAATGCACCGCCTTGGGCTCAAGAGGAAAGACTAATTATAATAATATAAATAAAAATAAAAAATATATAAATATATAAGTGAAAATGAGTAGCCTCCCGATTACCGGCAAATTGCACAAGTCAATCTCACCTCCCCGTGGTGTAGACCGGGAAACCATGACCGCGAGATCATGGGCCAATGGGTCTCTGGCTCACGAGGAGGACAGACTTAGAACAGAACTTGGTCAGATGTTACTGTCCTAAACCTGCGACTGGCCTAGCAAACCGGCAGAGGATTTTTCATTCTGCTCAAAGAAAACGATAGAAGTATAATAGGGCTGACACAAATGGAAACAGACAACGAGATAGAAAAGCGATTTATGAAATAGACATGCTGAAAATCTTCCTTTTTGAAATTAAAGAAAAAGAACTCATAAAACCATGAAAAAGAAGAAACTTAGTGTCACAAAATTAAAACCCTGCTTTTAACCAGTTGATTACTATAGAGACTTTCTGATTAACCGGCCTATCTGCTAAGCGACAACTATTTTAACTAACAGTAAAACAAATTGGATGTCTAAATCGGGGTTACATTGGGTCGACAACATGGGAACATTTGGAAGTGAGTGAGATGAGTCCATACATCGCTTTGACAGTTCATAAACAGGTTGGATTGGGAGCGGAAGTACTCAGCTCGGAAGAAAATAGTCCGTCTGTCATTTAGAGTTTCCGGACATCAAGAAGATTGGCGGTTTGTTGTGGAAACCCGTTATTGGGAGCACACAGGAACTCGCTAGCTTGTTGTGGGAGTCAAAACAAGTGATGACAACTCTGACATTGATTGAGCCAGGGAGGATAGATTCTTGACAATGGATGATATGCCCAAATAACACCTGTGTGGACAGGAAGAATACCGTCACGTGACCAATTTTAGGGTTTGCCATAAACCATGATTGGGAGAAACAGTGTTGACCAAAACCTTGGATTATGATGGACGTGTTTGTGGGAGAGCTCTACAGTGTTAGATTAATTTAATATTAACTAGCATGTGTCGTTATGGCAAAGTGTAGCAGCCATCCCGGAATGAGGCGTTTTTGCATAAGGTAGTCAATATAGTCTATTTAGGCCTAATTAATATAGGCAGTAGTCTTGTTAAAACTAGAGTGTGATGATTAGCACTGTTAGTTGAGAACTAGTTAGAGTAGTGAAGTGATAATTGGCTCTGCTAGGATGAATAGGATAGAGGGGTGATAATTGGAGAGATTTAAGATGGGGAAAGTGTCCAATGGGGGGGGGGGATCTTTCAATGGTTTGCCCACTGAAGTTGTGCACTCTGTTTATGGGTCTTTCCTTGTCATCGCCTGATTCGGACGTAGGTGAGGAGCTAATATGATCTATGACAGAGTTAAGTTAGCTATAAAATAACTGAGCAAGGCAATAAACTTACACCCAGCCGGTAGGATCAGTGACTAGTACTATCACAAGATGTGTTGTTTCTCTCACAGGTTCCATACCAGTTACGAGGAAGTTCAACACTGGGTTTGATGAAGTGCAACGTCAATTAGACATAACACCAGTTGGACACAAAAATGTTTCTTACAAAAAAGGAATAACGTCGGAGAAGAAAGATGGTTCACCTAAGATGGGTGATGATTGTTAATGCATCACACAGCATAAGAACATTGGTATCTACACAAAATACCTCAATTTAATAGTCACATGGTGTGATATATTCTAGGGAAATAGTTAATAAAAACTGATACCTGAGCCTAGATAGACACTAGTTAGGTTCAGGTATATTAACAATAACAGTGATACCTAAATACTCACTACAAAGGATTTGTGCATTCTTTAAGAACGATAGGAAATTATGTGCATTGTGCAACCGGTCCATGATCAGCTGTAATTTACAAACAGTATCTATTTCGGATGATCAGGAAGATGGATTACCAGGTGGCTACAGATGACAGTCGGTGTCCGGCAGGAGAGATACAGTACCGGGTGAGGTGGACTTGTTCTGACTTAACGTGCTGTGGTGTGTCCTTGCAAGGATGATCTGACTATTATCTGAGAGTCCGATCCTACACACATTATAGAACACATCACACATTTTCTTCGCATACACGTCTCATATACGTTACACTTTTCTTTTAATAAATTAATCTGTATTAATTTTTAGAAGCAAGAGTTGTTGAATATGTTTCATATGTATGAATATGCGTTGGGGGAGTATGAGAGGGGGCATAGTACAACAGTGAGAGAGTGATAGGAAAAGGTGTCCATGGGCTGATGTAGTGTGTTGGACGGAAGCTGGTGGATTCTCCGGGATATTGATAGGAAAGAAAAATTATAATGTGGGTGTAGACTCTCCTCACTCCAGGGATGACACTTTAAAGGAGGACACGACATTATTGGGGGCTCGATAACGGGATCTTTGGACAGCGGGATCTCTCGTAAACGGGATCCTTGGACAGCGGGATCTCTCGTAAACGGGATCCTTAGTTATAAGACGGAAATATCATATTGGAGAATCCAGCTAGAGTGAATGTGGATAGGGGTTAGGACTAATATCTTACCTGTTAACACTTCACACGTCTGCATAGGTCTCTGGTCCTGATTCTACTCTTGTCACTGAGTGATTGTGTGGTGTTGTGGTGTGCTGGAGGTGGTGCATATATAGATTTAGAGTACTTGTTCATCTATCTATATATTATTTGCAGTAAATAGATAATCAACCTGCTAGCTTACCTCTCTGTAAAATGGCCACTCCGAAACTAACCACAGCAGAATTAAAGGCAAAGGGGGAAGACATGGGATTGTCTGGTTCTGCTCTAACGGATTACATACAGGAAGTGGAGAGAGAGTATCGTCAAGCAGAAAGGGAAGATCGAAAGGCCGAGTTGGAATTGAGAAGGATGGAGTTTGAACAAGAAGCTAGGAAACTTGAAGCATAGCAGGCTGCTAGGACACTTGAAGCTGAGCAGGCTGCTAGGAAACTTGAAGCTGAACAGGCTGCTAAGAAATTAGAAGCTGAACAGGAAGCACAGAAAAGGGAGCACGAGTACCGGATGCGGGAACTCGAGCTCAAGAGTCAATCTAATGGGGAGGCAGGGGAAAACCTTTCCACCAACTCCAAAAGTCAAGAGAAACATGACAAGAAGAAAGCCAAAAACTCAGGAACAAAAAGTGGGAACCTTATGTGCAAAATTCAGAGGATAGTTCAGAGAAGAAGAAGGAGGGAAGCAAGAGCACTTCAAGCTCTACACCAAAACGACCGTGGTCGGAGAAGTGGTGTTCAATTTGTAAGTCACCCTCTCACAATACGAGGGACTGCAAATCGAAGGCTAAGAACCCTCACCACGCAGCATGTCAAGTGACTTCCAAGGAGGTTGTCACGGAAAATGCCAAGGTCAACAAGGAAGCTCGCCACCAGGAGAGCTCACTCAAGTCCGGCACTAGCAAATCTAGGACAGGGAAATGGTGCAACCAATCCAAGTCAAATACGCACAATGCTATTGACTGCAAGGGAAAGTCAGGAGGCTCTAAATTCGTCGTGTGCCCCGGGAAACCTAAGGTGGAGCCCACCGAACAGGTTGAGGCCGAGGAAGATACTCCAGACCAGGAAAAACCACCTGTAGTGGAATTGGTAGAGGTTAACGGTCGTCAAGTGGAGTGTTTATACGACACAGGACGGGACGGGGAGGCCATGATTTCTGCGGATCTGGTACATCAAGAACAATTCACAGGTGAGACCTTGGATATACAGCCTGCACAGAAGAGTGCTGTAGCCATGAAGTTGCCCATTGCTAATGTGGAGATTCGGTCAAGGTACGTCACCGGCACCATGAAGGCCGCTGTATTGACCGATCCCATTTTTCGAGTAATCCTAGGTTGCCGGTATGTCTTTCTGGGAATGCCCATGGAACCAATCCATATGGGAGCAATGCAGACTCGCTCTCAGACGAGAACGGAAGAGGCAGAAGCAATTGTGACCAACCCAATGCCGGGGGAGCTACGAACTGCCCAGAGTGAGGATGCTACTTTACGTCCTTGCTACAGAAAGCTGCAGAAAAGTGCTGATCCACCAGGACGGGGGCAGTACTACATGAAGAATAGGATACTCTACAGGAGAGCAGGAAGGGGATACAACCTATACGGTCAGTTGGTCGTCCCAAAAGCTCACCGGTCCCAGATTCTTCATATGGGGCATACCATCTCCTTTAGTGGACACATGGGTATTGCCGCCACCATGCAGCGGATTTCCTGCCATTACTATTGGCCGGGAATGACAGATGATGTGCGTCGGTATGTGAAGTCATGCCCTGAGTGCCAGAGGGTGGCACCGAAACACTGGACAGCACCGGTGGTGTTGGGTGAGATGCCCATCATGAACTCTCCTTTCGAGAGGGTAGCCATCGATATCGTGGGTCCACTTCCCAGGACTAGGAAGAGGAACATGTATATACTCACAATGGTGGATTGCTGTACAATGTGGGGTGAGGCCATACCGTTGACCACGATTGACTCAAAAAGAGTGGCGGACGCACTGATGGAGGCCTTTACCAGATTAGGCTTTCCGGATCAAATTCTGACGGACAATGGGTCTCAGTTTTGTGGAAAACTCATGGAGGAGGTATTTAGGGTGTTTCACTCAAACCACATACATACCAGCCCTTACCACTCTTAAGCCAATGGACAAGTAGAGCGTTTCAACGGCACGTTGATGACAATGCTCAGGAAACTAGCGCAGGAAAAACCTGATAGGTGGGATGAATATATCCCAGCAGCCCTTTTTTCCTATCGGGAAGTTCCTCATGGCTCAGCAGGATTACCACCCGCTACGTTGCTCTTTGGTCGTCCAATCAAAGGACCGTTGGAAGCCATGTTGAGGAGTTGGACTGAAGAGGGGACGTCAGAGGAAGTGATCTCATCCTATAAATACGTGGAGGAAATGAAAGAACAACTCCACAAGGGATGGACTCTGGCAAATCAAAACTTGAAAAAGGCCAGAAAAAGACACGCGGCTTACTACAACCGTAGGTCTAAAGAAAGATCTCTAGAGGTGGGAGACAAAGTCTTGTTGCTACTCCCAACGGGAAACAACAAACTGGAGATATGTTGGCAAGGATCATTTCCCGTGGAAAGGGTGATATCCAGAACCAACTATCAGATCCGGATCCGGGGAAAGTCGAAGATTTTCCATATCAATCTCTTGCGGAAATACGAAGAGAGACCCGGAGACAAGGCAGCGCACCTCATGACAATGGCAGTTGCAGTGGAGACGGAAGTGGGAACCAACGAGGGCAGGGAATATCCCTTGGTACACCAGGAAACCTATAGGGATGTGCAAGTGAACCCTGATCTGACCTACCAGGAGAGGGAAAAGATAACCCAGGTTCTCAAGTCTCATAAGGGGATACTGACTGATAAACCAGGACGAACACGGTTGGTTGAGTTCGAGATGACTTTGACCACACAGGAGCCTGTTCGCCAGAAGGTTTACCCAGTGCCATTCTCTAAAGAAAAGGCCCTGGAGGAGGAAATACAGAAACTGCTGGAGGATGACGTGATTGCACCATCCACATCCGCATACAATGCAGGGGTAGTTATGTTACGGAAACCAAGTGGAGAACATCGGTTGTGTATAGACTACCGACTTCTGAACAGTCACACACAATTTCAGGTGGAACCTTTGCCGAATCCAACTCAGTTATTCGCTAGGCTCCATAAGGCTCGGTACTTTTCAAAGGTGAATCTGAGTTGGGGGTACTATCAGATACCAGTCAAACCGGAGATTCGACCACTGTTGGCCTTCAGTACATCCAGTGGACACTACGAATTCAAGGTCATGCCCTTTGGACTCAGCAATGCACCTAGTGTGTTTACACGCATGATGAGGACTTTACTACATCCTTTACAGGATCCGGCTATCATCTCATTCATGGATGATATTCTGATTTCCAGTGACAGCTTGGATGGCCACTTACAATCCTTGGAGAGAGTGTTTAATAAGCTCAAGGAAGCAGGGCTTACTGCTCGTCCAACCAAGTGCATGATTGGTTACCAGACTCTGGAATTTCTAGGTCACACCATCACTCCAGGAAACATTGTCCCAGAAGAGAAGAACATGGAAAAAATCAGAAATGCACCAAGGCCAAAAACGAAGAAGGATGTGCGATCTTTTCTCTCATTGTGTGGGTTCTACCACAAATTTATCCCACATTTCACTGAACTGGGAGCTCCATTGACGGAAACCTTGAAAAAGGGATTCCCGGACCAAATCATTTGGACACCAGAATGTGAGAATGCCTATAGTCAGTTAAAGGAGGCCTTGGTCAGCAAACCTGTATTACAGCTCCCTGACCTTTCCAAACCATTTGTGTTGAGAACGGATGCGAGTGCGATTGGGATTGGGGCAGCCTTGTTACAGGAAGGAAAAGACGATGCTTCGGTTTTGAAACCTGTGGCATACGCAAGTAAGAAACTTCTACAGGCGGAGAGGAATTATTCAACCGTCGAGAGAGAGAGAGAGTGCTTTTCCCTCGTATGGGCAGTGCAAAAATTCCAGCCATATTTGTATGGAGTTAAGTTTCGAGTCCAGTCGGATCATCAGCCCCTGATGTTCCTGGCTACTTCTCAGAAGCTCAACGCCCGTTTGATGCGGTGGTCGTTGTTACTTCAACCCTATAATTTCACAGTGGAGCACATTCCTGGGAAGGAAAATGTTGGAGCGGACTTCTTGTCAAGACACCCAGCTCATGAAGAAGAGGAATGAATCATCTGGATTAAACTTACGGTGGAGAAGAGTGAGATGGACTACTCTCTTAAGAGGGGGCCTATGTCACAAAAATAAAACCCTGCGTTTAACCAGTTGATTACTGTCATCAAGCGATGCTACAGGCATTACGGGATAAACTTCTCTCGCACCACACAAAAAGATTTGTCAGTCGTACGAGAGGAATTGATTACACATTTTATTGCCACTGGCTCTTTACATTACATAAATGCACAAAACAGTCGCTAATGAATCACACATGAATACACAGAATTGCCTATCACTAGTCGTTCCTAACCCTACTACTAAATCTATCTACTCGGCTAAAGAAATACGCATCGACGCTAAGCGATGTGTTCCCTACGAAGTCGGTCCCCTGTCTGACTATTCTCCGCGTGATGACTACACAGTACGCGGAGGGACCTTGTGCGCACTTCGGCTTTTGCGTGCTGCATCATTCAGCACGCTTAGAGTAGTGGCCTCTCTTGAGTTTCATTCTAGTTCTCCGTGTCTATCACGTTGGCGTGATTATGCCAGTGACCAGAGTGCTTACTCTCTGGTTGACACCTCCGTGTCTCATGAGAGAACTATTTGATATCTATATTTGTTTTCCTATCTACTCCCTACACCTACCCTGCCCTCATGTAGGGGCACTGGGTTACCTCTAATCTACTTGAGGTAGACCACTCATTCAGGGTGGTCTTCCCTGAGTCTTTGACACACACCCTCCCCTCCTGTGTTGCGTTACAAACTTTGACTCATGGTTGTGACGCAAGAGGTTTCTAAAAAATTAGTGTATCTAATTTTTGTCAAAGACTACTGATAACTTGGTTCTGGGTAACTCAATAGACTTCTACTGACTATTGTCACAATGTAGTATCACTTTACTTGGCTACTGGTGATCGCCACAAACTTGTCTGGTTGGCGTGAGCCCTCTTCTCAATCGCAATATTATATTAATTAGAGGTTTGTCTGAACCGGACCATTGTCTTATAAGACCTGCCCTCAAATAGTAAATTAACTCACTACCCATACAAAGTTGACTTTCTTAGGGTCAACACATGAATTGCTTCATGTCCCCCATATAATATTAAACAACCCTTGCACAAGCTGTGTGCGACAGGCTTTACCTATCTCGCTTCCGCGTGTAAAGTTATCTTTCACTGTTAAGTTAGTGTTTCGTTGTCTATTGTGTCCCCTGACCCGGAGTTATCTCCCTTTGTTCTAAAAAATGTATGTAATTTACATGTTTGTTTTCCTGGTTGTTTGCGTGTTCGGATGTACCTATTAATATACTTTACCTTCTAACATGTGTGTCTGTCTATAATATGTAAGTAAGTTAGTTTTCAAGTGCCATAATTCGGTTAAATGTGGCCACAAACAAGTGTATAACACTAATTCGTGACTACGTTTCCGTCTTATGAGACTTAAAATACTTTCTCTAAGGTCTACACTAAGCTACACACAACACATTCGAGACAGCATATTTCAACATTGAAAGCAAACGCTTGACGCAGACAAATAATAAAAAGTCGCGTTGAGCGGTAGAAAAAATCCGCTGGTTGTCCTTCACTCTCCATTGTATATTTTCCATTTTCTCTCACTTTCACACTTCTGTCACACATCTTTTATTCTCCCAATTATTTAAAAACCTTGAAGTGACACTGTACAAGTTTGGCTCAGTTTGAAAAGAGTTGAGCTTAATGACTGTGCGTAACTTACTGCACGAGTCATGTATTTACAAAATATTTACATGGATGAAATAGGGTTGATAGTTTGTACCCTGATATTATTAAACACTATATTCTACTGAAATACTAATACTACTTCTATAAATATATATATTCTAATTTGTTGTACAAAATCAATCTAATTTAAGGGAAGTAATCTAACTATCTAAAAAAATGAAAATGATGTGAGATGAGTTATGTACCTTTCTGAAATGGGTAATGTGAAATGTAACAAAATTATAAATAATGTTTTAATGTTTAAATGAAAAAAAAATATGATTGATATTTTTACTATACATGGTGTAAATGATGTATGTTAAATGTATATTCCTTTTATCCTATAAGGTATAAACTAATTTTAATCCTAAATGATGAGGTTGTTAAAGTGTTCATCAAGATGGAATGAAATAAAGTGGAATGAAATGAACTAAATAGTACTGTTTCTATCTAAACTTTTTATCCTAGTCTTTAATTAGCTGTTATTAACTTTAAAGTACTATCCTAATCTACTTTTATGCTAAGTAAGTGGGTAAATTAATGATACAAAAAAAAATCTATTATATTCCCTAAATCTAATCTACATCTATATTAAAGTCACTAATCTAACTATAATTTATCACTATATTAAAACTGTTATAATACATATCACAATAAGTAAATATATATACATGGTATTTATTTACCTCAGGTTAGTGGTTGCCATAACGTTCAGAAATTGCTTTCGTTGGCATAGTTTATATATACACAATTGTCCTGGGTATATTAAATACACTACACAGTCATACTTGTGTCTTATGGGTATTCTTCCACTCGTAGAGTCCGCTGGTGTCGTAGACAAGTATATTCGTGTCTGTTATTTACGCATTGTTCTGACACTGTTCTTCCATGATTAACACAGGTGATTCACCGGAACACAAATGGAGCATAGTAAGTAACGAGCTGTCTATGTACACGCGGTGATTCATTTGTTCTTGGAGCACAGTTCTTATTCTGCTGTCTACGGACACATGGTGGTTCACTGTTCTTAGCACACAGTCCTGATCATGATGTCTATGTATTACATAGGATATTTTACACAGGATATTTTAAGTGTACTAAATTATCATTTCTTACACTACCTTTTCATGTGGAATATCAGGTATTTCTACCTCAGATGGTCGACTAAGGGTATCAGCAAGAATGTTGTCCCTACCCTTAATATGCTCTATACTAAAAGTATAATTCTGTAATATTAATGACCACCTGTAGATGCGGTCGTTGCGATGCACCCCACTTTGTATGACCGTGATTGGGGAGTTATCGGTCTGGACTACGAAGTGATTACCCGCTAGAAATCGATGCAACTTCCTCACCGAATAGATGACGCTTAGGGCTTCCAACTCTGATATGGAATATCTGGACTCAGCAGGTGTGATCTTGCGGCTCACGTAGCAAATTGGATGGAAGATGCCATCATAAAACTGGCCTAGTACTGCAGCGATGGAAATCCTGCTGGCATCTGTCCTAAGATAATAAACGAGCCTAGGATTAGGCAAACGGAGGATTGGTACATTACTAAATAGGATTTTCAATTTTGACAATGCAGAAATTAATAATGCATCTTTGACATCTAATTTTACTGATGCTTTTAAAACATTTGAAAATACACTTGTGATTTCAGCTAAGTTCGGTATGAACTTACTATAATAATTTACTAAACCCAAAAGGCTCCTGACCTGCTTCTTTGTTGTAGGCATGGTCAGGTTCATAATTTTAGTAATAATTCTATTGTCAGTTTTTAGTTGTCCTTGTGAAATGACATGACCCAAAAAATCAATTTCTTGTAGGCCCAATTCAACTTTGCTCGGTTTGACAGTGAGACCGAAGAGTCGCAACCTATCGAAGACATGTCTGAGTTTCAGTAAGTGTGTTGTCCAGTCATCTGTATGGACACAAATATCATCTATATATGTCACCGTATTCGTCACTCCATGTAGTAAATCTCTAGTTAAGCGTACGAAAGTGGCAGGAGCGTTACGAAGTCCGAAAGGAAGAAACCGCCACTCGTAAAGACCTAAAGGTGTTGAGAATGCAGTAAGATGGATGGATTGAGTCTGCATAGGGACCTGCCAATATCCCTTAGTAAGGTCTAATTTAGAGAAGATTTTGGAGGTGGACATATCCAGAATAAGATCTTCGCAGGAAGGAATTGGTTCTGCGTCGATCTTAGTGACATTGTTGAGTTTCCTATAGTCCACACAGAGACGAATTGTGGAGTCTTTTTTCTTGACCAAGACGATTGGAAAGGAGTACTCAGATGTAGATTTCTGAATGATTCCACTAGCTTCTAAATTAAGAATTTCCTTATTTAGACTTTCTCTGTAGCTAAGTGGGATAGAGTACGGCCTGCATTTGATAGGCTTAGAGTCCGAAAGAAGGATGGAGTGCTCGATCCTGTCCGTCCTACCTGGAATGTCGGAAAATATGTCCTTATATTCCGTCACTAATTCTATTGTCTGTCGTCGTTGTTCTTCTGTTAGTTCCGGTTCTAACCGTATACAATCTAATGTCGCAGTCTTGTCTACAATTGGAACAGGTAGTTCCATCCCGTCGTCGTCTACCTGATTCAGTACGGTGGTGGTGCTAAGTGCGTTTTCTCTAAGCTCACTAGGTGTATGTATATTGTCGGCTTTGCCAGTCTCGCTAACTAGTGTAGTTGCGTTGTGTATGTCTGTCGTCTCATCCATAGGTGTGGGTGCATTGTGTTCGTCTGTCTCTAATTCTGTCTCTTGTCGTGAAAAGTAGGGTTTCAACATGTTGATATGAAATATCTTTAAGTGTCCGTTTATCGATATTTCATAATCGACATCTGAAATTTTTCGTACCACTTTGAATGGCCCTTGCCATGAGGTCAATAATAAATTCCGTTTGTCTGGGAGTAAAAGCAGTATGTCTTGATCTGGTTCAAGATTAATAGTTCTCGCACCTTTATTTGCGTATTGGCGGTAGATTTGACCCTTCCTCTCCAAAGCTGCCTTGGCTATGATACACGATTTCATAATCTTATCTCGTGTTTCTGTTACCATTTCATAAGGTGTTTTAGGGGTTGGAATTTCAATCGAATTAGTTACTAACTGATGATAAATTGTTAGGGGTCCACGTGGGTTAGCCCCGTATACTAATTCAAACGGTGAGAAACCCGTGCTTGAATGGGGAATCTCCCGATAGGCGAACAGCACTGTTGGTAACAGTGTATCCCAATCAGCTGGGTTTTCTGCTGTCACCTTAGCCAGCATATGCTTTAGGTCTCCGTTAATTTTCTCTACTATTCCATTGCTGGCTGGATGATAAGCTGTTGTAAAATGCTGTTTAATTCCTAACATTTTCGTAAGGGCTTGCGTTGCAGCCGATATGAATTGGGTTCCACGGTCGGATAAGATGGTACGTGGAAATCCGAATCGTGAGAACAAGTGTAGAAATACATTGGCAACGTCTTTGGAGGTGATGTATTTCAAAGCTACTGCCTTAACCCACCTTGAACATAGGTCTACCATCGTTAAGATGAAGCGATTTCCTTTGCTGGACACCTGGTTCAGGGGTCCAACAATATCTACCGCCACACTCTCAAATGGCCTAGAGGCCAGTGTTGAAGGTTGTACTTCAGCTGTAGGATGTTTACCCTTACGTACTAGTTGTTGACAGACATTACATGAACGACAAAATACTTTTATGTCATTACAAAAACCTGGCCAATAAAAATGAGCCTGAATTCTGGCCCTGGTTTTGTCGTATGCAAGGTGACCAGCAAACGGTGACTCGTGTGCAATCTTTAGCACAGTTTGGCGGTGTTGTACAGGTAACACCGTTTGCTGAATCTCATGGTTACCAGTTGTATAATAACGAGTAAGAATACCATTATTAAGTCTAAAGAACCATGATGCGTTTTTTGTTACTTTGGCTTTTTCTTTTAATAGCTTTAGATATGGAGCCACACTAGGATCAGCTTTTTGCTGGTCTATGAACTTTTTCCTGGTGGTATCATCTGTGCTAGTTGGTGATAGCAACAGTAGTCTTTCATCCTGTAGTGTGTCTTGGTGTTTAATAGTATCTGCTCTGGTTGTTGCATTAGCTGCATTTAATTTTTCCCATGCAGCTATTTCTTCGTTAGTGCAATGTTTCAATTGGGGTAAGCATCCCAAAATTAAATCAGTACAAGGGTTATCTAAAATCGCACATGTAAAGGTACCAGAAAGGAAAGGAGTGTTAATACGGGCTCTTGCCAAAGGGTAAATTTCAATATTACCCGAAAAGGTTCGGCATTTGACTGAGTCACCTGTATAATCATTTGGATTCACCAGTTCCTTTCTAAGACCTATAAGAGTGCTCCCACTGTCCAGCAAACATTGGCATGGTATTTCGTTGACCAATGCATTGTGGAACACCAAATTGCCTCTGGAGGCTAATGCTGCACTTACACTCTCAGTGGAGAATGGTACTGTATGTCCACATTCTAATTTTCCGTCTGCATGGAATTGGTGACATCGCTCACAACTGTCAAAGCTTAATATATCGTTTACACAACAAACATCTTCAGATTGGTTAAAAGGTAATTCATTCTCGACTTCACACTCAGTCTCACTACCACTATCAGAAGATGTATCAATTAACATTGCACTGTTGGCCTTCATTCTTTGGCGGCCCAGGCACTTATTCGAATAATGCCCGTAGCTAGAACAGAAGAAGCATTTGACTGCACGCCTGTATGCAGTTCTCTTGTTTTGTTGTTTCTTAATGACCATCTCAAGATGTGTCGGATAGTTTGGTGATTTATCACACATAGCGTAAGTATCATGAAAAAGTTGGCAATACACACATTTAGGCAATTTTTGATCTTTCTTGTCGACTCTCTGAAATGGTTTTTTATTGCTACGATAGCTTTTTAGGTTGGTCCTTAACAAAAGAGACTATTTCAGAGTCGATATTGATGTTTTAAAAATATCCCTATTTGAGGAAAAATATGCAGAGCCTTTCTTCTCAAATTGTTCTATGGTTTCGATGTCTGACTGCTGAAGGAATTTAGCGAAAGGAGGTGGTATTGTGGATATGACTTTATCCATGGCTATTAAATTTTTAAGTTTTTCAAAGTCCTTTCCTATTTTTGCTGCACTAAGCCATCTATTTAGCACGCTTTGGACATTCGAGACATAATCGATGAAAGTCTCACTTGGTTTTGGTGTTAAGTTAGAAAATTGCACTTGATACCCAGGGGCATCAAGTAAGAAATGTTGCATTATCCTATCGTGAATGTACTGATAGTTAGATCTAAGATCAGTTGGTATTGATTCTATAACTTTAAGGGGCTCCCCACTGAGGTTCTTCATGTAAATCATGGCCCACATATCGATTGGTACTTGGTGGTATTTCAGCTGATATTCGAAATTTTCTGTCCAAGCTGATATGGAATCTTCTTTACAGAATGGCTTAATAATATTTTTGTATTTATTAAGTTTATTCTCTTCTTGTTGACTCTTTAGTTTTGTAGTGGAGATCTCTAAGTGTGACTCTACTTCCATACCTTTCATCTTTAACTGTGTCTCTGATTCAATCTGTATTTGTTTTTCTTTCACTCTTGCCATTTCATCTATCTCTCTTTGCTTTACTTCTAAGTCTTTTTGGTTTAATTCTTTCTCCTGATCTAATTGTTTTTGCTTAATCTCCTTATCTTGTTCTAATTGTTTTTGCTTAATCTCCTTATCTTGTTCTAATTGCTTTTGTTTTGTTATCTCCGCTACTTCTACAATCTCCTTCTGATGTTGTCTTTCTCGTGCACGTTCATCTCTCTCAGCATCTTTTTCTTCCCTAAATTTTTGATCAGCATATTGCTCTAATTCCTTTCCTGTGTATTCTAATTCCTTGCCTGCTTTTATGAAATCAGCTAAAGTTGCCATGTTGTTGGGTAATTAGCTAGCGTTGAGAGGCACTTAAGTATTTATTCAGGTATATTAGATATGTTAAGTTTTTAAATCCCTGTGTACAAAAATTATACTCTTAGATTACACCCTGAAAAATAGATCACAAAAAATATACTAATAGATCACACCCTGAAAAAGAGATGCATTATTAATCATATTGCATTCAAAATAATTTGGGTATACTCATCTTAACATTCCAGAAAATCAGGTACAATCGTTTGGCACCTCCGGTCCAATCGTTCGGCACTTCGACATACAGCTAGAGTTATTCTCATAAACAGCTCTTGTTACATCTGGTTTACAAGAGCATCCACAATTAATCATTTGTAAACGACATATGACTTTAGACAATTTTGTACAATCATATGCCCCCGGATAACACAATGTGGTATAATTAATAATAAATGTCAATGTCCTGTCTTCGTACTAATGTCTTCTGCCTTCCCTAACTATTGCTGTTTAATTTATGGAAGTGCTGTGCGGACCGAATCTTATTTGCATATCGAAAGTAGTGCCATCGTGACGGTAACAAATAGAAAAGGTATACAAGTAATTCAATAAATGCTTTGAAATAAATATAAAAGTAATAATAATGTTCAAATAAATAAATATATTCAATAAATAGCTTATATAAACAAATAATATTTGATATAAGCCAAAGATTTAGGCGAGCAGCCGCCTGGCGATTTGTAAACAATCCGTCGCTGATTGCAAATGGCGTAGGGCAACTGTTTTTCAGTCGCGATACGTCATAGGCGCAGCGCTATTTTTAGATTGGAAAAATCGATATTGTCGCCGGCTCATTTCTTGTGTATTGCTCCGCCGTAAATCACTTTTGACAAATACTCATAAATAAATCAGTAATTGTAGGAATAAATGATACAAAACTATAATAATAATACTTACAAATCAGAAGAAAACATGTTGATAAACACAAAACATTTTAATAACCATAAATAAACGTTATTCGTTCACGATGGGCACAGCTCTCACTTTGTTTTAGTCTGCACACGCCATTATTCACTAACACAAATTAAACCCTGTGATTAACTGACAGTAATATTATTTTAGAGCCGTGGGTGAGTGTTTTAGCTTGAACAATTGTCCAAGCTACACTTCTGACACCACTTTTGTCCTAGCCTGTCATCAAGCGATGCTACAGGAATTACGGGATAAACTTCTCTCGCACCACACAAACAGATTTGTCAGTCGTACGAGAGGAATTGATTACACATTTTATTGCCACTGGCTCTTTACATTACATAAATGCACAAAACAGTCGCGAATGAATCACACATGAATACACAGAATTGCCTATCACTAGTCGTTCCTAACCCTACTACTAAATCTATCTACTCGGCTAAAGAAATACGCATCGACGCTAAGCAATGTGTTCCCTACGAAGTCGGTCCCCTGTCTGACTATTCTCCGCGTGCTGACTACACAGTACGCGGAGGGACCTTGTGCGCACTTCGGCTTTTGCGTGCTGCATCATTCAGCACGCTTAGAGTAGTGGCCTCTCTTGAGTTTCATTCTAGTTCTCCGTGTCTATCACGTTGGCGTGATTATGCCATGACCAGAGTGCTTACTCTCTGGTTAACACCTCCGTGTCTCATGAGAGAACTATTTGATAGTTCCCCTTCCTATCTACTCCCTACACCTACCCTGCCCTCATGTAGGGGCACTGGGTTACCTCTAATCTACTTGAGGTAGACCACTCATTCAGGGTGGTCTTCCCTGAGTCTTTGACAATTACTATAGAGACTTTCTGATTAACCGGCCTATCTGCTAAGCGACAACTATTTTAACTAACAGTAAAAACAAATTGGATGTCTAAATCCCCAGGACGGTAAATAGTTGCAGCTGCACGGGGTTACATTGGGTCGACAACATGGGAACATTTGGAAGTGAGTGAGATGAGTCCATACATCGCTTTGACAGTTCATAAACAGGTTGGATTGAGAGCGGAAGTACTCAGCTCGGAAGAAAACAGTCCGTCTGTCATTTAGAGTTTCCGGACATCAAGAAGATTGGCGGTTTGTTGTGGAAACCCGTTGTTGGGAGCACACAGGAACTCGCTAGCTTGTTGTGGGAGTCAAAACAAGTGATGACAACTCTGACATTGATTGAGCCAGGGAGGATAGATTCTTGACAATGGATGATATGCTCAAATAACACCTGTGTGGACAGGAAGAATACCGTCACGTGACCAATTTTAGGGTTTGCCATAAACCATGATTGGGAGAAACAGTGTTGACCAAAACCGTGGATTATGATGGACGTGTTTGTGGGAGAGCTCTACAGTAGTTAGATTAATTTAATATTAACTAGCATGTGTCGTTATGGCAAAGTGTAGCAGCCATCCCGGAATGAGGCGGTTTTGCATAAGGTAGTCAATATAGTCTGTTTAGGCCTAATTAATATAGGCAGTAGTCTTGTTAAAACTAGAGTGTGATGATTAGCACTGTTAGTTGAGAACTAGTTAGAGTAGTGAAGTGATAATTGACTCTGCTAGGATGAATAGGATAGAGGGGTGATAATTGGAGAGATTTAAGATGGGGAAAGTGTCCAATGGGGGGATCTTTCAATGGTTTGCCCACTGAAGTTGTGCACTCTATTTATGGGTATTTCCTTGTCATCGCCTGATTCGGACGTAGGTGAGGAGCTAATATGCTCTATGACAGAGGTAAGTTAGCTATAAAATAACTGAGCAAGGCAATAAACTTACACCCAGCCGGTAGGATCAGTGACTAGTACTATCACCAGATGTGTTGTTTCTCTCACAGGTTCCATACCAGTTACGAGGAAGTTCAACACTGGGTTTGATGAAGTGCAACGTCAATTAGACATAACACCAGTTGGACACAAAAAATGTTTCTTACAAAAAAGGAATAACGTCCGAGAAGAAAGATGGTTCACCTAAGATGGGTGATGATTGTTAATGCATCACACAGCATAAGAACATTGGTACCTACACAAAAAACATCAATATAATAGTCACATGGTGTGATATATTCTAGGGAAATAGTTTAAAAAAACCTGATACCTGAGCCTGGATAGACACTAGTTAGGTTCAGGTATATTAACAATAACAGTGATACCTAAATACTCACTACAAAGGATTTGTGCATTCTTTAAGAACGATAGGAAATTATGTGCATTGGGCAATCGGTCCATGATCAGCTGTAATTTACAAACAGTATCTATTTCGGATGATCAGGAAGATGGATTACCAGGTGGCTACAGATGACAGTCGGTGTCCGGCAGGAGAGATTCAGTACCGGGTGAGGTGGACTTGTTCTGACTTAACGTGCTGTGGTGTGTCCTTGCAAGGATGATCTGACTATGCTATTATTTGAGAGTCCGATCCTACACACATTATAGAACACATCACACATTTTCTTCGCATACACGTCTCATATACGTTACACTTTTCTTTTAATAAATTAATCTGTATTAATTTTTAGAAGCAAGAGTTGTTGAATATGTTGCGTTGGGGGAGTATGAGAAGGGGCATAGTACGACAGTGAGAGAGTGATAGGAAAAGGTGTCCATGGGCTGATGGAGTGTGTTGGACGGAAGCTGGTGGATTCTCCAGGATATTGATAGGAAAGAAAAATTATAATGTGGGTGTTGACTCTCCTCACTCCAGGGACGACACTTTAAAGGAGGACACGACACTTAGAGTGATGGGAATAGCGGACACTAGATTAAAAGGGGAAGGATGCAAAAAGATCCATCACAGTCATAAGTTTGTCTACTCCAATGGGGAACAACAAGAAAAAGCAATGCACGATGTAAAAATAGTCATTGAACCACGCTAGCAAGAAGAATATTAGAAATAAGATAATAATGCTTTGCATATCCTTTTCAGGACATCGCTGTCAACATCAGCATCTTTCAGTTGATTGTTCATTTCTTGGCAAGATTATGCTCAGTAGTTCGCCATTGCTTTCTGAGCGACCGGCTCCATACTCTCATAAGTAACTGGCGCGACTCGAACCGCTTCGAATTCTCGTGCGCTCACGTCAACCACAAGAGTATTCGGGGTTACGGAGAAAGCTGGAAATCCCTCGGCCAGGAAGACCGGCTTATTAAAAATAAAGTGATAAAAACTCCGCCGCGGAGCAAACACGGCAAGGGAGAGGGGTTTCTGATCTTCAGAAGTAGTCCCCCTTCCCCGAATGTTTCGGCCCATTTACCTACTTAACATTCTCTAGTGGCGGGCCTTTCCGGGCCATGACTCCGGGCGTCTTTCCCCTGCTGTGCGATGCGTGGATGCCGTTGTCCTTGTTTTTGTGCTTGTCCCTTAGCTGTGAACATGTCAACTCTCAAGTCTCTCCTCCCTCAGTGAGGGGAGCTTGTGCAGCTAGAGCTTCTGCCCTCACGCTACTTTAGCACATGTGGTCGTGGGTAGCCAGCTTCCTCCCTGTCACGGCCTCTATCGCCTCCATTCCGCTCCGTTGCCATGTTAATTCTTCGTGACCCGTTCATGGCGCCGCACTCTGCTAGGAGCATGTTCTTCCTCTTGATTTTGACCAACCTCTTTGTCTCTGCAGCTGAGTGTGACTTACGGAAAACGACTACCGCCCTGGTATGGAGGTTGGACTTTGTATGATTTGACAACTGATGCCATGCGGCGATTGCCCCAGCGAACAGTCCTGTATGTACTTAGATGCACTACCCTCGCTCGGAAGGTAGGCTATGGAGCCGACACGAGACAGTGCAAGTTCTTGCTCTTAGTTGAGATATTGTTAGTCATTCTGCAGTTACCGCTTTAACCATACTAGTTTCAAGATATGTCCCAATCCATGTTTTGGCGATTCCACAGCTAGCACTAGGCCTTTTCGGCTGCCTCCTCCAGTTGTTTTTGTGCCCGAGTTATGGCTTGTCCTTTAATGCCCATTTGCTTTAGCAGATCATACACAGAGTGGGAGACTAGACCTCTTGCGTCCACCTCAACAACAAATAGCATGAGAGTGTATCCTTCCAGTCTCAGACTAGCGACCGTGTCACTGTACTTCTCTATCTTGTAGATATGCTGCTCCTCGATATTTGACTCGTATGGGACTGTCAGCTCAATCAGCTTTAGTTGATTGGCCGACGAGGATTGATTTGCGATGTCAGGTTGCAAGCCAAACTGTCGGATCACCTCCGCGTATTCCCCATGGCACTTTAGATACACGGTCAGCTCCCAGTCACGTGCGTCACCGAAAACGGCAAGTTGGCAGGGTAGCCTTCCTTGTCTCTGCATTGCCGCCCGGCTCGGAGGAAGTAAATTCCCAGCGGCCTCGGCCATTTGTTCGGCTGCATTCTGGCAGCATTCACTATGGCTGCCAACTCAGTGAGAACTTTGTTGTAGCGTCATGTGAATCCGCCTTGGGCTAGGGCTACTTTATGCAACAGTGGTGAAAACAGGAGCAAGAAATACTTACTTCTGAAGCGGTGATGTGAGGAGAAGAGAGCAAACCTTTACTGCGTAGGGCCAAAGAAGAAAATGAATAGAGAACCTCTCACCGCCCTCTGTTAACAAGAATATTAAAGAAATAAAGTAAGAAGTTTCAGGACCTGGGCCGACAGGGAATCAGACACATTTTCTCTGATTCCAGACAAAGAATTACTCCAAGGGTTGTTCTAACAACAATGATTGTATAATTAAAGTAAAAGGCTTCGAGTACTTAGGACTTATAATTTCATAAAACGGTAAATCAGAAGATGAGATCGAAAATAGATGCAATAAGGCAAACCAACTCATTGGACAAATGACATCAATACTAAAGAACAAGCACGTATCAATAGATACTAAAATGCACTCTACAGCAAAATCTTCCTATAAACTCTATGCTGTCAATGCAAAGCCTGAAAAATGACAGAAAAAGCGAAAAGAAAATCACACCATAAACGAGAGTCATGAGAAAAATACTCAATGTATCAAGAAGAGAGAAGTGTCGAAATCGGGACTAAAGTGGAGGTTATAGCAGTACTAGTTTTCATCAGAAAACAGCAAGTTAAACGGTTTGGCCATGTAAATAGGTTACAAGCTAACAGTATACCACAAGCAATGGTGTACAGACCAAATGAAAGCAGAAGAAAAGGTCGACATATGTAAACGATACATAGGGAACTGTCGTTTCCATGGGAATCACGATATATGAAGCCCATGAACGGACACACCCCTCCCCAGACCCTGCCGCTGTTTATGCTTCACCTCGACATCAAGGTACAAGATGAGATGAGATGAGATGAGGTGAGATGAGATGAGATGAGATGAGATGAGGTGAGATGAGATGAGATGAGATGAGATGAGATGAGATGAGATGAGATGAGTACCAAACAAAGAGTAGGCTTGGACCAACATTTTACACAAATCAAATGAACAACTATTACAGTGTACATTTCCGTTAATCGGGTATTGGAATTGCGGAAGATACCACTAGATGAACCAAATAACACGATGAAATTATTAAACCACCCAGACACAAAAACACAGATATACACACACGCTCACAGAAACAAACATAACTACACAGACATACACAATGAAAAGAATACAGAAAAGCCAAAAAGCATTCAACAGATTCAGTGCAAAAAAACATAAAGGTAGTTTTGACCCAAACGTGGTACACAAGCAAATGAACAAATGTTATATTATAACTTTCCGGTCTTTGAGCACTGGAATTTAGGAAGATTCCAAGAAACAATAAATAAAATGTTGATCCTAGTATGACGATATATCGTCCTTCTGTCCAAATGGGAGGTCAAGGTAACAGACCTCAATCTGGTCTCGGTAGGGCAAATCTATTCCCCATATCTACAGAACTCCTGGGGAGGGGGAGGTTTTAACGGAGGGGATAATGGTGTGTGTGGGTCTATGCAGTTGATCTAAAACATGCAACATTTTAAATCTAACATTCATTTTTATTTCTAGTGAAACACGTTTTCTCTTAGGAAATCTCAATGGCGCCCATGACCTTGAATAAATCTATAGGAGTGAATGTGAATGATTATATGGTTCACATCCGTGCATACCGAAATTCAGAATTGTTTCGAGAGTTCATTGGGTTGTTGTTTCGGAAACACTTTAAAAAATCCGGGCATCTCAAGCTATCAGTTATCAGTTATCAGCTATCAGTTGGGGTAACATTCATTGCACTCCGGACAGGTCCATAGGTGCTCAGATCCTCCTCCCCCCCCCCCCCCCAGCATATGCATCAGCGTCCAGTGGCTAATTAGTGCCACTTCTGTGTTGGTTGACGAGGCCCTCGTTTTCCCGATGTACCTCTCGCGTCTGGCCGTGCCGATTCTTACTCCCAGTCTTTCATCCTGGACAGCGATGTGGATTCATCTGACGTCAAAGTCCTCTGTTCTCGCCATATCTTTAAGGACGTTAATAACATCGGCACGATCCATGGGCTGGCCATCTACAGGGGGTGCAGAGCCAGCCAGTTTATCAGCTCGTTCATTTCCCTCGACTCCCGCATGTCCCGGGACGAAGATGAAGGTGACTTTACGGACAACAGACTTCCGCAGCGACTCAGTCCACTGTCTACGTACAGATCCAGCTTCGACCTTCCGAATCATGCTCATTGAATCACTTAGTACACACACGTTGGTATAATGCTGTGATTCCAGCCATATGAAAGCCTGTGTAACTGCCATCACCTCCATCGTCATGCTGCTCGTGGTCATAGAGTGGGCACCACTGGATTCTTGAACGGTTCGGCCCGCTGAACGGGCTGTAAATGCCCATGCACTTCTCTGCTGCTTTACAACAGATCCATCTGTATAGATGAGCACTTCGGGGCTATCTGAGTGTTCATAGATGAGCGCGTTAACCTCTGCATTGACAGCGGCAGGGTTCTGCTCTCTGCACCGTCTGTCGAGTGTGATAATGCAGGAGAAAGTGCACTTAAAAGCTGGAGGCACCGGCACCCATTCCTTGCCGGGGTTGATACTGGTAAGACTGCAGACCTGTCTGACGACATCTTCCGCCCGACCCATCCATGATTTGCCCCTCTTTAGCCTGTCACCCTTTTCTCTGAATATAGCGTCATGCAGAGGGTGCTGCTCATCTGCACTTATTTTTAAGTATGCACGAGCTCTCCAGATCTTGATCCTGTGTTCATTGTAGGGAAGTCAAGGAGGTATCTCATTGCTACACAGCTGGTGTCTCTCGTGCAGCCCAAAATGATGCGCATGGCTTCGTTTTGTACCTTTTCAAGTCTTCCAATCTGTGTAGGGCTGACAGTGAGGATGGCCAGAGGCATACTCGATGGGTGAAAGCACCAGTCCTTGGAACAGAAGTATTAGCAGTCTTTGCTCGATATTTGCAGTCGCCATGACTCTCATTGCAGACAAACCTTTTCAAGCTTTCGTTATGACATAATCGACATGATCTCTGAAAGACAGGCTACGATCAAGACTCATGCCAAGATATGTCATCGAATGGGTTCTACTAAAATGCTCCCATCCATTCTTACCGACGGCAGGTCTGTGTTCACAATATGGTTGTTTAGGGAGAACCATGTAATCGTTGCCTTTGCAGGGTTGACAAGGGCATCGGCATCAGCACACCATGAGGAAATTCGATCTAGTTCGCCCTGCATATCATTGGCAACCGCCTGTCTATCTCTACCCTGTCGATACACGAGAATGTCGTCAGAAAATGACAGAGTCCTACCTCTCCCTTCCAACTGTTGTTCAGTGATTGGCACCGTATACACGTTGAATAGTACTGGTGACAGTGGTGAACCCTGCGGCAATCCTGGACATATCGTTATCGGCTCAGAAGACCAACTCCCGCATCTTAGCACCACCTTCCTTTGGAGCAGAACTGCAGCTATCCATCGTACAAGGTGAGGGTGCACTTTCAGTCTGAGGAAGGCTTGCATCATGTGCTCGAAGGATACTCTATTATATGCGTCCTCTAAGTCTATGGCGGCCGCACATGTCTCTTCTCTGACCTGAAATCCTTCGTAAACATCTTGAGCAAAGACCCGCCGAGCCATGACTCTTTGTTATGTCTGTATCCTCCAAGTGTGGGCGGGAGCAGCCGTGTTGTTCCAAGTCATAAGCAAATCTGAGATGCCATTGAGCCTGTCGAGTCATGCAGAGGGTGCTGCTCATCTGCACTTATTGTTAAATATGCGAGCTCTCCAGATCTTGATCCTTTGGTTCATTGTAGGGAAGTCAAGGAGGTATCTCATTGCTACACAGCTGGTGTCTCTCGTGCAGCGCAAAATGATGCGCATGGCTTCTTTTTTGTACCTTTTCAGTCTTCCAATCTGTGTAGGGCTGACAGTGAGGATGGCCAGAGCATACTCGATGGGTGAAAGCACCAGTCCTTGGAACGAAGTATTAGCAGTCTTTGCTCGATATTGGCATCGCCATGACTCTCATTGCTGACACACCTTTTCAAGCTTTCGTTATGACATAATCGACATGATCTCTGAAAGACCTACGATCAAGACTCATGCCAAGATATGTCATCGAATGGGTTCTACTAAAAATGCTCCCATCCATTCTTACCGACGGCAGGTCTGTGTTCACAATATGGTTGTTTAGGGAGAACCATTAATCGTTGCCTTTGCAGGGTTGACAAGGGCATCGGCATCAGCACACCATGAGGAAATTCGATCTAGTTCGCCCTGCATATCATTGGCAACCGCCTGTCTATCTCTACCCTGTCGATACACGAGAATGTCAGTCAGAAAATGACAGAGTCCTACCTCTCCCTTCCAACTGTTGTTCAGTGATTGGCACCGTATACCGTTGAATAGTACTGTGACAGTGGTGAACCCTGCGGCAATCCTGGACATATCGTTATCGGCTCAGAAGACCAACTCCCGCATCTTAGCACCACCTTCCTTTGGAGCAGAACTGCAGCTATCCATCGTACAAGGTGAGGGTGCACTTTCAGTCTGAGGAAGGCTTGCATCATGTGCTCGAAGGATACTCTATTATATGCGTCCTCTAAGTCTATGGCGGCCGCACATGTCTCTTCTCTGACCTGAAGTCCTTCGTAAACATCTTGAGCAAAGACCGCCGAGACCATGACTCTTTGTTATGTCTGTATCCTCCAAGTGTGGGCGGGGAGCAGCCGTGTTGTTCCAAGTCATAAGCAAATCTGAGATCAACAATTTTCTCCAGTAGCTGGCATCTCAAGCACGACCCGTCACGCCGAGAGCTATCATTGAGAACTGTTGGACTATGAAGTATTCTATGCTTGATCTGGCGCCATTTGATGTGTCAATTTCTTAATTAAAGTTAAGTCACGTTTTCCTAATTGTGTCGAGTAGATCATACAGGCGATGTATTATACTCATTCCAATAACCGGCTTACACATATGTTTTGGCCACGATGCAATCCTGAACACAATATTGTGGGGCAGTCAACCTTGACCTGGAATCCGCCGTGAATGCCTGGCGACAATAATATCCACGTGAGGGAACACAGCTGCGCAAGATTCGGCAATGGATCGCGTCGCGTTGGTTACTTACGGATTATGTGAGCCGGTCGCTCAGAAAGCAATGACAAACTACTGAGCGTATCTTTCTAAGAACATCAACAGCAGCTATAAAATGCTGGTATTGACTGCAACGTCCTGTAATAGATATTCAACTAAATACAATTTTTGTGCCTGATGGTCTAGTGGTTACACACCCACGCCACACGTCGGTGATTCGGATGTGATCCCGGGTCCAGTCATGGATATGCACTACTGACGAGCTCAAACTCGAGTCTAGTGCTTCCAATTGACGTGGACAAGGCCTTAGGTTCGTACCGGAATACGATCAGCATTGTCAGTCGTGGGTTGTGCTCAACGTTCAGATAACAACATTGTAACGAAAGGCCGTGTGGAACAGAATAAAATGGATAGCTGTCCCAAAGTTATTGGAAACTGTTTACTCTGTGGAGGAGAATAGTTGAGTTCTATCTTCTAAAATGAGATTCTTCTTCTCCTAGCTTTTATTTAACTACCATCATAAGGTAGTTAAACGTTAATGTTAATAGATCATCAGTAGGTGCCGCGACAGAGACCATCTTAGCTACAATAATGCCCACAATGTATTCCTGAATAGAAGAAATTGAACTAGGATATATCTTCCACTCAATCGTCCTCTGTGATATAACAAGGCACCCATCAACCCAGTATAAATTCTTCTCTACCGAACATCATGGTATCATGAATGTCAGGAACCACTACTACCCTCACACACTTATTACTGTTGGAGGGATGGGATTGTCGGGCTTGTCTTAAACCCCAAATATGATGTTCTATTTACATAACCTACACACACCAACCTCCCATCCCCTACCGAAGAGACAAGTACACTCTTCCTTAACCTTTTTTTTGTAAATTTGGAAGAGAACCTGCGTCAAGAGTATTTGAATTATACTCTTGGACTTCATTCGACAATGGTGACTGTGCTAGCCAAGGTTATCTGAAACATGCATCGCTAACTAGAGAACTTTACAGGAGGACATCATGCTTGCCTTCTGTCCAGATTAAATTGTCCTCACTCTATTTAGACTGCGATAAAATCACAGGAGAACTGGAAGGAAAGGTTCAGAAACTATTATCATTTCTTTTGTCCAGCCTAGGGTTGAAGATGTCTGATTGGACAGGTCCAATATATGGACCTGTTCTTACTGGGCTGAGTGGACCATGGAAATGGGGGTGACGAAATGTCAAGTATTGTATTCTAAGGATGGTTTGTGTAGATGAGTGCCCCTGTGTTGTTTAGTTTCAGGATCCCGCTTGTATGATTAGAGACGTATGACCATGAGAGCTACAGCCAGTCTGAATTCAACCTGATCAGTCAAACTGATCAACGCTTTGAAACGGGAACTAAGAACTCTACATCATAAGAAGAGTCCTACCTAATGAGACCTATCACACCTGTCTGAGCACGAACAGTAGTACAGTAACCCACAGTGTAGTGTCGATGGGAAGAAGAACAAAAGCTAGATGACTTCAACCATGTGCATACCTACACAGAATACAGACTGATATTCACATCATCTCTTGAGGTTGCAATTATGACATAGGCACCTGGACTATTCATTCACCGGGACAATGGTCTCCTGTCATCTCTTATGGTCTTCCCTGTTGTTTTGACATTAGATACGATGTCTCAAATAAATCTTCTTCTGTTTCTTAGTTACAGCGACTTTTTAGTTTTCTTATATGTGATAGATATCTCAGTTTGTACTCATCTGTCCTGGGCCCAGTAGTGGGCGGAAGTAAAATCCAACGGAGACCAGTGAAATAAAGTTAATTCTGGGATAATATGGTGGCTTGTCATGGCCATCCCACCTCCATCACGCTTGTCACACTGGACGATATATTGACCTTCAGCAGTGAATCAGTGAAGTATGAGCAGCTCAAGCTAAACAATGCACTTATATGACATCTCAGTAGTAGCAGTCATCCGCGCTGTCACTCAGCACTCTCTGTTGTCTATTTGTATTCAGAGAGCAACATGTGTCATGTATACATACCAGCTTGTGTATTCTAAGAGCAACATGTGTCATGTATACATACCAGCTTGTGTATTCTGAGAGCACCATGTGTCATGTATACATACCAGCTTGTGTAATCCGAGAGCAACATGTGTCATGTGTACATACCTGCTTGTGTATTCTGAGAGCAACATGTGTCATGTATACATACCAGCTTGTGTATTCTAAGAGCAACATGTGTCATGTATACATACCAGCTTGTGTATTCTGAGAGCAACATGTGTCATGTATACATACCAGCTTGTGTAATCCGAGAGCAACATGTGTCATGTGTACATACCTGCTTGTGTATTCTGAGAGCAACATGTATCATGTATACATACCAGCTTGTGTATTCTGAGAGCAACATGTGCCATGTATACATACCTGCTTGTGTATTCTGAGAGCAACATGTGTCATGTATACATACTGTGACGAAACGCGTTTATCTGTTTGGGTCGTCAAGATCCCGCACTATTTTGGCGCGTCATCGGGGACTTTCCCAGCTAAAAATAGACTGAGGGAAGCCGATGGAGGACTTACTATCTAGAATCTTCTCGAAACACCGGAATTCGAGTAACCCGTGATGCTGGGTATCGCTCTAAATTCTCGTGCAGAGAGATCTAGAAACTCTAGGCGGGGAATGACGGTTTCCCGAGAAAGTATCTTTTCTCAAGAAGCACTCGCTTCTAGTGCGCATTGAGTTGGCACGAAGCGGGAAATTGGCTAAACCAGTCATTCACTTACTGTTGTTCGAACAGAACAGACGCAGGCCTGATGTGAGCCATTTTTGTGTTGCGTCTCCCCTCAACCATTATTCGGCTGACTGTTATGGAAAGGAAGCTGAGAAGCCCTTGAACAGTTCGGAAGCTGACTGGAGATCTGGTTTCTCGTCATTCAGGTAGATATTTGTTTAAATCATTTAACTTTGTACGTGTGTTCCACACGCCATTTTTCTAACCTCATTACCTATGCGGATGTCCTTGCATACTAATTAGCAAACCGATCGATAACGCAGGTGACGGTGAATCGTGGGTTTGTTTACTGTGTGCTCGCGAATCAGCTGTTAGGAACGCCGTAATGTGATGTGGGCGATTTGGGTTCCAAATATATGTACCATATATTGCCCATCGTTGCATATATTAGGTTGCTGTGTTAGAATAAAAGCTAGTTACTTGTGCCGGATGGAAACTTAGATTATGTCAGTCAGTTGCTGAAGCCAGAAGAACGGTTAGAAAACCAGGTAAGTTGGTAGGTGGAGATTCAGACAAAATTGTGCTTAGTTACTAAGTAAAGGAAGAACTTAGTTCTGTGCCACCAGGAATGATGTAACTATTGTGTAATAACTTACTAGTGAATGCATTGTGTGGAACAGCGGATTTCTGTGGAAAGGTAAGTGGCTTTGGTGCTATATATATATATATATATATATATATATATATATATATATATATATATATATATATATATATATATATATATATATATATATATATATATATATATATATATATATATATATATATATATATATATAAAACAAAGTGTATGCATGTAAATATGTATGTAAATATATATGTATGTCCTTTATTTTTTCGCGAACGGCCCATCCGATTGAGATGAAATTTTCTACACGCCTTCCTTTCATTCCAGAGCTGTCAACTGTCATAGTTTTTTTTTCTTCTTCCGCCTTCTCCCTCCTCCCCCTCCCAAAATACGTACGTAAATATATGATGATGATGATGAAAGAATCCCCGAACCAAAACGCTAGGGAAAGGGAAGAAAATGACGTGACTACACAGAATCGTCACACGGCAATCATCATCATCAAGTGCCGTGCCGGCTGGCGTAGGCGTTCATGGCTCTCCGTAGATCTCAGTCTTTGGTTTTTTGGATCAACTCTGCTGCTGATATTCCTCCATGCCACGGCAATATCAATAACAATTCATCTTTTTATGTGTAAGGAAGTTATCTACAGTCGTGTAGAAGGGAAGAACTAGACGAGTATGAATTCGGAATGGCGAACTCTCTCCTCCTCTCTTCTCCTCCCTCTACCTCCTCCCTCCACCCTTCTCCTCTTCCTCCTCCCTCTCATCCCTCTCCCTCCTCCCTCCTCCTTCTCCCTCTTCCTTCTCCCTCTTCCTCTCCCCTCCTCCTCCATCCTCCTCCCTCCTACTCCCTCCGCATCCTCCCCCCTCCTCCCTCATCTTCCCTTCTCCTCATTCTCCCTCCTCATCCCTCCTCCTCCTCCTGCCTCCCTCCTCCTCCTCCCTCATCATCCTACCTCCTCCTTCTCCCTTCTTCTCCCTCTTCCCTCTTCCTCCTCCTACCTCCTCCCTCCTCCTCCCTCTACCTCCTCCTCCTCCCTCCACCCTCCTCCTCCCTTCTCCTCCTCTTCCTCCTCCCTTTCCTTCCTCCTCCTCCTCCCTCTACCTCCTCCTCCCCCTACCTCTTTCCTCCTCCCTCCTCCTCCTCTTCCACCTCCCTTTCCTTCCTCCCCTCCTCATTCTCCCTCCTTCCTCTCCCTCCTTCCTCCTCCTCCTTCCTTCTTCTCCCTCTGCCTCCTCCCTCCTCCTCTCCCCTCCTCCTCCCTCCTCCTCCTCCTTCTCCTCCTCCCTCCTTCTCCCTTCTTCTCCTCCTCTCCCCTCCTCCTCCTACCCTCTTCCTCTTCCCCTCCTCCCTCTCCCTCCTCCATCCTCCTCCTCCCTCTTCCTCCTCCTCCCTCTTCCTCCTCCTTCCTCTTCCTCCTCCTTCCACCTCCTCCCTCTTCCTCCCTCTCCCTTCTCCATCCTCCTCCCTCTTCCTCCTCCTTCTTCCTCCTCCTTCCTTCTCCTCCCTCCTCCTCCCTCTTCCTCCTCCTACCTTCTCCCTGCTCCTCCTCTCTCCTCCTCCCTCCTCCCGTTTCCTCCCTCCTCCTCCTCCCTCTACCTCATCCCTCCTCCTCTCCACTCTTCCTCCTACCCTCTTCCTCTTTCCCTCCCCCTCCTCCCTATCCCTTCTCCTCCCTTCACATTCTTCCTCCTCCCTCTTCCTCCTCCTCCCTCCTCCTCCTCATCCCTCCTTCTCCCTCCTCCTCCTTCTTCCTCCCTCCTCCTCATCCTCCCTCCTCCTCCTTCCTCCTCCTCCCTCTCCTCCTCCTCACTCCTCCTCCTCCCTCCTCCTCCTCCCTCTACCTCCTCCCTCCTCCTCCCTTCACATTCCTCCTCCTCCCTCTTCCTCCTCCTCCCTCCTCCTCCTCCCTCCTCCTCCCTCCTCCTCTCTCCTCCTCCCTCCTCCTCCTCCCTCCTCCTCATCACTCCTCCTCCCTCCTCCTTCTTCCTCCCTCCTCCTCACTCCTCCCCCCTCCTCCTTTCTCCTCCTCCCTCTCCGCCTCCTCCCTCCTCCTCCTCCCTCCTCTTCCCTCTACCTCCTCCTCCTCCCTCCTCCTCCCTCTACCTCCTCCCCCCTCCTCCCTTCACATTCCTCCTCCTCCCTCTTCCTCCTCCTCCCTCCTCCTCCTCTCTCCGCCCTCCCTCCTCCTCCTCCTCCCTCTACCTCCTCCCTCTTCCTCCCTTGACATTCCTCCTCCTCCCTCCTCCTCCTCCCCTCCTCCTCTTCCCTCCTCCTACTCCCCCTCCTTCTCCTCCTTCTCCCTCCTCCTTCTCCCTCTTCCTCCTCCTTCTCCCTCCGCCTCCTCCCTCCTCCTACTCTCTCCTCCTCCTCTCCCTCCTCCTCCCTCTCCTCCTCCTGCTCCCTTCTCCTCCTGCGTTCTCCTCCTCCCTCCTTCTCCCTCCTCCTCCCTCTTCCTCCTCCCTCCTCCTCGCCTCCTCCTCCACCCTACTCCTCCCTCCTCCTTCTAATCCCTCCTCCTCACTCCTATTCCTCCCTACTCCTCCTGTCTCCTCCCTCCTCCCTCCTCTTCCCTCCTCCACCTCCCTCTTCCTCCTCCCTCCTACATTTACCCAAGACAGACAGACAGTCAGACAGATAGTCGGGAACGGGATCTTATATGACTACTTATATAATTTAAATGAGATGCTCTCCACCATGGGCTGGGTCGGGTCAGACAGACAGACAGATAGATAGATAGATAGATAGATAGACAGACAGACAGACAGACAGACAGACAGACAGACAGACAGACAGACAGTCGGGAACGGGATCTTATATGACTACTTATATAATTTAAATGAGATGCTCTCCACCATGGGCTGGGTCGGGTCAGACAGACAGACAGACAGACAGACAGACAGACAGACAGACAGACAGACAGACAGTCGGGAACGGGAACTTATATGACTACTTATATGAATTAAATGAGATGCTCCCCATCAGGGTCTGGGCGAAGACGGGCCGGGTCAGACAGACAGACAGACAGACTGACAGATAGACAGACAGACAGACAGACAGACAGACAGACAGACAGACAGATAGTCGGTAACGGGAACGAGAACTTATATGACTACTTATATGAATTAAATGAGATGCTCCCCACCAGAGTCTGGGCGAAGCCGGGCCGGGTCAGCTAGTATATATATATATAGGATGTGACATTGTGTATATATATTAGGTCATGGCATGTGATACTTCCTGGGGTAATTCCGAACGCCGAATAGCTCGACGCGTGATAATACTGCGTGCCGTCGCGATATAAATATGCGTTCTGAAATCTTGTCTGAGCTATCCTGTTTCTTTCATACTGGCGCTAGTGCGAGTGAATGCTAAGGTGCTGGAAGTATGGAAGAATGCATGGAGGCTGTATGAGACTGAGGAAATATAGGATATGGGGGAAGTGAAAGCAAGTTATGAAAGTATGGGTTGGTAGGCCAAACCAACGATGAAGTTCGATCCAGACCAAGGCTAAACCACTTGGGAGGACAGAACTGGAACATTACCCTTGGAACATGTGGGGAACATGTATTCTCAAGAAGGCTTCTTGACTCTAAGGCAGAGTCTGATAAGAAGAGTTTGCTATGGCGTGGGCAGGTGGTCCCACCAGCAAACAGGCTTGTGTACATAGTAGATGTGATCATGTCCTATTCCTATATCCCGAGGGATGGTATATTGATCAAGGTTATGTTTCTTAATGTACATTGATGATGTTAGGAACGAGTCCGGGGACTCTTTACCTATTTATTTAGTTCGATTAAATTAGAACAATAACAGCCTTGTATCACTACTGACGTTAGCGACGACTGGTAGGTGATTAGGGATAGGTGAGACCTACGATCAGACTCGTCATTCTGATTTCTTGCTCGGTTTGACGGGCTGTTCTATGAGGCCAGCTGACATTTGTGAACCCATGCTTTACTACTCTCCATATAGAGATAATGCTTTGGTTATATGCATAACTAAGTAGCATGACTGAGGGTTGAGTAGTTATTGGTAGGATGCATGTGGACTAATGTTTGGGCCAGTATACTCTCACCGGTCGCTCTTCCTTTTCAGGAGTTTGCCTGTTGAGGAACCAGTCAACTATAATGTTGTTGGCAGGAAACCACTTCGTGTGACACAACGAAGGGTTCAGTTCTTTACTTATCACGCCAGACTCAACCACACCAGGTACCCAAAGTGATTCACCATGCGTGAAGGTTGCATCAAGAAATACAACTGCCCTGAAGGTGCACGTGTGGGAAGTGATGGTTTGTGAGGTTTTCTGAAAATAGAAGATACTCTGTTTCTGCCAGGAACCTTTCAGCATTTTGAGTAATCATGCCCAACGAAAGGAAACACCGGTCCGTCTATTATGACGGTGGTTCTGCCTAAACGCAGAAGTAACTGATCTTCAGACACTTGAAGGGTTCTTTGGACAGCTCTAGGGGCAGATCTTGAGAAGAACTACACCAGCTATTGACTTGTGGCAAGTGTTACCCGGTGGAAGGGACTATGGATTATAGTCCAACCTGAATTGTTTCCGTGAAATAGATGTCTGATTCTATTAATGTACTGTCTCAGTATGAAGATATAAACTGTGTTCGAGAAGGACTCAGTAACATTTCGTAAGCCATATCTGATTCTAAAAGCAGTGTGTCTGTAAGAGACCATTGAATTGGTCAGTGACAGTTTTCCATCCATGTTACGGTGATGTGATGAAGGGACCAGTGATATGGTCAATGACAGATCCGGTCTGCAGTGGGACTGTGCTATGAGTGACAGACCATTCGACTGGTCAGTGACTATTTAAGTTCATCGAAGTAACGAATACTTGGAGCCAAGTCCAGGAGGATTGTCTCCCAACCAGTATTGTTCGAGAACTGTATTAACAGTGACTTCGTGGGAGGGATATAGATGCAGTTGGTCCAGTGAAGTGTGGTCCAGCAGTGACTCTATTGTTGTGGATCCACACTCTGGAGACGGAGTGGTCTCCAAGGTTCTAGTCATCTCACTGGAAGGAAGCCGGGTGAGTGGCGGACCGACTGGACGGGACATCTGCATCCGATCTACTTCTCAACTCGATGAAGACACCTACATCTCTGATTCTGTCTCTACTCTATCTTCTATTTGTGTAAATAGATTCTTCTATCAGGATGTTCATTTCAGTTCTATATTCTCAAGGGTAGAATAAACTTTATGTAAGTTGACTTGCTTTTTGTATAATGATTGAGTGTGGTCTCGGACGATGCCTAAGTGTTCTTTGTTCCACAGGTGTAGGTAGTTAGTGGGGGTCTAGAATCTGGAGGGGCTTGTAGACGTAATTAACTAATATGAGGTCAACCACAGAGTAAAAATGTGTATCTGCTTGTCCAACCCCTGGGGCTAGAATACACGGGAGTGCCAGAGACACCTCGGGTGTGGTTCATTCTCACTACCCAAGGTAAACTCGTCACACTCCATACAGAGTGGGGGCTCGTCCGGGATTTGAACCCGGGACCTCTCGCATAGGGATAGGGACTTGGTCTTTATCCTCTACTTCAGTCTCCATAAGATTCTACTACTTCTACCTATCTCCTAACTGTCTGACGGACATTTGTGTTGTGGTGATTAGTTAGTACTATTGATTATTGATTCATTGTATTGCTTCACCCACACATACTTGAGTACCCACCTATCATAGTCAACATGTCTACCCAAGAGTTAGACTTAGACAAAGTTCAGGAAACTGGACGTAAGTCTGGTCTTGAAGGAGATGCTTTGAAATCCTATGTCCAAGAGGTGGAAAGAAATTTTCGCGAAGAGGAAAGAGAGGAGGAGAGCAGAAAGAGAACTGGAAGCCAGTAAAGTGGCTCTTGAGGAAAAGAGGATAGCGGATGATACTGAAATGAAACGGCTTGAGTTGGAAGCCGAGAAAGAAAAACGTGACCATGAGTATCGAATGAAGCTACTTGAGGCACAAGTGCCTGCTACAGGTGTAACTGATGGAGCTATGGGAGGAGGTGTACCTCCTGGCTCAGAGTCAACCAGTAGACGTGACTACCAGGCTATGAAATGGCCTTTACAGCCGTTCGAACCCGAGAAGGAACGGATAGACCAATACTTAGAGAAGTATGAAGCCATGGCTATTGCAATGGGTCTAGACAAACAGAAATGGTGTTTGAAACTCTCCCAGGGACTCCGTGCCGAAGGTTATGAAGTGTATGCACGCTTGCCACCGGGTCTACAAAATGATTACCCGGCACTGAAAGCGGCTCTCTTGAAGAGATTCGAGATCACAGCGCACTCATACCGAAGGAAGTTTCGGACTGCGAAGCGGGAACCTGGTGAACTGTTTTCATCATACAGTGTGAGATTGAACTCATACCTTCTTAAATGGATGGCCTTGGCCGGATTTAAAGAGGAGTATGAAAGTTTGCGTGAGTTGATGGTTGTAGATCAGATGCGAATGCAAATGTCGAAACCCTTGCGAAACTTCTTAGGTGAGAATGGGGCTGAGAGATTGGATATAGTCAACAAGTTAGCCGAAAGATACGTTGAAGTCTATGGCGAGACTGGGGATACCAGTCCAACAGATCCGAGATCGAAAGATACGGATCAAGGTAAGTCAAAGAAGAAGTCAAAGAAGACCAATGGTTCGGGAGAACTAAGTAAACAGGTAAATTCCTTAGAGAGGAACTCTAACGTCAACCAAGGTAAGAATAGCCCACCTAGTTCTCCAAAGAGGAAGTTGAGTGAACGATGGTGCAAATTCTGCAAGTCCAGCACTCACAACACGAGGGAGTGCAAGAGTAAAGCCACGGACTTTCACTTTGCTTGTCTTGCAGAGGTTAGGGATAGACCTTGCAGGAAAGTGAAGTCGGTTGATGGGAATGGAGAACCTAGACGACCTCCAGTGGTTGAGAGAGTAGAAGTGAATGGGCAACAGGTGTTGTGCCTCTACGACACGGGATTGCAATTTTCAGCTGTAATTGCATCCCACCTGACAGGCCCAGAGCAACTCACCGGGGAGATGACGGAGATACCGCCAGCCAGTAGGAGTGCTGTAGCGTTACGTTGCCCGATTGCCAATGTGGAGATTCGGAGCAAGTACGTTACTGGACGCATTCAGGCGGCAGTAGTACCGGATCCTCTCTATCCCCTAATTCTTGGCCGGAAGTACGTGTTTCTGGGCGAACCAGAACACCCTAGCATCCATAAGTCTAGGCAGGTCAGAGATACAGAGGCAGAGGGTCTCGAAAAGGTAAGTCTCCGAAATACTCACCCGGATGGAATGAGTAATGCTCGGAGCAAGGATGCGACGGAGTGTCCTTGTTCAGAACGGTTGCCCAATAATGAAAACCCGTTAACTCAGGGTAAGTTCGAATCGGACAACCGGTCACCGTTAATTCAGACTGGATCAGAGAGAAGGCAGAGGGAACATAAATTGGTTCCTGAGAGCTTCAGAGCTAATCTGCTGCGAACGGTACATGTCAGGTCCCCAACCGGACATCTGACGGTAGGGACAACCAGTAAATGTCTATCCCGGTACTATTGGTGGCCGGGAATGACAGGCGACGTTCGCAGGTATATTAGGTCTTGTCCTGAGTGCCGTAAATGCACACCTGAGAAAAGGGACGAAGACGAAGATATCCTTAGAGGTTGGAGACCGAGTTCTAGTACTCCTCCCAATCGAGGGGAACGAATTCGAAATCGGGTGGCAGGGCCCATTCCTAGTGGATAAAGTGGGGCTCCACAAGCACTATGGAGTGGTGATCCTGGGAAAGTCTTCTACTTTCCATTCCAGTCTCCTCATGCGCTATGAGGGGAAGCCCGATGATAAGTCCACCAGCCCAAGGGCGCAGAGATTCGCTGAAAGAACGGTTCGGGGTTCAGGTCAGGTAGCGGAAAGCCTGTCACACCATAGGAAGTCCTATATGTATGTGCAGGTACCTTCTTCGGTTCAGCCCGGTGCTCGGGGGAACATGACCGGCCAAAGGAACACCCGCAGTGCTAGCTACACTGAGAACCGTGGTCGGAAGAGGTGGGTTGTGTCAGAACAGACACAGACCCTTGGCCCCTCAATCCGACCGCCTGCAGTCCAGCTGGGTCCTCGAAAGGGGAAGCTGGAGTTGCAGAAGTCCAGTAAACTCTGGCAGGAACGATCGTTAAATCAGATCGAGACGGGAGCTCTGGCCCGCAAGACACTGCGAGATGCCCGATCGCAGTAGCGGAGTAGGCGTTGATCACCCGTGATACTGAATAGCTTGTCTCCCCACCTAATGTGGTAAAAGTATTCTATACAATGTTGACGGGTTAGACTTCCTCACCCGCCATCCGGTCTCTAAGAAAGAAGAACGAACGACACAGACAGCTTCTGCGTAGAAGTGGAACGACGGGGTCGATCCTCTTAAAGTGGGGCCTATGTGACGAAACGCGTTTATCTGTCTTGGGTCGTCAAGATCCCGCACTATTTTGGCGCGTCATCGGGGACTTTCCCAGCTAAAAATAGACTGAGGGAAGCCGATGGAAGAATTGCTATCTAGAATCTTCTCGAAACACCGGAATTCGAGTAACCCGTGATGCTGGGTATCGCTCTAAATTCTCGTGCAGAGAGATCTAGAAACTCAAGGCGGGGAATGACGGTTTCCCGAGAAAGTATCTTTTCTCAAGAAGCACTCGCTTCTAGTGCGCATTGAGTTGGCACGAAGCGGGAAATTGGCTAAACCAGTCATTCACTTACTGTTGTTCGAACAGAACAGACGCAGGCCTGATGTGAGCCATTTTTGTGTTGCGTCTCACCTCAACCATTATTCGGCTGACTGTTATGGAAAGGAAGCTGAGAAGCCCTTGAACAGTTCGGAAGCTGACTGGAGATCTGGTTTCTTCGTCATTCAGGTAGATATTTGTTTAAATCATTTAACTTTGTACGTGTGTTCCACACGCCATTGTTCTAACCTCATTACCTATGCGGATGTCCTTGCATACTAATTAGCAAACCGATCGATAACGCAGGTGACGGTGAATCGTGGGTTTGTTTACTGTGTGCTCGCGAATCAGCTGTTAGGAACGCCGTAATGTGATGTGGGCGATTTGGGTTCCAAATATATGTACCATATATTGCCAATCGTTGCATATATTAGGTTGCTGTGTTAGAATAAAACATAGTTACTTGTGCCGGATGGAAACTTAGATTATGTCAGTCAGTTGCTGAAGCCAGAAGAACGGTTAGAAAACCAGGTAAGTTGGTAGGTGGAGATTCAGACAAAATTGTGCTTAGTTACTAAGTAAAGGAAGAACTTAGTTCTGTGCCACCAGGAATGATGTAACTATTGTGTAATAACTTAATAGTGAATTCATTGTGTGGAACAGCGGATTTCTGTGGAAAGGTAAGTGGCTTTGGTGCTATATATATATATATACAAATAGATAATATGACCATTAAAAGAACGGAAACATACAAATACCTGGGTACAATCTTCAACTGCTCCAACATCATAAGGGAAGAAATACAAACTAGAATCAACTCTGGAAATAAGATATACTATGCACTACAACATCTACTAAAATCAAAGGCGCTATCTCGTAACACCAAAATCACAATATACAAAACACTGATCAGACCAGTTGTGCTGTATGGCTCTGAAACCTGGAGTACAACGAAAGGAGACGAAGCCTTGTTACAAACCTTTGAGAACAAAATTTTAAGACGCATCTTTGGACCCATTAGGGATACACAAAGTGGAGAGTGGAAAAGAAGAAGTAACAAAGACATTTATGATTTGTTTAAGTCCCCGCTAATCACTGGTATCATGAAGGCTAATAGACTACAATGGCTGGGGCATATAGAAAGAATGGAAGATAATAGGGAAACAAAACTCGCTTACACTCAGGAAATAAATGACCGTAGACCCCGAGGTAGACCAAGAAGGCGGTGGAGAGATAATATACATACAGACCTACAAGCACTTGGAATCAACGACTGGCAAGAGAAGGTCCACCAGAGAGACGAATGGAGACAGATTGTATTTGCAGCAAAGAACCTCAATGGCTCGGAATGCTGAAGAAGAAGAAGATATATATATATATATATATATATATATATATATATATATATATATATATATATATATATATATATATATATATATATATATATATATATATATATATATATATATATAGGATGTGACATTGTGTATATATATTAGGTCATGGCATGTGATACTTCCTGGGGTAATTCCGAACGCCGAATAGCTTGACGCGTGATAATACTGCGTGCCGTCGCGATATAAATATGCGTTCTGAAATCTTGTCTGAGCTATCCTGTTTCTTTCATACTGGCGCTAGTGCGAGTGAATGCTAAGGTGCTGGAAGTATGGAAGAATGCATGGAGGCTGTATGAGACTGGGGAAATATAGGATATGGGGGAAATCAAATCAAATCAAATCAAATCAACTTTATTAGGGTCACAAATTGGGCGCGCAGGCCCGTCTTACATTCGACCCTTTCAATCACTCGTCTTTCGTTCATCAAGAGCATTATACATTTACATAGGAAGAAAAATAAACATTGTGAAATGAATGTTGTAAACATAAACAAGGCTAATTACCATGTTATGAAGCCCATCTCCCACCTATCCATACATCACCCCACCCACACAACCCAACCTACGCACACACACGCGCACCAAGGGACACATAAACACCCCCACCTACCCACACACACACACACCAAGGGACACATACATACCCCACCAACCGACCCATCCCCCTCCCGCACATCCCCCACCCACACACACTGCCCTCACCTGATCCCCCAACCAAAACACACTCGCCACCCACAAACATTCCCCCACCAACCCACACATCCCACGCCCATCCACATCTTAACCCACACATCCTCTCCCCACCCACACCTCAAACCACCCATCCCTTAGCCACATCTCCATCTACAACATATTCCCCACCCATGCACACAATCCCCCACCAACCCACACATCGCACATTCACTCACACATCCCCAAACCATACACACACATCCCCACCAACTGACATGTCCCTACCCCCCCCCCCACCCACACACACCTCCCTAACCACCCATACATCCCCAATCCACACACACACCCCACCACCCACACATACAACTTCCACCCACCCACACATGCCTTAACCTAAACCCCCACCACGCAATCCCTCACCCGCACATCACATACACCCCCTACCATGCACTATTCCCAACCCACGCACCACACACACACATATCCCTCACCAACACATCCCCACTTACACACCACACACATATCCCCCACCCAGATACCACACAATATTCCCACCCACACCCACACAGATACCCTTACCCATCCACCCCACATACCCCCACTCACACACCACAAAAATCCCCCACCCACACACACATACCTCACTCACACAATATCCCCAACCAACACACCACACACCACTCCCCACCCACACACGCATCCCCTACCCGTCCACCAAACACACTCACTCACGCATACATCCTCCACTACGCACTCACACACCCCCACCCACCCACCCCCAACCAAACATCTCTCGATCACAATACCCCTACCCACACACATCCTCCACCCACTCACACATCCCACCCCGACACATACAACTCCCTTACCCACCTACACATCCCTAAGCCACTCACACACCCCCACCCACACATTCCCCATCCACACACACACACATCTCCCACCCACACACCCCCGCATACTTCCCCCAACCACCACAATCCCCTACTCACCCACACATATACCCCACCCATATGCACATTCCCTGCACCCATCACACACATCCCCCACACCACACACTATCCTCCACCCATACCACCACAAACATACCCTCCACCCACACATCATTCACACATCCCCCACCAACACACCGCACACATATCTCAAACCCACACACCATACACTTCTCCCCACCCGCCCTTGCATCCCCAATCAACCCAACACAATCCCCTATCCACACAACCCCGCCTCCCACACATACTTCCTCAAACCATCCACACATCTCCACCCACATAAACACACATCCCCCGCATCCGTCCCATACACATATCCTCCACCCATACATACATCCCCCACACCCATTCCAACACCCCTACTTTCACCCCCACACATCCCACCAACACCCACAAATACCACTACCCACCAAAACCCACACACCCCAACCCATCCAAACGCATACCCCCACCCACACACCCCCACCCACACTTATCCCCACACTCACACACATCCTCCACATACAGTCACACTTCCTCACATCTAGACACATACAAAATGTCTCACGTTAGTATTGAAACTAGTATGAAAAAACTCTCACACTTTACTCACACACATACACTGACACTTGCATGAGCAGTCTCATAAACATGTTAAACATGGAGAAAAATGTGTACATAAAATGTATGTGACGTAAAAATAGTGATGCTCTCTCGCTATCTCTCTCTCTCTCTCTCTCACACACACACATAAACACACACACACACACACACACACACACACACACATTCACTCTCCCGCTCATTCTTTCACTCTCACGCTCACTCGTTCTGTCTCTCATTCACACTCACTGACTCTCTCACTCAAACTACAGTAATGAACATGAGTTTATATTATGCATGATAAAATCAAATGGTATTTAACTGATAATATGACAGATGAGAATACACAAACATATGGATTCGCGTGTTACATAACATGCGTGTTACATGACATGCATCTGCTCTCTCTCTCTCTCTCTCTCTCTCTCTCTCTCTCTCTCTCTCTCTCTCTCTATATATATATATATATATATATATATATATATATATATATATATATATATATATATATATATATATATTCTTTCATATACACACACTCACACGCATGTGCGCACACACACACACACACTAACACATCAACTCTCCCACTGTCTCACTCTCTAACACACAATCCTACACACACACACACACTCACTCTCTCAATCACACTCTCTCACACATACACATACACATGAACGCATGCACGCACGCACACATTCCCTCACTCACTCTCACACATACACGTACGAATGCATGCACTGACACATTCCCCCACCATTTCTCGCTCAATCACTCTCTCCACACACACGCATGCACACACGCATTCACTCTCTCCCTCTCTCTGACACCCACTCTCTCTCTCTCTCTCTCTCTCTCTCTCTCCTCTCTCTCTCTCTCTCTCTCTCTCTCTCTCTCTCTCTCGCTCCCACACGCACACACATATATAGTGAACAATTATAATGAACAATTATACTGAACAATTATACCAGTAAATGAATTATGGTGGCATATAGTCGGTATGGATTAAGTATTGAAAGAGTTTTCGGTTAAATGTGTAGGGACTCATTGGAGTTTTCAGATCTGGAGGTAGATGATTCCATAAGTGAGCACCAGAATAGGCAAAACATGTTTTGTATAGTTCCAATCTAGGCTTTGAGACATGTAACAAATTTAGGCGCTTGCTGTTCATTGCATTAGATTGAATCAGCGGCAGAAGATACTCTGGGGTATTTTGAGATATAATTTTATTCACTAATTTGGCTTTGTTGAAAAGGAAGCGCTTTTGTAGTGGTAGAAGTCTTAGATGACTGTACAAATTATTACTTTCAACGTGCTTTATGCCAGAAACCAGACGAATAGCGCGGTTTTGTAGAGAACATAGTCGTTTTAAATTAGATTTAGGGCAACCATCCCAAACTGTGGAACAGTAATCGAGATGTGATTGGATATAGCATGTATAGGGAAGTGAAAGCAAGTTATGAAAGTATGGGTTGGTAGGCCAAACCAACGATGAAGTTCGATCCAGACCAAGGCTAAACCACTTGGGAGGACAGAACTGGAACATTACCCTTGGAACATGTGGGGAACATGTATTCTCAAGAAGGCTTCTTGACTCTAAGGCAGAGTCTGATAAGAAGAGTTTGCTATGGCGTGGGCAGGTGGTCCCACCAGCAAACAGGCTTGTGTACATAGTAGATGTGATCATGTCCTATTCCTATATCCCGAGGGATGGTATATTGATCAAGGTTATGTTTCTTAATGTACATTGATGATGTTAGGAACGAGTCCGGGGACTCTTTACCTATTTATTTAGTTCGATTAAATTAGAACAATAACAGCCTTGTATCACTACTGACGTTAGCGACGACTGGTAGGTGATTAGGGATAGGTGAGACCTACGATCAGACTCGTCATTCTGATTTCTTGCTCGGTTTGACGGGCTGTTCTATGAGGCCAGCTGACATTTGTGAACCCATGCTTTACTACTCTCCATATAGAGATAATGCTTTGGTTATATGCATAACTAAGTAGCATGACTGAGGGTTGAGTAGTTATTGGTAGGATGCATGTGGACTAATGTTTGGGCCAGTATACTCTCACCGGTCGCTCTTCCTTTTCAGGAGTTTGCCTGTTGAGGAACCAGTCAACTATAATGTTGTTGGCAGGAAACCACTTCGTGTGACACAACGAAGGGTTCAGTTCTTTACTTATCACGCCAGACTCAACCACACCAGGTACCCAATGTGATTCACCATGCGTGAAGGTTGCATCAAGAAATACAACTGCCCTGAAGATGCACGTGTGGGAAGTGATGGTTTGTGAGGTTTTCTGAAAATAGAAGATACTCTGTTTCTGCCAGGAACCTTTCAGCATTTTGAGTAATCATGCCCAACGAAAGGAAACACCGGTCCGTCTATTATGACGGTGGTTCTGCCTAAACGCAGAAGTAACTGATCTTCAGACACTTGAAGGGTTCTTTGGACAGCTCTAGGGGCAGATCTTGAGAAGAACTACACCAGCTATTGACTTGTGGCAAGTGTTACCCGGTGGAAGGGACTATGGATTATAGTCCAACCTGAATTGTTTCCGTGAAATAGATGTCTGATTCTATTAATGTACTGTCTCAGTATGAAGATATAAACTGTGTTCGAGAAGGACTCAGTAACATTTCGTAAGCCATATCTGATTCTAAAAGCAGTGTGTCTGTAAGAGACCATTGAATTGGTCAGTGACAGTTTTCCATCCATGTTACGGTGATGTGATGAAGGGACCAGTGATATGGTCAATGACAGATCCGGTCTGCAGTGGGACTGTGCTATGAGTGACAGACCATTCGATTGGTCAGTGACTATTTAAGTTCATCGAAGTAACGAATACTTGGAGCCAAGTCCAGGAGGATTGTCTCCCAACCAGTATTGTTCGAGAACTGTATTAACAGTGACTTCGTGGGAGGGATATAGATGCAGTTGGTCCAGTGAAGTGTGGTCCAGCAGTGACTCTATTGTTGTGGATCCACACTCTGGAGACGGAGTGGTCTCCAAGGTTCTAGTCATCTCACTGGAAGGAAGCCGGGTGAGTGGCGGACCGACGGGACGGGACATCTGCATCCAATCTACTTCTCAACTCGATGAAGACACCTACATCTCTGATTCTGTCTCTACTCTATCTTCTATTTGTGTAAATAGATTCTTCTATCAGGATGTTCATTTCAGTTCTATATTCTCAAGGGTAGAATAAACTTTATGTAAGTTGACTTGCTTTTTGTATAATGATTGAGTGTGGTCTCGGACGATGCCTAAGTGTTCTTTGTTCCACAGGTGTAGGTAGTTAGTGGGGGTCTAGAATCTGGAGGGGCTTGTAGACGTAATTAACTAATATGAGGTCAACCACAGAGTAAAAATGTGTATCTGCTTGTCCAACCCCTGGGGCTAGAATACACGGGAGTGCCAGAGACACCTCGGGTGTGGTTCACTCTCACTACCCAAGGTGAACTCGTCACACATACCAGCTTGTGTATTCTGAGAGCAACATGTGTCATGTATACATACAAGCCTGTGTATTCTGAGAGCAACATGTGTCATGTATATATACCAGCTTGTGTATTCTGAGAGCAACATGTGTCATGTATACATACCAGCTTGTGTATTCTGAGAGCTACATGTGTCATGTATACATACCTGCTTGTGTATTCTGAGAGCAACATGTATCATGTATACATACCAGCTTGTGTATTCTGAGAGCAACATGTATCATGTATACATACCAGCTTGTGTATTCTGAGAACAACATGTGACATGTATACATACCTGATTGTGTATTCTGAGAGCAACATGTGTCATGCATACATACAAGCCTGTGTATTCTGAGAGCAACATGTGTCATGCATACATACAAGCCTGTGTATTCTGAGAGCAACATGTGTCATGCATACATACAAGCCTGTGTATTCTAAGAGCAACATGTGTCATGTATACATACCAGCTTGTGTATTCTGAGAGCAACATGTGTCATGCATACATACAAGCCTGTGTATTCTGAGAGCTACATGTGTCATGTATACATACAAGCCTGTGTATTCTGAGAGCAACATGTGTCATGCATACATACAAGCCTGTGTATTCTGAGAGCTACATGTGTCATGTATACATACCAGCTTGTGTATTCTGAGAGCAACATGTGTCATGCATACATACAAGCCTGTGTATTCTGAGAGCTACATGTGTCATGTATACATACAAGCCTGTGTATTCTGAGAGCAACATGTGTCATGCATACATACAAGCCTGTGTATTCTGAGAGCTACATGTGTCATGTATACATACCAGCTTGTGTATTCTGAGAGCAACATGTGTCATGCATACATACAAGCCTGTGTATTCTGAGAGCTACATGTGTCATGTATACATACAAGCCTGTGTATTCTGAGAGCAACACGTGTCATGCATACATACAAGCCTGTGTATTCTGAGAGCAACATGTGTCATGCATACATATAAGCCTGTGTATTCTAAGAGCAACATGTGTCATGTATACATACCAGCTTGTGTATTCTGAGAGCAACATGTGTCATGCATACATACAAACCTGTGTATTCTGAGAGCTACATGTGTCATGTATACATACAAGCCTGTGTATTCTGAGAGCAACATGTGTCATGTATACATACCAGCTTGTGTATTCTGAGAGCAACATGTGTTATGTATACATACCAGCTTGTGTATTCTGAGAGCAACATGTGTCATGTATACATACCAGCTTGTGTATTCTGAGAGCAACATGTGTCATGTATACATACCAGCTTGTGTATTCTGAGAGCAACATGTGTCATGCATACATACAAGCCTGTGTATTCTGAGAGCTACATGTGTCATGTACACATGTATACATACCAGCTTGTGTATTCTGAGAGCTACATGTGTCATGTATACATACCAGCTTGTGTATTCTGAGAGCAACATGTGTCATGTATACATACCAGCTTGTGTATTCTGAGAGCAACATGTGTCATGTATACATACCAGCTTGTGTATTCTGAGAGCAACATGTGTCATGTATACATACCAGCTTGTGTATTCTGAGAGCAACATGTGTCATGTATACATACCAGCTTGTGTATTCTGAGAGCAACATGTGTCATGTATACATACCAGCTTGTGTATTCTGAGAGCAACATGTGTCATGTATACATACCAGCTTGTGTATTCTGAGAGCAACATGTGTCATGTATACATACCAGCTTGTGTATTCTGAGAGCAACATGTGTCATGTATACATACCAGCTGTGTATTCTAAGAGCAACATGTGTCATGTATACATACCAGCTTGTGTATTCTGAGAGCAACATGTGTCATGTATACATACCAGCTTGTGTATTCTGAGAGCAACATGTGTCATGTATACATACCAGCTTGTGTATTCTGAGAGCAACATGTGTCATGCATACATACAAGCCTGTGTATTCTGAGAGCTACATGTGTCATGTATACATACAAGCCTGTGTATTCTGAGAGCAACATGTGTCATGTATACATACCTGCTTATGTATTCTGAGAGCAACATGTGTCATGTATACATACCAGCTTGTGTATTATGAGAGCAACATGTGTCATGTATACATACCAGCTTGTGTATTCTGAGAGCAACATGTGTCATGTATACATACCAGCTTGTGTATTCTGAGGGCAACACGTGTCATGTATACATACCAGCTTGTGTATTCTGAGAGCAACATGTGTCATGTATACATACCAGCTTGTGTATTCTGAGAGCAACATGTGTCATGTATACATACCAGCTTGTGTATTCTGAGGGCAACACGTGTCATGTATACATACCAGCTTGTGTATTCTGAGGGCAACACGTGTCATGTATACATACCAGCTTATGTATTCTGAGTGCAACATGTGTCATGTATACATACCAGCTTGTGTATTCTGAGAGCAACATGTGTCATGCATACATACCAGCTTGTGTATTCTGAGAGCAACATGTGTCATGTATACATACCAGCTTGTGTATTCTGAGAGCAACATGTGTCATGTATACATACCAGCTTGTGTATTCTGAGAGCAACATGTGTCATGTATACATACCAGCTTGTGTATTCTGAGAGCAACATGTGTCATGTATACATACCAGCTTGTGTATTCTGAGAGCAACATGTGTCATGTATACATACCAGCTTGTGTATTCTGAGAGCAACATGTGTCATGTCATGTATACATACCTGCTTGTGTATTCTGAGAGCAACATGTGTCATGCATACATACAAGCCTGTGTATTCTAAGAGCAACATGTGTCATGTATACATACCAGCTTGTGTATTCTGAGAGCAACATGTGTCATGTATACATACCAGCTTGTGTATTCTGAGAGCAACATGTGTCATGTATACATACCAGCTTGTGTTTTCTGAGAGCAACATGTGTCATGTATACATACCAGCTTGTGTATTCTGAGTGCAACATGTATCATGTCATGTATACATACCAGCTTGTGTATTCTGAGAGCAACATGTGTCATGTATACATACCAGCTTGTGTATTCTGAGAGCAACATATGTCATGTATACATACCAGCTTGTGTATTCTGAGAGCAACATGTGTCATGCATACATACAAGCCTGTGTATTCTGAGAGCTACATGTGTCATGTATACATACAAGCCTGTGTATTCTGAGAGCTACATGTGTCATGTATACATACAAGCCTGTGTATTCTGAGAGCAACATGTGTCATGTATACATACCAGCTTGTGTATTCTGAGAGCAACATGTGTCATGTCATGTATACATACCAGCTTGTGTATTCTGAGAGCAACATGTGTCATGTATACATACACGCCTGTGTATTCTGAGAGCAACATGTGTCATGTCATGTATACATACAAGCCTGTGTATTCTGAGAGCAACATGTGTCATGTCATGTATACATACCAGCTTGTGTATTCTGAGAGCAACATGTGTCATGTATACATACACGCCTGTGTATTCTGAGAGCAACATGTGTCATGTCATGTATACATACAAGCCTGTGTATTCTGAGAGCAACATGTGTCATGTATACATACCAGCTTGTGTATTCTGAGAGCAACATGTGTCATGTATACATACCTGCTTGTGTATTCTGAGAGCAACATGTGTCATGTCATGTATACATACCAGCTTGTGTATTCTGAGAGCAACACGTGTCATGTATACATATCATCTTGTGTATTCTGAGAGCAACATGTGTCATGTATACATACCAGCTTGTGTATTCTTAGAGCAACATGTGCCATGTATACATACCAGCTTGTGTATTCTGAGAGCAACATGTGTCATGTATACATACATTTTAGTGTGTCTGCAGAAACCAGGAGGACCCCTGCTGTCAGCATGAGAACCACGGTCTGTCGGTGGTCCATCTTACTTGTGCAGACACGTGACTTCAGTCTCTGGACGTGCTTCGTTGTACAGCTCTGGAAAGAGACAAAGATAAATCGACAGACATAAAACCTACAGCCAGGCAGATAGAGGGACAGTCACACATACGGACATACAGACAAACAACCGACATATCACCGACAGACAGTCATGTAGGTAGGTGACAGACAGACAGGCATCCAGACAAGCAAGCGACAGTCAGATAGGCAACATAAAAGACATTTAGATATTGCGACACACAGTCAGGCCGACAGGCAGACACTCAGACCAAAACACATACAGGCAAACGGGCGAGCCGTCAAACAGGTACGCAGGCAAACAGACAAATAAAGTGAAGAACAACTAAATACCAACATTGCCGATGTCAAGCCACAATAAATTATCCCTCCCTAACTCGATTTATATACGCCAGTGTGCTGGAGTGGATGTAAGTTAATATGTGTGTGTGTGTGTGTGTGTGTGTGTGTGTGTGAGCACATGTGTGTGGGTGAGTACAAGCCTGGACGTGTGCAAGTCTCTGATTGTCTGCGATTTCACTTCCTGCTCTATTTCCATGGTATAGATAGAGCTATTGAGAATACAGTGAGTGAGATTGTCACACTCGACATCCGCGACCAATCACCGCTGACATCATCTCCATGTGTCTGCACCAGGAAACTAAACTGTGCTGAAAGCATCAGGCATCACGATTCTTTAGATACAACTGTCATCGCCGGGATGGATACTGGAAAATTGCCGAGCCACATCACCGAAGTCCAACAACACGACCAACAAACATCACGGCACACCAACATCACACGACACACCAACATCACGAACAAACAACAGCACGTCCCAGCAACAACACGACACACCAAGATCACGACCAACCACCATCACGACACATCAACATCACGACACACCAACATCATGACACCAACATCATAGAAAACCAACGTCACAGCCAACTATAAACACATCCCACCAACATCACAGCCCACCAACATCTCCGCACACACTCATCTCGATCCATCAACATCACAGTCCACCAACAGCACGGCCAATCACGATCATAGCCTGTTACCATTATATCTAACCAACATCACAGCCCGCCGAGTTAATGACCCACCAACATCACAGCCCAACAATATATCGGTCTACCAACATTAAACATCACCAACATCACCGCCCAACAATATCACAGCCCAGTAACATTACGGCACACCAACAACACTGCTCATCAACATCACGACCCACCGACATCACGGCTCACAAACGTCACAATCTACTAACATCACGACCCACCAACAACACAACCCATCAACAACACAACCCACCATCAACACAACCCGTCAACATTATGACCCACCAACAACACAACCCACCAACAACACAACGCACCAACATCACAAACCACCAACAACACAACCCACCAACAACACACCCCACCATCACCACAACCCGCCACATCATCACCCAAAACAAGACAACCCACCAATAACACAAATCACCAACAACACAACCCACCAACAACACAAATCACCAACAACACAAATCACCAACAACACAACCCACCAACAACACAACAAACCAACAACACGACCCACCAACAACACGACCCACCAACAACACAACCCACCAACAACACAACTCACCAGCAACAAAACTCACCAACAACACAACTCACCAACAACACAACCCGCCAACATCATGACCCACCAACAACACAACAGACCAACAACACAACTCACCAACAACACAACTCACCAACAACATAACCCGCCAACATCATGACCCACCAACAACACAACACACCAACAACACAAATCACCAACAACACAACCCACCAACAACACGACCCACCAACAACACAACCCACCAACAACACGACCCACCAACAACACAACCCACCAACAACACGACCCACCAACAACACGACCCACCAAACACACAACCCACCAACAACACGACCCACCAACAACACAGCTCACCAACAACACGACCCACCAACAACACGACCCACCAACAACACAACCCACCAACAACACAACCCACCAACAACACAACCCACCAACAACACGACCCACCAACTACACAACTCACCAACAACACAACTCACCAACAACACAACCCACCAACAACACGACCCACCAACAACACGACCCACCAACAACACAATCCACAAACAACACAACTCACCAACATCACAATCCACCAACAACACAACCCACCAACAACACAACCCACCAACAACACACAACAAACCAACAACACAACCCACCAACAACACGACCCCCCAATAACACAACCCACAAACAACACAACCCGCCAACAACACAACTCATCAACAACACGACCCACCAACAACACAACCCACCAACAACACAACCCACCAACAACACGGCCCACCAACAACACAACCCACCAACAACACAACTCACCAACAACACAACTCACCAACATCACAACCCACCAACAACACAACCCACCAACAACACAACCCACCAACAACACACAACAAACCAACAACACGACCCACCTACAACACGGCCCACCAACAACACAACCCACCAATAACACGACCCACCAACAACACGACCCACCAACAACACAACTCACCAACATCACAACCCCACCAACACACAACCCACCAACAACACAACCCACCACAACACAACCCACCAACAACACACAACAACCACAACACGACCCACCAACAACACGACCCACCAACTAGACACAACCCACCAACAACACACCCACCAACACACAACTCAACCAACAACACAACCCACCAACAAACACGCCCACCAACACACAACCCACCAACAACACGACCCACCAACACACGACCCACCAACAACACAACTCACCAACATCACAACCCACCAACAACACACCCACCAACAACACAACCCACCACAACCAACAACAAACCAACACACACCCACCAACAACACGACCCACCAACAAACAAACCCACCAACAACACAAACCCACCAACAACACAACTCACCAAAAACACAACCCACCAACAACACGGCCCACCAACAACACAACCCACCAACAACACGGCCACCAACACACAACCCACCAACAACACAACTCACCAACAACACAACTCACCAACATCACAACCCACCAACAACACAACCCACCAACAACACAACCCACCAACAACACACAACAAACCAACAACACGACCCACCAACAACACGGCCCACCAACAACACAACCCACCAACAACACAACTCACCAACATCACGTGTATACATGAGTGTCCTATCGTTCGGCCCTCTACGGCTCAACAACAGCCAACCCCCACTCTCCGTCAAACTTGACCTTGGCAGGACGTTGACAACAACCCCATTCTCCATCAACTTTACAGGACATTGCCATCAACCCCCATTCTCCATCAACTTGGCAGGACGTTGACATAAATCACAATTCGCCATCAAACATAACCTTGGCTAGTTGTGTGGACATGGTGTTACTGGCTAGTTGTTGGAATGTGGTGTTACTGGCTAGTTGTGGGGACATGGTGTTACACTGGCTAGTTGTGGGGCCGTGGTGTTACACTGGCTAGTTGTGGGGACATGGTGTTACTGCCTAGTTGTGGGGGTGTGGCGTTACAGTAGCTAGTTGTGGGGATGTGGTGTTACAGTGTCTAGATGTGGGGCCGTAGTGTTACAGTATCTAGTTGTGGGGCCGTCGTGTTACAATGTCTAGATGTGGGGCCGTAGTGTTACAGTGGCTAGTTGTGCGGTCGTGGTGTTAAAGTGTCTAGATGTGGGGCCGTGGTGTTACACTAGCTAGTTGTGGGGACATGGTGTTACTACCTAGTTGTGGGGGTGTGGCGTTACAGTAGCTAGTTGTGGGGATGTGGTGTTACAGTGTCTAGTTGTGCGGCTGTGGTGTTACAGTGTCTAGATGTGGGGTAGTGGTGTTACAATGTCTAGATGTGGGGCCGTAGTGTTACAGTATCTAGTTGTGGGGCCGTCGTGTTACAATGTCTAGATGTGGGGCCGTAGTGTTACAGTGGCTAGTTGTGGGGGTGTGGTGTTACAGTGTCTAGTTGTGGGGCCGTGGTGTTACAGTGTCTGGTTGTGGTGTCCGTGGTGTTACAGTGGCTAGTTGTGGGGGTGTTGTGTTACTGGCTAGTTGTGAGGCCGTGGTGTTACAGTAGCTAGTTGTGGGGATGTGGTGTTACAGTGGCTAGTTGTGGGGATGTGGTGTTACAGTGGCTAGTTGTGGGGGTGTGGTGTTACTGGCTATTTGTTGAGCCATGGTGTTATAGTGGCTAATTGTGGCGACATGTGGCGTGGCTAACACACTCGCCTCTGGGACCGTGGTGGTACTGTGGCTACCCCATTTTCCCGTGGGACCGTAGGGCATGTGCTCGAATCCCTGTATAAACAAAGACTTGTCTTTTAGTGTATGTGGGCTCCAAGATCAGTCAAGGTAAAATGCCCCATCGAATGCCGACTAGTGTCTACACACATTAGGCTAGCATCATGTACTCAACACGCCTCAAGGCGGGAGCGAGGTTTCTGAACTATCCCAGTTCACTGTGTCCTGACATTGCAGGGAGTGTCACACCGATATCTCCATAAGTGCTCTAAGTTCCTCTCAAAGAACACAGGGCGAAAATCTCAACACTCCAATATCTCAATAAGTGCTCCACTTTCCTCCCATAGACCACAGGGCGAGAATCAGTACAGAGCACGAACAAGGTTGCCCCACGAGGATCTTGATCTGTTTATACCAGAATAAGTCAGGAAATCCATATTCCTGTTTGTATAACAGAATCACACACGATATCTATATTCCTGTTTGTATAACATAATCACACACGATATCTATATTCCTGTTTGTATAACAGAATCATACACGATATCTATATTCCTGTTTGTATAACAGAATCATACACGATATCTATATTCCTGTTTGTATAACAGAATCACACACGATATCTATATTCCTGTTTGTATAACAGAATCATACACGATATCTATATTCCTGTTTGTATAACAGAATCACACACGATATCTATATTCCTGTTTGTATAACAGAATCATACACGATATCTATATTCCTGTTTGTATAACAGAATCACACACGATATCTATATTCCTGTTTGTATACAGATATCACACTTATTAAACAAGCTGAACAGCGCATAAATACCTTTGAATATAAATGTTATAGAAGAGTTCTAAGAATATCTTGGGTAAAGAAAAGAACAAATGCATCCATACTTCAAGAGCTGAATATTGAAGAAGGCTGGCTATTAAAGACGATAAAACAAAGAAAATTGAAATATTTTGGTCAATTGAAACGTCATGAAAGTTTAGGAGAGAACAATAATGGAGGGGTATATGCCTGGGAAGAGAGGAAGAGGAAGGCCAAAGAGAAGATGGGTGCAGGATGTGGCGGATGATCTCCAGATGGGTGTATCAGACGCGGGACATCTTGCTTATGATCGAGAGGTTTTCCGGAAGGTTGTTAAGGGAGCGAGGTCCTGCAAAGGACATGCTACTGAATGAATGAATGAATGAATGAATGAATGAATGAATGAATGAATGAATGAATGAATACCGATATCACACGTGAGATTTATATTCCTGTTTATAATAATTCCAGTTGTAAAACTGATGGGCAGCCATCTTTCGTCCCACCCAATGGTCCCAGGAGAAAGTCGTCCTTGTCCGAGATGGCTAGACGCCGGGTCTACTATACCAGCATCAGAGAAGACAGTGTCATTTGTTCCATGGATCTACTACATCAGCATCGGAGAGTGGAGTGTTATTTGTTCCATGGATCTACTACACCAGCATCGGAGAGTGGAGTGTCATTTGTTCCATGGATCTACTACACCAGCAATCAGAGAGGAGAGTGTCATTTGATCCATGGATCTACTACACCAGCATCAGAGAGGAGAGTGTCATTTGTTCCATGGATCTACTACACCAGCATCAGAGAGTGGAGTGTTATTTCTTCCATGGATCTACTACACAAGCATCAGAGAGTGGAGTGTCATTTGTTCCATGGATCTACTACACCAGCAACAGAGAGTGGAGTGTCATTTGTTCCATGGATCTACTACACCAGCATCAGAGAGGACAGTGTCATTTGTTCCATGGATCTACTACACCAGCATCAGAGAGGAGAGTGTCATTTGTTCCATGGATCTACTACACCAGCATCAGAGAGGGAGTGTCATTTGTTCCATGGATCTACTACACCAGCATCAGAGAGGAGAGTGTCATTTGTTCCATAGATCTACTACACCAGCATCAGAGAGTGGAGTGCCATTTGTTCCATGGATCTACTACACCAGCATCAGAGAGGGGAGTGTCATTTGTTCCATGGATCTAATACACCAGCATCAGAGAAGACAGTGTCATTTGTTCAATGGATCTACTATATCAGCATCGGAGAGTGGAGTGTAATTTGTTCCATGGATCTACTACATCAGCATCGGAGAGTGGAGTGTATATTGTTCCATGGATCTACTACACCAGCATCGGAGAGTGGAGTGTCATTTGTTCCATGGATCTACTACACCAGCATCAGAGAGGAGAGTGTCATTTGTTCCATGGATCTACTACACCAGCATCAGAGAGGGGAGTGTCATTTGTTCCATGGATCTACTACACCAGCATCAGAGAAGACAGTGTCATTTGTTCCATGGATCTACTACACCAGCATCAGAGAGGAGAGTGTCATTTGTTCCATGGATCTACTACACCAGCATCAGAGAGGAGAGTGTCATTTGTTCCATGGATCTACTACACCAGCATCAGAGAGTAGAGTGTCATTTGTTCCATGGATCTACTACAACAGCATCAGAGAGGAGAGTGTCATTTGTTCCATGGATCTACTACACCAGCATCAGAGAGGGGAGTGTCATTTGTTCCATGGATCTACTACACCAGCATCAGAGAGGGGAGTGTCATTTGGTTCCATGGATCTACTACACCAGCATCAGAGAGGAGAGTGTCATTTGTTCCATGGATCTACTACACCAGCATCAGAGAGGGGAGTGTCATTTGTTCCATGGATCCACTACACCAGCATCAGAGAGGAGAGATGTCATTTGTTCCATGGATCTACTACACCAGCATCAGAGAAGACAGTGTCATTTGTTCCATGGATCTACTACATCAGCATCGGAGAGTGGAGTGTTATTTGTTCCATGGATCTACTACACCAGCATCAGAGAGTGGAGTGTTATTTGTTCCATGGATCTACTACACCAGCATCAGAGAGAGGAGTGTCATTTGTTCCATGGATCTACTACACCAGCATCAGAGAGGGGAGTGTCATTTGTTCCATGGATCTACTACACCAGCATCAGAGAGGAGAGTGTCATTTGTTCCATGGATCTACTACACCAGCATCAGAGAGGGAGTTTCATTTGTTCCATGGATCTACTACACCAGCATCAGAGAGGGGAGTGTCATTTGTTCCATGGATCTACTACACCAGCATCGGAGAGTGGAGTGTCATTTGTTCCATGGATCTACTACACCAGCATCAGAGAGGGGAGTGTCATTTGTTCCATGGATCTACTACACCAGCATCAGAGAGGGGAGTGTCATTCGTTCCATGGATCTACTACACCAGCATCAGAGAGTGGAGTGTCATTTGTTCCATGGATCTACTACACCAGCATCAGAGAGGAGAGTGTCATTTGTTCCATGGATCTACTACACCAGCATCAGAGAGGAGAGTGTCATTTGTTCCATGGATCTACTACACCAGCATCAGAGAGGAGAGTGTCATTTGTTCCATGGATCTACTACACCAGCATCAGAGAGGAGAGTGTCATTTGTTCCATGGATCTACTACACCAGCATCAGAGAGGGGAGTGTCATTTGTTCCATGGATCTACTACACCAGCATCAGAGAGGAGAGTGTCATTTGTTCCATGGATCTACTACATCAGCATCGGAGAGTGGAGTGTTATTTGTTCCATGGATCTACTACATCAGCATCGGAGAGTGGTGTGTTATTTGTTCCATGGATCTACTACACCAGCATCGGAGAGGGGAGTGTCATTTGTTCCATGGATCTACTACACCAGCATCAGAGAGGAGAGTGTCATTTGTTTCATAGATCTACTACACCAGCATCAGAGAGGGAGTGTCATTTGTTCCATGGATCTACTACACCAGCATCAGAGAGGACAGTGTCATTTGTTCCATGGATCTACTACACCAGCATCAGAGAGGAGAGTGTCATTTGTTCCATGGATCTACTACACCAGCATCAGAGAGGGGAGTGTCATTTGTTCCATGGATCTACTACACCAGCATCAGAGAGGGGAGTGTCATTTGTTCCATGGATCTACTACACCAGCATCAGAGAGGAGAGTGTCATTTGTTCCATGGATCTACTACACCAGCATCAGAGAGGAGAGTGTCATTTGTTCCATGGATCTACTACACCAGCATCAGAGAGGACAGTGTCATTTGTTCCATGGATCTACTACACAGCATCAGAGAGTGAGAGTGTCATTTGTTCCATGGATCTACTACACCAGCATCAGAGAGGGAGTGTTATTTGTTCCATGGATCTACTACACCAGCATCAGAGAGGAGAGTTTCATTTGTTCCATGGATCTACTACACCAGCATCAGAGAAGACAGTGTCATTTGTTCCATGGATCTACTACATCAGCATCGGAGAGTGGAGTGTTATTTGTTCCATGGATCTACTACACCAGCATCAGAGAGTGGAGTGTCATTTGTTCATGGATCTACTACACCAGCATCAGAGAGGAGAGTGTCAATTGATCCATGGATCTACTACACCAGCATCAGAGAGGAGAGTGTCATTTGTTCCATGGATCTACTACACCAGCATCAGAGAGTGGAGTGTTATTTCTTCCATGGATCTACTACACAAGCATCAGAGAGTGGAGTGTCATTTGTTCCATGGATCTACTACACCAGCAACAGAGAGTGGAGTGTCATTTGTTCCATGGATCTACTACACCAGCATCAGAGAGGAGAGTGTCATTTGTTCCATGGATCTACTACACCAGCATCAGAGAGGAGAGTGTCATTTGTTCCATGGATCTACTACACCAGCATCAGAGAGGGGAGTGTCATTTGTTCCATGGATCTACTACACCAGCATCAGAGAGGAGAGTGTCATTTGTTCCATGGATCTACTACACCAGCATCAGAGAGGGAGTGTCATTTGTTCCATGGATCTACTACACCAGCATCAGAGAGGGAGAGTGTCATTTGTTCCATGGATCTACTACACCAGCATCAGAGAGGAGAGTGTCATTTGTTCCATGGATCTACTACACCAGCATCAGAGAGGAGAGTGTCATTTGTTCCATGGATCTACTACACCAGCATCAGAGAGGGGAGTGTCATTTGTTCCATGGATCTACTACACCAGCATCGGAGAGTGGAGTGTCATTTGTTCCATGGATCTACTACACCAGCATCAGAGAGGAGAGTGTCATTTGTTCCATGGATCTACTACACCAGCATCAGAGAGGAGAGTTTCATTTGTTCCATGGATCTACTACACCAGCATCAGAGAGGAGAGTGTCATTTGTTCCATGGATCTACTACACCAGCATCAGAGAGGAGAGTTTCATTTGTTCCATGGATCTACTACACCAGCATCAGAGAGATGGAGTGTTCATTTGTTCCATGGATCTACTACACCAGCATCAGAGAGGGAGAGTGTCATTTGTTCCATAGGATCTACTACACCAGCACCAGACAGGATAGTGTCATTTGTTCCATGGATCTACTACACCAGCATCAGAGAGGGAGAGTGTCATTTGTTCCATGGATCTACTACACCAGCATCAGAGAGGGGAGTTGTCATTGTTCCATGGATCTACTACACCAGCATCAGAGAGGGAGAGTGTCATTTGTTCCATGGATCTACTACACCAGCATCAGAGAGGGGAGTGTCATTGTTCCATGGATTACTACTACACCAGCATCAGAGAGGAGAGTGTCATTTGTTCCATGAGATCTACTACACCAGCATCAGAGAGGAGAGTGTCATTTGTTCCATGGATCTACTACACTCAGCATCAGAGAGGGGATGTGCATTTGTTCCATGGATCTACTACACCAGCATCAGAGAGGGAGAGTGTTATTTGTTCCATGGATCTACTACACCAGCATCAGAGAGGAGAGTGTCATTTGTTCCATGGATCTACTACACCAGCATCAGAGAGGGGAGTGTCATTTGTTCCATGGATCTACTACACCAGCATCAGAGAGGAGAGTGTCATTTGTTCCATGGATCTACTACACCAGCATCAGAGAGGAGAGTGTCATTTGTTCCATGGATCTACTACACCAGCATCAGAGAGGGGAGTGTCATTTGTTCCATGGATCTACTACACCAGCATCAGAGAGGGAGTGTCATTTGTTCCATGGATCTACTACACCAGCATCAGAGAGGAGAGTGTCATTTGTTCCATGGATCTACTACACCAGCATCAGAGAGGAGAGTGTCATTTGTTCCATGGATCTACTACACCAGCATCAGAGAGTGGAGTGTCATTTGTTCCATGGATCTACTACACCAGCATCAGAGAGGAGAGTGTCATTTGTTCCATGGATCTACTACACCAGCATCAGAGAGGAGAGTGTCATTTGTTCCATGGATCTACTACACCAGCATCAGAGAGGGAGTGTCATTTGTTCCATGGATCTACTACACCAGCATCAGAGAGGAGAGTGTCATTTGTTCCATGGATCTACTACACCAGCATCAGAGAGGGAGTGTCATTTGTTCCATGGATCTACTACACCAGCATCAGAGAGGAGAGTGTCATTTGTTCCATGGATCTACTACACCAGCATCAGAGAGTGGAGTGTCATTTGTTCCATGGATCTACTACACCAGCATCAGAGAGTGGAGTGTCATTTGTTCCATGGATCTACTACACCAGCATCAGAGAGGAGAGTGTCATTTGTTCCATGGATCTACTACACCAGCATCAGAGAGGAGAGTGTCATTTGTTCCATGGATCTACTACACCAGCATCAGAGAGGAGAGTGTCATTTGTTCCATGGATCTACTACACCAGCATCAGAGAGGGGAGTGTCATTTGTTCCATGGATCTACTACACCAGCATCAGAGAGGAGAGTGTCATTTGTTCCATGGATCTACTACACCAGCATCAGAGAGGGGAGTGTCATTTGTTCCATGGATCTACTACACCAGCATCAGAGAGGAGAGTGTCATTTGTTCCATGGATCTACTACACCAGCATCAGAGAGGAGAGTGTCATTTGTTCCATGGATCTACTACACCAGCATCAGAGAGGAGAGTGTCATTTGTTCCATGGATCTACTACACCAGCATCAGAGAGGAGAGTGTCATTTGTTCCATGGATCTACTACACCAGCATCAGAGAGGGAGTGTCATTTGTTCCATGGATCTACTACACCAGCATCAGAGAGGGAGTGTCATTTGTTCCATGGATCTACTACACCAGCATCAGAGAGGAGAGTGTCATTTGTTCCATGGATCTACTACACCAGCATCAGAGAGGAGAGTGTCATTTGTTCCATGGATCTACTACACCAGCATCAGAGAGGAGAGTGTCATTTGTTCCATGGATCTACTACACCAGCATCAGAGAGGGAGTGTCATTTGTTCCATGGATCTACTACACCAGCATTATAGAGGAGTGTCATTTGTTCCATGGATCTACTACACCAGCATCAGAGAGGAGAGTGTCATTTGTTCCATGGATCTACTACACCAGCATCAGAGAGGAGAGTCATTTGTTCCATGGATCTACTACACCAGCATCAGAGAGGGAGTGTCATTTGTTCCATGGATCTACTACACCAGCATCAGAGAGGGGAGTGTCATTTGTTCCATGGATCTACTACACCAGCATCAGAGAGAAGGGTCAGTTCCATGGATCTACTACACCAGCATCAGAGAGGAGAGTGTCATTTGTTCCATGGATCTACTACACCAGCATCAGAGAGGAGAGTGTCATTTGTTCCATGGATCTACTACACCAGCATCAGAGAGGAGAGTGTCATTTGTTCCATGGATCTACTACACCAGCATCAGAGAGGAGAGTGTCATTTGTTCCATGGATCTACTACACCAGCATCAGAGAGGGAGTGTCAGAGGTTGTGGATGACCACTACTACAGCATCAGAGAGGAGAGTGTCATTTGTTCCATGGATCTTCTACACCAGCATCAGAGAGGAGAGTGTCATTTGTTCCATGGATCTACTACACCAGCATCAGAGAGGAGAGTTTCATTTGTTCCATGGATCTACTACACCAGCATCAGAGAGGAGAGTGTCATTTGTTCCATGGATCTACTACACCAGCATCAGAGAGGAGAGTGTCATTTGTTCCATGGATCTACTACACCAGCATCAGAGAGGAGAGTGTCATTTGTTCCATGGATCTACTACACCAGCATCACAGAGGAGAGTGTCATTTGTTCTATGGATCTACTACACCAGCATCAGAGAGGAGAGTGTCATTTGTTCCATGGATCTACTACACCAGCATCAGAGAGGAGAGTGTCATTTGTTCCATGGATCTACTACACCAGCATCAGAGAGGAGAGTGTCATTTGTTCCATGGATCTACTACACCAGCATCAGAGAGGAGAGTGTCATTTGTTCCATGGATCTACTACACCAGCATCAGAGAGGAGAGTGTCATTTGTTCCATGGATCTACTACACCAGCATCAGAGAGGAGAGTGTCATTTGTTCCATGGATCTACTACACCAGCATCAGAGAGGGGAGTGTCATTTGTTCCATGGATCTACTACACCAGCATCAGAGAGGAGAGTGTCATTTGTTCCATGGATCTACTACACCAGCATCAGAGAGGAGAGTGTCATTTGTTCCATGGATCTACTACACCAGCATCAGAGAGGAGAGTGTCATTTGTTCCATGGATCTACTACACCAGCATTATAGAGGAGTGTCATTTGTTCCATGGATCTACTACACCAGCATCAGAGATGGGAGTGTCATTTGTTCCATGGATCTACTACACCAGCATCAGAGAGGAGAGTGTCATTTGTTCCATGGATCTACTACACCAGCATCAGAGAGGAGAGTGTCATTTGTTCCATGGATCTACTACACCAGCATCAGAGAGGAGAGTGTCATTTGTTCCATGGATCTACTACACCAGCATCAGAGAGGAGAGTGTCATTTGTTCCATGGATCTACTACACCAGCATCAGAGAGGGAGTGTCATTTGTTCCATGGATCTACTACACCAGCATCAGAGAGGAGAGTGTCATTTGTTCCATGGATCTACTACACCAGCATCAGAGAGGAGAGTGTCATTTGTTCCATGGATCTACTACACCAGCATCAGAGAGGAGAGTGTCATTTGTTCCATGGATCTACTACACCAGCATCAGAGAGGGAGTGTCATTTGTTCCATGGATCTACTACACCAGCATCAGAGAGGGAGTGTCATTTGTTCCATGGATCTACTACACCAGCATCAGAGAGGAGAGTGTCATTTGTTCCATGGATCTACTACACCAGCATCAGAGAGGAGAGTGTCATTTGTTCCATGGATCTACTACACCAGCATCAGAGAGGAGAGTGTCATTTGTTCCATGGATCTACTACACCAGCATCAGAGAGGAGAGTGTCATTTGTTCCATGGATCTACTACACCAGCATCAGAGAGGAGAGTGTCATTTGTTCCATGGATCTACTACACCAGCATCAGAGAGGAGAGTGTCATTTGTTCCATGGATCTACTACACCAGCATCAGAGAGGGAGTGTCATTTGTTCCATGGATCTACTACACCAGCATCAGAGAGGAGAGTGTCATTTGTTCCATGGATCTACTACACCAGCATCAGAGAGGAGAGTGTCATTTGTTCCATGGATCTACTACACCAGCATCAGAGAGGAGAGTGTCATTTGTTCCATGGATCTACTACACCAGCATCAGAGAGGAGAGTGTCATTTGTTCCATGGATCTACTACACCAGCATCAGAGAGGGAGTGTCATTTGTTCCATGGATCTACTACACCAGCATCAGAGAGGGAGTGTCATTTGTTCCATGGATCTACTACACCAGCATCAGAGAGGAGAGTGTCATTTGTTCCATGGATCTACTACACCAGCATCAGAGAGGAGAGTGTCATTTGTTCCATGGATCTACTACACCAGCATCAGAGAGGAGAGTGTCATTTGTTCCATGGATCTACTACACCAGCATCAGAGAGGAGAGTGTCATTTGTTCCATGGATCTACTACACCAGCATCAGAGAGGAGAGTGTCATTTGTTCCATGGATCTACTACACCAGCATCAGAGAGGAGAGTGTCATTTGTTCCATGGATCTACTACACCAGCATCAGAGAGGAGAGTGTCATTTGTTCCATGGACCTACTACACCAGCATTATAGAGGAGTGTCATTTGTTCCATGGATCTACTACACCAGCATCAGAGAGGAGAGTGTCATTTGTTCTATGGACCTACTACACCAGCATCAGAGAGGAGAGTGTCATTTGTTCCATGGATCTACTACACCAGCATCAGAGAAGGGAGTGTCATTTGTTCCATGGATCTACTACACCAGCATCAGAGAGGAGAGTGTCATTTGTTCCATGGATCTACTACACCAGCATCAGAGAGGGGAGTGTCATTTGTTCCATGGATCTACTACACCAGCATCAGAGAGGAGAGTGTCATTTGTTCCATGGATCTACTACACCAGCATCAGAGAGGGAGTGTCATTTGTTCCATGGATCTACTACACCAGCATCAGAGAGGAGAGTGTCATTTGTTCCATGGATCTACTACACCAGCATCAGAGAGGAGAGTGTCATTTGTTCCATGGATCTACTACACCAGCATCAGAGAGGAGAGTGTCATTTGTTCCATGGATCTACTACACCAGCATCAGAGAGGAGAGTGTCATTTGTTCCATGGATCTACTACACCAGCATCAGAGAGGGGAGTGTCATTTGTTCCATGGATCTACTACACCAGCATCAGAGAGGAGAGTGTCATTTGTTCCATGGATCTACTACACCAGCATCAGAGAGGAGAGTGTCATTTGTTCCATGGATCTACTACACCAGCATCAGAGAGGGAGTGTCATTTGTTCCATGGATCTACTACACCAGCATCAGAGAGAGGGAGTGTCATTTGTTCCATGGATCTACTACACCAGCATCAGAGAGGAGAGTGTCATTTGTTCCATGGATCTACTACACCAGCATCAGAGAGGAGAGTGTCATTTGTTCCATGGATCTACTACACCAGCATCAGAGAGGGAGTGTCATTTGTTCCATGGATCTACTACACCAGCATCAGAGAGGAGAGTGTCATTTGTTCCATGGATCTACTACACCAGCATCAGAGAGGAGAGTGTCATTTGTTCCATGGATCTACTACACCAGCATCAGAGAGGAGAGTGTCATTTGTTCCATGGATCTACTACACCAGCATCAGAGAGGAGAGTGTCATTTGTTCCATGGATCTACTACACCAGCATCAGAGAGGAGAGTGTCATTTGTTCCATGGATCTACTACACCAGCATCAGAGAGGAGAGTGTCATTTGTTCCATGGATCTACTACACCAGCATCAGAGAGGAGAGTGTCATTTGTTCCATGGATCTACTACACCAGCATCAGAGAGGAGAGTGTCATTTGTTCCATGGATCTACTACACCAGCATCAGAGAGGAGAGTGTCATTTGTTCCATGGATCTACTACACCAGCATCAGAGAGGAGAGTGTCATTTGTTCCATGGATCTACTACACCAGCATCAGAGAGGAGAGTGTCATTTGTTCCATGGATCTACTACACCAGCATCAGAGAGGAGAGTGTCATTTGTTCCATGGATCTACTACACCAGCATCAGAGAGGAGAGTGTCATTTGTTCCATGGATCTACTACACCAGCATCAGAGAGGAGAGTGTCATTTGTTCCATGGATCTACTACACCAGCATCAGAGAGGAGAGTGTCATTTGTTCCATGGATCTACTACACCAGCATCAGAGAGGAGAGTGTCATTTGTTCCATGGATCTACTACACCAGCATCAGAGAGGAGAGTGTCATTTGTTCCATGGATCTACTACACCAGCATCAGAGAGGAGAGTGTCATTTGTTCCATGGATCTACTACACCAGCATCAGAGAGGAGAGTGTCATTTGTTCCATGGATCTACTACACCAGCATCAGAGAGGAGAGTGTCATTTGTTCCATGGATCTACTACACCAGCATCAGAGAGGAGAGTGTCATTTGTTCCATGGATCTACTACACCAGCATCAGAGAGGAGAGTGTCATTTGTTCCATGGATCTACTACACCAGCATCAGAGAGGAGAGTGTCATTTGTTCCATGGATCTACTACACCAGCATCAGAGAGGAGAGTGTCATTTGTTCCATGGATCTACTACACCAGCATCAGAGAGGAGAGTGTCATTTGTTCCATGGATCTACTACACCAGCATCAGAGAGGAGAGTGTCATTTGTTCCATGGATCTACTACACCAGCATCAGAGAGGAGAGTGTCATTTGTTCCATGGATCTACTACACCAGCATCAGAGAGGAGAGTGTCATTTGTTCCATGGATCTACTACACCAGCATCAGAGAGGAGAGTGTCATTTGTTCCATGGATCTACTACACCAGCATCAGAGAGGAGAGTGTCATTTGTTCCATGGATCTACTACACCAGCATCAGAGAGGAGAGTGTCATTTGTTCCATGGATCTACTACACCAGCATCAGAGAGGAGAGTGTCATTTGTTCCATGGATCTACTACACCAGCATCAGAGAGGAGAGTGTCATTTGTTCCATGGATCTACTACACCAGCATCAGAGAGGAGAGTGTCATTTGTTCCATGGATCTACTACACCAGCATCAGAGAGGAGAGTGTCATTTGTTCCATGGATCTACTACACCAGCATCAGAGAGGAGAGTGTCATTTGTTCCATGGATCTACTACACCAGCATCAGAGAGGAGAGTGTCATTTGTTCCATGGATCTACTACACCAGCATCAGAGAGGAGAGTGTCATTTGTTCCATGGATCTACTACACCAGCATCAGAGAGGAGAGTGTCATTTGTTCCATGGATCTACTACACCAGCATCAGAGAGGAGAGTGTCATTTGTTCCATGGATCTACTACACCAGCATCAGAGAGGAGAGTGTCATTTGTTCCATGGATCTACTACACCAGCATCAGAGAGGAGAGTGTCATTTGTTCCATGGATCTACTACACCAGCATCAGAGAGGAGAGTGTCATTTGTTCCATGGATCTACTACACCAGCATCAGAGAGGAGAGTGTCATTTGTTCCATGGATCTACTACACCAGCATCAGAGAGGAGAGTGTCATTTGTTCCATGGATCTACTACACCAGCATCAGAGAGGAGAGTGTCATTTGTTCCATGGATCTACTACACCAGCATCAGAGAGGAGAGTGTCATTTGTTCCATGGATCTACTACACCAGCATCAGAGAGGAGAGTGTCATTTGTTCCATGGATCTACTACACCAGCATCAGAGAGGAGAGTGTCATTTGTTCCATGGATCTACTACACCAGCATCAGAGAGGAGAGTGTCATTTGTTCCATGGATCTACTACACCAGCATCAGAGAGGAGAGTGTCATTTGTTCCATGGATCTACTACACCAGCATCAGAGAGGAGAGTGTCATTTGTTCCATGGATCTACTACACCAGCATCAGAGAGGAGAGTGTCATTTGTTCCATGGATCTACTACACCAGCATCAGAGAGGAGAGTGTCATTTGTTCCATGGATCTACTACACCAGCATCAGAGAGGGGAGTGTCATTTGTTCCATGGATCTACTACACCAGCATCAGAGAGGAGAGTGTCATTTGTTCCATGGATCTACTACACCAGCATCAGAGAGGAGAGTGTCATTTGTTCCATGGATCTACTACACCAGCATCAGAGAGGAGAGTGTCATTTGTTCCATGGATCTACTACACCAGCATCAGAGAGGAGAGTGTCATTTGTTCCATGGATCTACTACACCAGCATCAGAGAGGAGAGTGTCATTTGTTCCATGGATCTACTACACCAGCATCAGAGAGGAGAGTGTCATTTGTTCCATGGATCTACTACACCAGCATCAGAGAGGAGAGTGTCATTTGTTCCATGGATCTACTACACCAGCATCAGAGAGGAGAGTGTCATTTGTTCCATGGATCTACTACACCAGCATCAGAGAGGAGAGTGTCATTTGTTCCATGGATCTACTACACCAGCATCAGAGAGGAGAGTGTCATTTGTTCCATGGATCTACTACACCAGCATCAGAGAGGAGAGTGTCATTTGTTCCATGGATCTACTACACCAGCATCAGAGAGGAGAGTGTCATTTGTTCCATGGATCTACTACACCAGCATCAGAGAGGAGAGTGTCATTTGTTCCATGGATCTACTACACCAGCATCAGAGAGGAGAGTGTCATTTGTTCCATGGATCTACTACACCAGCATCAGAGAGGGAGTGTCATTTGTTCCATGGATCTACTACACCAGCATCAGAGAGGAGAGTGTCATTTGTTCCATGGATCTACTACACCAGCATCAGAGAGGAGAGTGTCATTTGTTCCATGGATCTACTACACCAGCATCAGAGAGGAGAGTGTCATTTGTTCCATGGATCTACTACACCAGCATCAGAGAGGAGAGTGTCATTTGTTCCATGGATCTACTACACCAGCATCAGAGAGGAGAGTGTCATTTGTTCCATGGATCTACTACACCAGCATTATAGAGGAGTGTCATTTGTTCCATGGATCTACTACACCAGCATCAGAGAGGAGAGTGTCATTTGTTCCATGGATCTACTACACCAGCATCAGAGAGGAGAGTGTCATTTGTTCCATGGATCTACTACACCAGCATCAGAGAGGAGAGTGTCATTTGTTCCATGGATCTACTACACCAGCATCAGAGAGGAGAGTGTCATTTGTTCCATGGATCTACTACACCAGCATCAGAGAGGAGAGTGTCATTTGTTCCATGGATCTACTACACCAGCATCAGAGAGGAGAGTGTCATTTGTTCCATGGATCTACTACACCAGCATCAGAGAGGAGAGTGTCATTTGTTCCATGGATCTACTACACCAGCATCAGAGAGGAGAGTGTCATTTGTTCCATGGATCTACTACACCAGCATCAGAGAGGAGAGTGTCATTTGTTCCATGGATCTACTACACCAGCATCAGAGAGGAGAGTGTCATTTGTTCCATGGATCTACTACACCAGCATCAGAGAGGAGAGTGTCATTTGTTCCATGGATCTACTACACCAGCATCAGAGAGGAGAGTGTCATTTGTTCCATGGATCTACTACACCAGCATCAGAGAGGAGAGTGTCATTTGTTCCATGGATCTACTACACCAGCATCAGAGAGGAGAGTGTCATTTGTTCCATGGATCTACTACACCAGCATCAGAGAGGAGAGTGTCATTTGTTCCATGGATCTACTACACCAGCATCAGAGAGGAGAGTGTCATTTGTTCCATGGATCTACTACACCAGCATCAGAGAGGAGAGTGTCATTTGTTCCATGGATCTACTACACCAGCATCAGAGAGGAGAGTGTCATTTGTTCCATGGATCTACTACACCAGCATCAGAGAGGAGAGTGTCATTTGTTCCATGGATCTACTACACCAGCATCAGAGAGGAGAGTGTCATTTGTTCCATGGATCTACTACACCAGCATCAGAGAGGAGAGTGTCATTTGTTCCATGGATCTACTACACCAGCATCAGAGAGGAGAGTGTCATTTGTTCCATGGATCTACTACACCAGCATCAGAGAGGAGAGTGTCATTTGTTCCATGGATCTACTACACCAGCATCAGAGAGGGGAGTGTCATTTGTTCCATGGATCTACTACACCAGCATCAGAGAGGAGAGTGTCATTTGTTCCATGGATCTACTACACCAGCATCAGAGAGGAGAGTGTCATTTGTTCCATGGATCTACTACACCAGCATCAGAGAGGAGAGTGTCATTTGTTCCATGGATCTACTACACCAGCATCAGAGAGGAGAGTGTCATTTGTTCCATGGATCTACTACACCAGCATCAGAGAGGAGAGTGTCATTTGTTCCATGGATCTACTACACCAGCATCAGAGAGGAGAGTGTCATTTGTTCCATGGATCTACTACACCAGCATCAGAGAGGAGAGTGTCATTTGTTCCATGGATCTACTACACCAGCATCAGAGAGGAGAGTGTCATTTGTTCCATGGATCTACTACACCAGCATCAGAGAGGAGAGTGTCATTTGTTCCATGGATCTACTACACCAGCATCAGAGAGGAGAGTGTCATTTGTTCCATGGATCTACTACACCAGCATCAGAGAGGAGAGTGTCATTTGTTCCATGGATCTACTACACCAGCATCAGAGAGGAGAGTGTCATTTGTTCCATGGATCTACTACACCAGCATCAGAGAGGAGAGTGTCATTTGTTCCATGGATCTACTACACCAGCATCAGAGAGGAGAGTGTCATTTGTTCCATGGATCTACTACACCAGCATCAGAGAGGAGAGTGTCATTTGTTCCATGGATCTACTACACCAGCATCAGAGAGGAGAGTGTCATTTGTTCCATGGATCTACTACACCAGCATCAGAGAGGAGAGTGTCATTTGTTCCATGGATCTACTACACCAGCATCAGAGAGGAGAGTGTCATTTGTTCCATGGATCTACTACACCAGCATCAGAGAGGAGAGTGTCATTTGTTCCATGGATCTACTACACCAGCATCAGAGAGGAGAGTGTCATTTGTTCCATGGATCTACTACACCAGCATCAGAGAGGAGAGTGTCATTTGTTCCATGGATCTACTACACCAGCATCAGAGAGGAGAGTGTCATTTGTTCCATGGATCTACTACACCAGCATCAGAGAGGAGAGTGTCATTTGTTCCATGGATCTACTACACCAGCATCAGAGAGGAGAGTGTCATTTGTTCCATGGATCTACTACACCAGCATCAGAGAGGAGAGTGTCATTTGTTCCATGGATCTACTACACCAGCATCAGAGAGGAGAGTGTCATTTGTTCCATGGATCTACTACACCAGCATCAGAGAGGAGAGTGTCATTTGTTCCATGGATCTACTACACCAGCATCAGAGAGGAGAGTGTCATTTGTTCCATGGATCTACTACACCAGCATCAGAGAGGAGAGTGTCATTTGTTCCATGGATCTACTACACCAGCATCAGAGAGGAGAGTGTCATTTGTTCCATGGATCTACTACACCAGCATCAGAGAGGAGAGTGTCATTTGTTCCATGGATCTACTACACCAGCATCAGAGAGGAGAGTGTCATTTGTTCCATGGATCTACTACACCAGCATCAGAGAGGAGAGTGTCATTTGTTCCATGGATCTACTACACCAGCATCAGAGAGGAGAGTGTCATTTGTTCCATGGATCTACTACACCAGCATCAGAGAGGAGAGTGTCATTTGTTCCATGGATCTACTACACCAGCATCAGAGAGGAGAGTGTCATTTGTTCCATGGATCTACTACACCAGCATCAGAGAGGAGAGTGTCATTTGTTCCATGGATCTACTACACCAGCATCAGAGAGGAGAGTGTCATTTGTTCCATGGATCTACTACACCAGCATCAGAGAGGAGAGTGTCATTTGTTCCATGGATCTACTACACCAGCATCAGAGAGGAGAGTGTCATTTGTTCCATGGATCTACTACACCAGCATCAGAGAGGAGAGTGTCATTTGTTCCATGGATCTACTACACCAGCATCAGAGAGGAGAGTGTCATTTGTTCCATGGATCTACTACACCAGCATCAGAGAGGAGAGTGTCATTTGTTCCATGGATCTACTACACCAGCATCAGAGAGGAGAGTGTCATTTGTTCCATGGATCTACTACACCAGCATCAGAGAGGAGAGTGTCATTTGTTCCATGGATCTACTACACCAGCATCAGAGAGGAGAGTGTCATTTGTTCCATGGATCTACTACACCAGCATCAGAGAGGAGAGTGTCATTTGTTCCATGGATCTACTACACCAGCATCAGAGAGGAGAGTGTCATTTGTTCCATGGATCTACTACACCAGCATCAGAGAGGAGAGTGTCATTTGTTCCATGGATCTACTACACCAGCATCAGAGAGGAGAGTGTCATTTGTTCCATGGATCTACTACACCAGCATCAGAGAGGAGAGTGTCATTTGTTCCATGGATCTACTACACCAGCATCAGAGAGGAGAGTGTCATTTGTTCCATGGATCTACTACACCAGCATCAGAGAGGAGAGTGTCATTTGTTCCATGGATCTACTACACCAGCATCAGAGAGGAGAGTGTCATTTGTTCCATGGATCTACTACACCAGCATCAGAGAGGAGAGTGTCATTTGTTCCATGGATCTACTACACCAGCATCAGAGAGGAGAGTGTCATTTGTTCCATGGATCTACTACACCAGCATCAGAGAGGAGAGTGTCATTTGTTCCATGGATCTACTACACCAGCATCAGAGAGGAGAGTGTCATTTGTTCCATGGATCTACTACACCAGCATCAGAGAGGAGAGTGTCATTTGTTCCATGGATCTACTACACCAGCATCAGAGAGGAGAGTGTCATTTGTTCCATGGATCTACTACACCAGCATCAGAGAGGAGAGTGTCATTTGTTCCATGGATCTACTACACCAGCATCAGAGAGGAGAGTGTCATTTGTTCCATGGATCTACTACACCAGCATCAGAGAGGAGAGTGTCATTTGTTCCATGGATCTACTACACCAGCATCAGAGAGGAGAGTGTCATTTGTTCCATGGATCTACTACACCAGCATCAGAGAGGAGAGTGTCATTTGTTCCATGGATCTACTACACCAGCATCAGAGAGGAGAGTGTCATTTGTTCCATGGATCTACTACACCAGCATCAGAGAGGAGAGTGTCATTTGTTCCATGGATCTACTACACCAGCATCAGAGAGGAGAGTGTCATTTGTTCCATGGATCTACTACACCAGCATCAGAGAGGAGAGTGTCATTTGTTCCATGGATCTACTACACCAGCATCAGAGAGGAGAGTGTCATTTGTTCCATGGATCTACTACACCAGCATCAGAGAGGAGAGTGTCATTTGTTCCATGGATCTACTACACCAGCATCAGAGAGGAGAGTGTCATTTGTTCCATGGATCTACTACACCAGCATCAGAGAGGGAGTGTCATTTGTTCCATGGATCTACTACACCAGCATCAGAGAGGAGAGTGTCATTTGTTCCATGGATCTACTACACCAGCATCAGAGAGGAGAGTGTCATTTGTTCCATGGATCTACTACACCAGCATCAGAGAGGAGAGTGTCATTTGTTCCATGGATCTACTACACCAGCATCAGAGAGGAGAGTGTCATTTGTTCCATGGATCTACTACACCAGCATCAGAGAGGAGAGTGTCATTTGTTCCATGGATCTACTACACCAGCATCAGAGAGGAGAGTGTCATTTGTTCCATGGATCTACTACACCAGCATTATAGAGGAGTGTCATTTGTTCCATGGATCTACTACACCAGCATCAGAGAGGAGAGTGTCATTTGTTCCATGGATCTACTACACCAGCATCAGAGAGGAGAGTGTCATTTGTTCCATGGATCTACTACACCAGCATCAGAGAGGAGAGTGTCATTTGTTCCATGGATCTACTACACCAGCATCAGAGAGGAGAGTGTCATTTGTTCCATGGATCTACTACACCAGCATCAGAGAGGAGAGTGTCATTTGTTCCATGGATCTACTACACCAGCATCAGAGAGGAGAGTGTCATTTGTTCCATGGATCTACTACACCAGCATCAGAGAGGAGAGTGTCATTTGTTCCATGGATCTACTACACCAGCATCAGAGAGGAGAGTGTCATTTGTTCCATGGATCTACTACACCAGCATCAGAGAGGAGAGTGTCATTTGTTCCATGGATCTACTACACCAGCATCAGAGAGGAGAGTGTCATTTGTTCCATGGATCTACTACACCAGCATCAGAGAGGAGAGTGTCATTTGTTCCATGGATCTACTACACCAGCATCAGAGAGGAGAGTGTCATTTGTTCCATGGATCTACTACACCAGCATCAGAGAGGAGAGTGTCATTTGTTCCATGGATCTACTACACCAGCATCAGAGAGGAGAGTGTCATTTGTTCCATGGATCTACTACACCAGCATCAGAGAGGAGAGTGTCATTTGTTCCATGGATCTACTACACCAGCATCAGAGAGGAGAGTGTCATTTGTTCCATGGATCTACTACACCAGCATCAGAGAGGAGAGTGTCATTTGTTCCATGGATCTACTACACCAGCATCAGAGAGGAGAGTGTCATTTGTTCCATGGATCTACTACACCAGCATCAGAGAGGAGAGTGTCATTTGTTCCATGGATCTACTACACCAGCATCAGAGAGGAGAGTGTCATTTGTTCCATGGATCTACTACACCAGCATCAGAGAGGAGAGTGTCATTTGTTCCATGGATCTACTACACCAGCATCAGAGAGGAGAGTGTCATTTGTTCCATGGATCTACTACACCAGCATCAGAGAGGAGAGTGTCATTTGTTCCATGGATCTACTACACCAGCATCAGAGAGGAGAGTGTCATTTGTTCCATGGATCTACTACACCAGCATCAGAGAGGAGAGTGTCATTTGTTCCATGGATCTACTACACCAGCATCAGAGAGGAGAGTGTCATTTGTTCCATGGATCTACTACACCAGCATCAGAGAGGAGAGTGTCATTTGTTCCATGGATCTACTACACCAGCATCAGAGAGGAGAGTGTCATTTGTTCCATGGATCTACTACACCAGCATCAGAGAGGAGAGTGTCATTTGTTCCATGGATCTACTACACCAGCATCAGAGAGGAGAGTGTCATTTGTTCCATGGATCTACTACACCAGCATCAGAGAGGAGAGTGTCATTTGTTCCATGGATCTACTACACCAGCATCAGAGAGGAGAGTGTCATTTGTTCCATGGATCTACTACACCAGCATCAGAGAGGAGAGTGTCATTTGTTCCATGGATCTACTACACCAGCATCAGAGAGGAGAGTGTCATTTGTTCCATGGATCTACTACACCAGCATCAGAGAGGAGAGTGTCATTTGTTCCATGGATCTACTACACCAGCATCAGAGAGGAGAGTGTCATTTGTTCCATGGATCTACTACACCAGCATCAGAGAGGAGAGTGTCATTTGTTCCATGGATCTACTACACCAGCATCAGAGAGGAGAGTGTCATTTGTTCCATGGATCTACTACACCAGCATCAGAGAGGAGAGTGTCATTTGTTCCATGGATCTACTACACCAGCATCAGAGAGGAGAGTGTCATTTGTTCCATGGATCTACTACACCAGCATCAGAGAGGAGAGTGTCATTTGTTCCATGGATCTACTACACCAGCATCAGAGAGGAGAGTGTCATTTGTTCCATGGATCTACTACACCAGCATCAGAGAGGAGAGTGTCATTTGTTCCATGGATCTACTACACCAGCATCAGAGAGGAGAGTGTCATTTGTTCCATGGATCTACTACACCAGCATCAGAGAGGAGAGTGTCATTTGTTCCATGGATCTACTACACCAGCATCAGAGAGGAGAGTGTCATTTGTTCCATGGATCTACTACACCAGCATCAGAGAGGAGAGTGTCATTTGTTCCATGGATCTACTACACCAGCATCAGAGAGGAGAGTGTCATTTGTTCCATGGATCTACTACACCAGCATCAGAGAGGAGAGTGTCATTTGTTCCATGGATCTACTACACCAGCATCAGAGAGGAGAGTGTCATTTGTTCCATGGATCTACTACACCAGCATCAGAGAGGAGAGTGTCATTTGTTCCATGGATCTACTACACCAGCATCAGAGAGGAGAGTGTCATTTGTTCCATGGATCTACTACACCAGCATCAGAGAGGAGAGTGTCATTTGTTCCATGGATCTACTACACCAGCATCAGAGAGGAGAGTGTCATTTGTTCCATGGATCTACTACACCAGCATCAGAGAGGAGAGTGTCATTTGTTCCATGGATCTACTACACCAGCATCAGAGAGGAGAGTGTCATTTGTTCCATGGATCTACTACACCAGCATCAGAGAGGAGAGTGTCATTTGTTCCATGGATCTACTACACCAGCATCAGAGAGGAGAGTGTCATTTGTTCCATGGATCTACTACACCAGCATCAGAGAGGAGAGTGTCATTTGTTCCATGGATCTACTACACCAGCATCAGAGAGGAGAGTGTCATTTGTTCCATGGATCTACTACACCAGCATCAGAGAGGAGAGTGTCATTTGTTCCATGGATCTACTACACCAGCATCAGAGAGGAGAGTGTCATTTGTTCCATGGATCTACTACACCAGCATCAGAGAGGAGAGTGTCATTTGTTCCATGGATCTACTACACCAGCATCAGAGAGGAGAGTGTCATTTGTTCCATGGATCTACTACACCAGCATCAGAGAGGAGAGTGTCATTTGTTCCATGGATCTACTACACCAGCATCAGAGAGGAGAGTGTCATTTGTTCCATGGATCTACTACACCAGCATCAGAGAGGAGAGTGTCATTTGTTCCATGGATCTACTACACCAGCATCAGAGAGGAGAGTGTCATTTGTTCCATGGATCTACTACACCAGCATCAGAGAGGAGAGTGTCATTTGTTCCATGGATCTACTACACCAGCATCAGAGAGGAGAGTGTCATTTGTTCCATGGATCTACTACACCAGCATCAGAGAGGAGAGTGTCATTTGTTCCATGGATCTACTACACCAGCATCAGAGAGGAGAGTGTCATTTGTTCCATGGATCTACTACACCAGCATCAGAGAGGAGAGTGTCATTTGTTCCATGGATCTACTACACCAGCATCAGAGAGGAGAGTGTCATTTGTTCCATGGATCTACTACACCAGCATCAGAGAGGAGAGTGTCATTTGTTCCATGGATCTACTACACCAGCATCAGAGAGGAGAGTGTCATTTGTTCCATGGATCTACTACACCAGCATCAGAGAGGAGAGTGTCATTTGTTCCATGGATCTACTACACCAGCATCAGAGAGGAGAGTGTCATTTGTTCCATGGATCTACTACACCAGCATCAGAGAGGAGAGTGTCATTTGTTCCATGGATCTACTACACCAGCATCAGAGAGGAGAGTGTCATTTGTTCCATGGATCTACTACACCAGCATCAGAGAGGAGAGTGTCATTTGTTCCATGGATCTACTACACCAGCATCAGAGAGGAGAGTGTCATTTGTTCCATGGATCTACTACACCAGCATCAGAGAGGAGAGTGTCATTTGTTCCATGGATCTACTACACCAGCATCAGAGAGGAGAGTGTCATTTGTTCCATGGATCTACTACACCAGCATCAGAGAGGAGAGTGTCATTTGTTCCATGGATCTACTACACCAGCATCAGAGAGGAGAGTGTCATTTGTTCCATGGATCTACTACACCAGCATCAGAGAGGAGAGTGTCATTTGTTCCATGGATCTACTACACCAGCATCAGAGAGGAGAGTGTCATTTGTTCCATGGATCTACTACACCAGCATCAGAGAGGAGAGTGTCATTTGTTCCATGGATCTACTACACCAGCATCAGAGAGGAGAGTGTCATTTGTTCCATGGATCTACTACACCAGCATCAGAGAGGGAGTGTCATTTGTTCCATGGATCTACTACACCAGCATCAGAGAGGAGAGTGTCATTTGTTCCATGGATCTACTACACCAGCATCAGAGAGGAGAGTGTCATTTGTTCCATGGATCTACTACACCAGCATCAGAGAGGAGAGTGTCATTTGTTCCATGGATCTACTACACCAGCATCAGAGAGGAGAGTGTCATTTGTTCCATGGATCTACTACACCAGCATCAGAGAGGAGAGTGTCATTTGTTCCATGGATCTACTACACCAGCATCAGAGAGGAGAGTGTCATTTGTTCCATGGATCTACTACACCAGCATCAGAGAGGAGAGTGTCATTTGTTCCATGGATCTACTACACCAGCATCAGAGAGGAGAGTGTCATTTGTTCCATGGATCTACTACACCAGCATCAGAGAGGAGAGTGTCATTTGTTCCATGGATCTACTACACCAGCATCAGAGAGGAGAGTGTCATTTGTTCCATGGATCTACTACACCAGCATCAGAGAAGGGAGTGTCATTTGTTCCATGGATCTACTACACCAGCATCAGAGAGGAGAGTGTCATTTGTTCCATGGATCTACTACACCAGCATCAGAGAGGAGAGTGTCATTTGTTCCATGGATCTACTACACCAGCATCAGAGAGGAGAGTGTCATTTGTTCCATGGATCTACTACACCAGCATCAGAGAGGAGAGTGTCATTTGTTCCATGGATCTACTACACCAGCATCAGAGAGGAGAGTGTCATTTGTTCCATGGATCTACTACACCAGCACCAGACAGGATAGTGTCATTTGTTCCATGGATCTACTACACCAGCATCAGAGAGGAGAGTGTCATTTGTTCCATGGATCTACTACACCAGCATCAGAGAGGAGAGTGTCATTTGTTCCATGGATCTACTACACCAGCATCAGAGAGGAGAGCGTCATTTGTTCTATGGATCTACTACACCAGCATCAGAGAGGAGAGAGTCATTTGTTCTATGGATCTACTACACCAGCATCAGAGAGGAGAGTGTCAATTGTTCTATGGATCTACTACACCAGCATCAGAGAGGAGAGTGTCATTTGTTCTATGGATCTACTACACCAGCATCAGAGAGGAGAGTGTTAATTGTTCTATGGATCTACTACACCAGCATCAGAGAGGAGAGTGTCATTTGTTCTATGGATCTACTACACCAGCATCAGAGAGGAGAGCGTCATTTGTTCTATGGATCTACTACACCAGCATCAGAGAGGAGAGCGTCATTTGTTCTATGGATCTACTACACCAGCATCAGAGAGGAGAGTGTCATTTGTTCTATGGATCTACTACACCAGCATCAGAGAGGAGAGTTTCATTTGTTCTATGGATCTACTACACCAGCATCAGAGAGGAGAGTGTCATTTGTTCCATGGATCTACTACACCAGCATCAGAGAGGAGAGTGTCAATTGTTCCATGGATCTACTACACCAGCATCAGAGAGGAGAGTGTCATTTGTTCCATGGATCTACTACACCAGCATCAGAGAGGAGAGTGTCATTTGTTCCATGTATCTACTACACCAGCATCAGAGAGGAGAGTTTTATTTGTTCCATGGATCTACTACACCAGCTTCAGAGAGGAGAGTTTCATTTGTTCCATGGATCTACTACACCAGAATTAGAGAGAAGAGGGTCAATTGTTCTATGGATCTACTACACCAGAATTAGAGAGAAGAGGGTCAATTGTTTCATGGATCTAATACACCAGCATAAGAGAGAAGAGTGTCATTTGTTCCATGGATTTACTACACCAGCATCAGAGAGGAGAGTTTCATTTGTTCCATGGATCTACTACACCAGAATTAGTGAGAAGAGAGCCAATTGTTCCATGGATCTACTACACCGGAATTAGAGAGTAGAGTGTCAATTGTTCCATGGATCTACTACACCAGTATCAAAGAGTAGAGTGTCATTTGTTATATGGCTGTACTACACCATCATCAGAGAGAAGAATGTTATGTGTTCTATGGATCTACTACATCAGGATCTGAGAGGGGAATGCCATCTGTTTAATTAATCTTCTACACCAGAATCATAGAGAGGATTGTCATTTGCTGCATGGATCTAGTACACCAGAATCAAAGTGTTGAATGTCTTTTGTTCCATGGATCTCTACACATGAATCAGAGAGGGGAGTGTCATTTGTTTTATGGATCTACGACACAAGATTCAGAGAGGAGAATGTCATTTGTTCCATGGATCTACTACACCATAATTAGATAGGAGAGTGTCATTTGTTCCATGGATCGACAACACCAGCATCAGAGAAATGATCGGTATTGCTTAGTGCTAGCGTCACGCTCTGTAGCTGTACGGATTCAAACGTCTTATAAATAATTGTCACGAAATGGCAAGAGGTCCTCTCCTAATTCATTATATTCTGGTAAGGGAAACCCCCGAGCTAAAAAAAAGCCAGGAGAACCCCGTTCAGAAACCTCTCTTCGGGTACCTTCTCGGTCCTTCTAGAAGTTAGTTCTCGGGGTTACTTTTGCACTCAGGTCTAACTACAGGGTAAGATTTCGTCAGTCGCACTTTTCTTGGGGGTAAAACCCAGGGAAGTTGACTTGCACGGAAAAAGGCGGTGTTCACCTGACTCGAGACTGCTCACGGGAGTCGGAAGTTAGCCCTGTAGCTCAGTGAAGGGCAGTTCACTACTAAAAGTTGTGGTACCAACATCGTGTTGCAGCCTCCTGTCTTGATGAATCTCAAAGGATTTTGACCATGTAAACATGGCTAATGTGAGCTGTGTTTCAGATTGATAAGATAAGGGAAGTCCATATTATTTCCTCGAAGCGATTGACCGACGAATAACTTTCTTGAGGCGAGGGCGGACGGTTCACCTGTCGAGATAAGGTCGCGATTGGCACAGTAATGAGAAGCTATCGATTTCGTGTAGTGGGCCTGTAGGATAAGCTTTACGGGGTTTCGAGGGGGCTTTAAACGGTCGCTATTGATCACTGATAACCCCACGGCCTCTACCGACTGTTTATTATAATCCCTCTTTATTCTCCTCTAATTTGAGTATATGCATGGCATATCCACCTGACATAAATGGTCAGTGGACTCTTCCGTGGCGAAGGGCACACAAACACTTATTCTGTCTGTAAATACTGTGTAAATAATCATAGACTGATTATATCAGTCTATCTCGGGGAAATACGAGGAGATTGTGGACACCGGGAGGAAGACCTCAGACATCGGGTGAGCCAACAACAACGACCAGACGCATAGACAGGGGCGAGATCATCTACTATGATGATCTCGCAGCGCTGGCTACCTGACGGTTAGCTTATTGATACCTTTCCTATTCAGATGCTATACCCACTGCCTCCCACTACACCTGTTGTCTCCGGGACTATTTGGTTACATTACACGTTTGAATTTAGCATGATGGTCTTAGAGTTGAGTTGTGTTGGGGAGAGACCCTAGAGGAGTAAGTCGACTGGTAGGAAGAGAATGTAATTGCACAGTGCAGGGGCCTGAGGGTCTGAGCCGAGTGCATCCACCTGGTCTAGACCAGAATCTATCCTGAAATATAATTGTACCTACATATATCAGCCGACCCCACGAATATCGGTACAATAATGAATGTAGGCCTCCCAGATTTGGTGAATTAAGTTATTCTCTGAGGGCAGCCCAATTGCCGATTTCATCATCCTTAAGTGGCGCTTGTTAATATCTCAGCATGTTGATTGGCCATATAGATTGGTTAACTACTCAACTGCGACGGACACAACACAACTATTGATAATCCAACTCCAACGACGGTTTTTCAAAGCTTTATTAGTATAAACACGTAACACAATACATGTATTCAATTTCAATAGTCCGACGAAAGTAATTAACACTTTTACATCAACATTCTCCTAAACTAGTGGCCGTACAGTTTGTGGAAATCACTACTTGAAACGAGAACCAGGTCCGCACTTGACCGTGGCTCAATACCTATACATCTGACATGGATCCAATAAACTATACATCTGACATGGATAGTATAAACTATAATCTGACGTGGATAAAATAAACTATAATCTGACGTGGATAATATAAACTATACATCTGACATGGATACAATATCTATACATCTGACATGGATACAATATATAAACATCTCACATGTGCCATGGATATTGTGGCGAAACGCCAATGGCTCATGTCCTCAGGCCTTCATTTAGTTTGGGTAAACAAGGGGAAACAGCTTTCGGGAGCTCTCAGTTCTCTTGTTCGCTCAATCACCATGAAAGATAGTTCTTTGGGTTACTTTCATAACACGATCTTTTCATGGAGCGATTAGATATATGTCTTTCCTTTCGGGTAGACCCGATGGAGCGCCTTGCGCCAAATGCGCACTGGTGCGACTTCTTGGGCAATTCATGTCCGTGTCTAAACTTATCGTTACCCACTGCCTAATGTCAAGATGTCAAGTTGAAGATTGGGACATTTTAAAGGCAGAATACTGATGGTGTATGAAAGGTAAATTTAGGTTGTAATTAGTCCTGCACTTATAAATCTCTATTGTCTTAACTACTGAAATGAATTGGCGAAACGGCAGTCTTGCCATATTGGGAGGGGGTGACCGCTAGCCAATCTGGCTAAGCGTCTTGATCTTGGCTTAGCAAGGGAACAATTCTGAACAATAAATATTTCCCAAATGATATTGCTTGTTCTTGGCAGCCGATAGACGAGTGCTATCTTTCCTTCTACGGCCTGAACTGGGCATACTGTCATCGTTCTGTAGAATATAATAATTAGATAGCTACGGTGTGCCGGAAGGAGGGAAGGGCTCCTTGGGGATGGTGCCACCAATCTATGATCTATCTTCTTGAGCCGGAATAGGCTATCCACAGTGCTATCTCTTTCGTCTTTTAGTCGATAGGATGATGTCGGGAAGATAATGGACTTCTCTATCTCACTGAGAGAACCTGAACTCATCTGAATCTATGGGTTATTTGAGGCACTGCCGGTACATTGCGGCGATTGCTCAGAAGAGAGCAGCGGCCAGATGGGGTAGTATCTTCTTTCCTATTCTTGCTAGGAATGGGGAACAACTCTTCTTTGATTACTCACACCACACTACAAGAGCTTTGTCGTGAGAAAGGCATGGTTTGCAAGGGAGAGAGAAGCCGGGAAATGAATGTGCCCAATAATAATAAAGGCAGGGTATGAGTGTGGAGAGTGAGTCTTGTATGCAAAAGGGTGAATAGGGTAGCCGACAGGACGTCTACAAGTTGGAGGTCTACTCAAGCCAGGACGTAGCCAATCCAGGGGCTACCTGACATGTCAGACCCATTCAAGCAAGCCACTTATCTACTTGTCTTGGTAAGCCAAAATGTTTAACTAATGTATTAACTGAGGCCCAATTGGACCTCAGGATTGTGTTGCATGAGTCAGCTTGTTCCCTCACTAAAATTTTGTCATCTACAGGGTCCTTCTTTAAAACCGTGTAGTGTGTTGAAAGACTCGACAGGGCTTCTGTACCTAAAGTTATAAGCACCTGATGAAGCCAGGGCAAGTCAGTGGACATACCAGGTATAATGTTTCTAATGTTAAGGGAGAGGCATTACACAAATTAAATGAGGGACAAGACCACAACTCAAGTCTTCTCATCGACTTAAGGTCGAGTGTTTGCTGATGATTCTGTTTGGACCTACGCCAATTCCCATCCTTGTCCGGGACAGCGAAAGACTCTGACTCATTCCCTATACCCAATCTGGTCTCAGGACTTTAGTTCCTAACCTAAATTGTGCCAAGTGAGCCCATGGCATTTTCCCAGACCAGATGAGTGACTAAATCGTGTTGACCTTGGAAACCTGGAAGCTGTTGTTCGAACAACCGACGCTGGATAGAGAGACTGGAAACTTTGCCCGGTGAGGCAGTTGTGAACTCACAGGACAATCTAGAGATCTGTGGTCTATGATGTTCAGAGTTTTCTTGCTTCATATCTGGACTAGAGTTATCTCATCAGTTTTGTTTTTCTAGACTTTAATAGGTTTATCTGTCTTGGTGTTCTTCTGTGTTGTCTTTATTACGGTAATAAATTCTAAACATAGTGACTGAGTCTATCGTCATGTTACGTTTGTGTCAGCCAGAAATACACTGCAGGAAATAGACCCTGAGGTCGAAAGAGAGAGTGACAGTAAGTCCGGGAAACGGAGGAGGGTCGGCAGCAAAGACCTATCCCCAGCTAGGGCAAAAGAATAAGTTTGAAATATTGTGACGGGACTAGTTGGGACCCTCCCCATAGCGTGTTACAATTTCTGGGGGCACGTCCCGGGATATTTAAAATCCTGGTGGAGTTCTGGCTGATATAGTGATAGGGGACAGATATCCTTGTCTACTATCAATAGGTTCTGCCTACCGTGCCTGGCTATTGTCTGTACTCTGCCTGACACAGACTGACCGACATGTGACGTGTTGTGGTCGTAAAAAATATCAAATTGTTTACTTGAGAGATAAATTTTGATATAGAATTGTATACACTTACCCGCTGAGTTTAAGATGGCATCAGCTAAATTTAATGTTGCAGAAGTACAGGCTACAGGGCGAGAGATGGGCTACGATGGGGCAGAGTTACAAAAATATGTTCAGGAAGTTGAAAGAGACTTCAGACAGGCACAGCGCGAAGCTAAGAAATTTGAGGCCGAGCGTGAAGCTAAGAAAATCGAAGCTGAGCGCGAAGCTAAGAAAATCGAAGCTGCCACCGGGTATGGAGAATGACTTTGAAGCCCTGGATAAAGCATTATTGAAAAGTTCCAGATCACAGCTCACACTTATCGACAGCAGTTCAGAAAGTCGAAGAGAGAACCAGGGGAGATGTTCGCAGCCTACAGTGTTAGACTGAAGTCTTACCTTTTGAAGTGGATGTCATTAGCTGGATTTGCCTATCGAATATGAAAGTTTAGAAGAATTAGTGGTCGTGGACCAAATGAAGAGGATGATGCCGAATCCATTGCAAACCTTCTTGCTAGAAAATGGGGCAGAGAGGTTAGACTTGGTAAATACATTAGCGGAAAGGTATGTGCTAGCTCATGGGGATAATGGGGAACTGTCACAACCCAATCCCCGATCACCAGACACTTGGTCTGGAAAGAAGAAGAACCCTAAAACAACCCACACCAAAAAGGAGGATCCTTTCGATAAAGTTCTAATTAAGAAACCCTCTGGTAAGAGTCCACCTGGATCTCCTAAAAGAAAGTGGAGTTAAAAGTGTTGCGCCTATTGCAAATCTCCCACGCACAATACGGCTGATTGCCGGCGTAAACAGAAAGACTCTCACTATGCTGCCTGTCTTGTAGAAACCGGGGAAGGGTCTCACAGGGAGGTAGAAGGGAGGGGTCTTGAGAACAAAGATTCAGAAAAACCACCAGTAGTAGAGACGATACTTGTGAACGGACAACCAGTTGAGTGTCTCTATGACACAGGTCTGCAGTTTGAGGCTGTAATTTCATCACACTTAGTGAGCCCAGAGCAGCTAACCGGTGAATCTATTGAGATTCAAACGGCGACAAAGAGTGCGGTAGCGATGTCTCTTCCAATTGCGAAGGTGGACATCAAATCAAAATATGTTACCGGCACTATACAGGCAGCCGTTCTGCTCGATCCTATCTTCCCAATGATCTTGGGTTGTCGCTACGTCTTTCTAGGGATCCCAACCGAACCCATGTACGTAGGGGCGATGCAAACCAGATCTCAATCGGGGGATGAGCAGACGCCGGCCTTGATCGTGAATCCCTTGCCTGGGGAGTTACGAGCTGCTCAAAGCCAGGATGCTACTTTGCAACCTTGCTTCAACCAGTTGCCAAAAAGTTCTGACCCACCAAGACGGGATCAGTATTATATGTAGAATCGGTTACTGTACCAGAGAGCCGGAGTGGAGGAACGCCAGCATGGACAGCTGGTAGTTCCTAAGGCTTATCGGGAACAGCTTCTTCATATGGGACACACCATTTCTTTCAGTGGACATATAGGTGTCGGGACAACTCTCCAGCGCATTTCCTGCCATTACTACTGTCCAGGGATGACTGGAGACGTGCGTAGGTACGTCAAGTCGTGCCCAGAGTGCCAGCGTGTGGCACCAAAACACTGGACGGCTTCGGTAGTCTTGGGTGACATGCCCATTATGAACTCTCCTTTGGAGAGAGTTGCCATCGATCTTGTTGGTCCTCTTCCTCGGACTAGGAAGAGGAATAAGTACATTCTCACGATGGTGGATTGCTGTTCCATGAGGGGTGAGGCGATACCTTTGGCCACAATCGACTCTAAGCGAGTGGCTGATGCACTGATGGAGACCTTTACTCGGTTGGGGTTTCCCAACCAGATTTTAACAGACAATGGGTCTCAGTTCTGTGGTAAGCTGATGGAAGAAGTCTTTCGTATCTTCCAGACCAACCACATTCACACAAGCCCGTACCACCCTCAGTCTAATGGGCAAGTAGAGAGGTTTAATGGTACCTTGATGACCATGCTTCTGAAGCTGGCTCAAGAGAAACCAGACAGATGGGATGAGTATATCTCAGCCGCCTTGTTCGCCTATCGGGAGGTTCCCCATGGGTCAACCGGGTTGCCACCAGCCACTCTACTATTCGGGAGGCCTATCAAGGGTCTCTTAGAAGCCCTATTGAGATGTTGGACAGAGGAAGAAACTTCCGAAGAAGTTGTATCCTCATATAAATACGTCGAAGAGTTAAAGAAGAAGCTCCAGACGGGTTGGGCTTTGGCAGCTCAGAATCTGAGAGCAGCCAGAAAGAGACACGCGGCCTACTACAATAGAAGGACGAAAGATAGGTCTCTAAAAGTGGGGGATCGGGTTCTGTTGTTACTTCCAGTTGGTTCCAATAAACTCGAGATTGGTTGGCAGGGGCCTTTCCCGGTGGAAAGGGTTGTGTCCCAAACCAACTATGCCATCCGGATCAGGGGGAAATCCAAAATCTTCCACATTAACCTCCTCAAAAAGTATGAAGAACGATCTGATGGTACTTCTCTAACACTCATGACTATGGCGGTCGCGATGGAAACTGAATCGGGCGAAGACGCGGATAGGGAGTATCCTTTACACTCTGGGGAAACCTATAGGGATGTACATATAAATCCTGATCTGTCGGCTGAAGAAACAGACCGGGTCATCCGTTTGTTGGAGTCCCATCAGCAGATTCTTACCGATCGGCCAGGGCGAACAGGGTTAGTCGAGTTTGATATGACTCTGACTACCCAAGACCCCGTTCGCCAAAAAATATATCCAGTGCCCTTTTCGAAAGAGAAGGCCCTGGAAGCTGAAATCCAGAAGCTTCTGGACGATGACATCATCACTCCTTCGACTTCTCCTTATAATGCCGGGGTTGTCTTGTTGAGGAAGCCCAGTATGGAGCACCGCCTATGTATTGATTACAGGCATTTAAACAGATGTACGACATTCCAAGTTGAACCGTTACCGAACACAAATCAACTGTTTGCCAGACTAAATAAGGTAAAGTACTTTTCGAAAATTATCTAAGCAGGGGATATTATCAGATCCCTGTGAAGCCCGAGGTTCGCCCCTTGCTCGCCTTCAGTACTCCGAGCGGGCATTACGAATTCAAGGTGATGCCATTTGGGCTGAGCAATGCGCCCAGTGTGTTCACTCGCATGATGAGAATGTTATTAGAGCCTTTAAAGGATCCCTCCGTGGTCTCGTTTGTGGATGATATTCTCATCGCGTCTGACAATCTGAGGGATCACCTGAAGTCCTTGGGACAGATCTTCACAAGGTTAAAAGAGGAAGGGTTAACCGCCCGTCCAGCCAAATGCATGATTGGCTATCAATCCTTGGAGTTTCTGGGACATACTATTACCCCAGGGGGACTGGTACCGGAAGAAAAGAATATTGAGAAGGTCAGACTCGCACCCAGTCCTAAATCCAAAAAGGATGTTTGGTCTTTCTTGTCTCTGTGTGGGTTTTACCAGAAATTTATTCCGAAGTTCAACGAAATTGCGGCGCCGTTAACCGAGACCCTGAAGAAAGGATCGCCAGATCCTATAGTCTGGACCCCGAGCTGTGAAGAAGCTTATGGGAAGCTGAAACAGGCTTTGGTGGATAGGCCAGTCCTGCAACTCCCAAATTTGGAGAAAACGTTTGTTCTAAGAATCGACGCGAGTAACATAGGGATTGGGGCAACTTTGTTGCAGGAAGGGCGAGATGATGCTTCGGTGCTATGTCCGGTGGCGTATGCAAGTAGAAAACTGTTACCCGCCGAACGGAATTACTCCACAGTCGAACGGGAATGTCTGGCTCTAGTGTGGGCGGTACAGAAATTTCAACCTTATCTGTATGGAGTACCGTTCAAGGTACAATCCGACCATCAACCTCTGACGTTTTTGGCAACTTCTAAGAAACTGAACGCGAGGTTAATGAGATGGTCATTGCTCCTACAACCGTATCAGTTCACGGTCGAATACATCCCTGGAAGGGAGAATGTGGGAGCGGATTTCCTATCACGGCATCCTATGGTTGAATGTGAGGGTGGGGCCATTCGAACAGAACCTCTGGCAGTAGAAAGTTCGTAGGGTTCGACTTTCTTAAGATGGGGCCTATGTGGCGAAACGCCAATGGCTCATGTCCTCAGGCCTTCTTTTATTTTGGGTAAACAAGGGGAAACAGCTTTCGGGAGCTCTCAGTTCTCTTGTTCGCTCAATCACCATGAAAGATAGTTCTTTGGATTACTTTCATAACACGATCTTTTCATGGAGCGATTAGATATATGTCTTTCCTTTTGGGTAGACCCGATGGAGCGCCTTGCGCCAAATGCGCACTGGTGCGACTTCTTGGGCAATTCATATCCGTGTCTAAACTTATCGTTACCCACTGCCTAATGTCAAGATGTCAAGTTGAAGATTGGGACATTTTAAAGGCAGAATACTGATGGTGTATGAAAGGTAAATTTAGGTTGTAATTAGTCCTGCAATTATAAATCTCTATTGTCTTAACTACTGAGATGAATTGGCGAAACGGCAGTCTTGCCATATTGGGAGGGGGTGACCGTTAGCCAATCTGGCTAAGCGTCTTGATCGTGGCTTTGCAAGGAAACAATTCTGAACAATAAATATTTCCCAAATGATATTGCTTGTTCTTGGCAGCCGATAGACGAGTGCTATCTTTCCTTCTACGGCCTGAACTGGGCATACTGTCATCGTTCTGTAGAATATAATAATTAGATAGCTACGGTGTGCCGGAAGGAGGGAAGGGCTCCTTGGGGATGGGGTCCACCAATCTATGATCTATCTTCTTTAGCCGGAAGAGGCTATCCACAGTGCTATCTCTTTCGTCTTTTAGTCGATAGGATGATGTCGGGAAGATAATGGACTTCTCTATCTCACTGAGAGAACCTGAACTCATCTGAATCTATGGGTTATTTGAGGCACTGCCGGTACATTGCGGCGATTGCTCAGAAGAGAGCAGCGGCCAGATGGGGTAGTATCTTCTTTCCTATTCTTGCTAGGAATGGGGAACAACTCTTCTTTGATTACTCACATCACACTACAAGAGCTTTGTCGTGAGAAAGGCATGGTTTGCAAGGGAGAGAGAAGCCGGGAAATGAATGTGCCCAATAATAATAAAGGCAGGGTATGAGTGTGGAGAGTGAGTCTTGTATGCAAAAGGGTGCATAGGGTAGCCGACAGGACGTCTACAAGTTGGAGGTCTACTCAAGCCAGGACGTAGCCAATCCAGGGGCTACCTGACATGTCAGACCCATTCAAGCAAGCCAATTATCTAAGCCAAAAGCCAAAATGTATAACTAATGTATTAACTGAGGCCCAATTGGACCTCAGGATTGTGGTGCATGAGTCAGCTTGGTCCCTCACTAAAATTTTGTCATCTACAGGGTCCTTCTTTTAAACCGTCAAGTGTGTTGAAAGACTCGACAGGGCTTCTGTACCTAAAGTTATAAGCACCTGATGAAGCCAGGGCAAGTCAGTGGACATACCAGGTATAATGTTTCTAATGTTAAGGGAGAGGCATTACACAAATTAAATGAGGGACAAGACCACAACTCAAGTCTTCTCATCGACTTAAGGTCGAGTGTTTGCTGATGATTCTGTTTGGACCTACGCCAATTCCCATCCTTGTCCGGGACAGCGAAAGACTCTGACTCATTCCCTATACCCAATCTGGTCTCAGGACTTTAGTTCCCAACCTAAATTGTGCCAAGTGATCCCATGGCATTTTCCCAGACCAGATGAGTGACTAAATCGTGTTGACCTCGGAAACCTGGAAGCTGTTGTTCGAACAACCGACGCTGGATAGAGAGACTGGAAACTTTGCCCGGTGAGGCAGTTGTGAACTCACAGGACAATCTAGAGATCTGTGGTCTATGATGTTCAGAGTTTTCTTGCTTCATATCTGGACTAGAGTTATCTCATCAGTTTTGTTTTTCTAGACTTTAATAGGTATATCTGTCTTGGTGTTCTTCTGTGTTGTCTTTATTACAGTATTAAATTCTAATTATAGTGACTGAGTCGATCGTCATGTTACGTTTGTGTCAGCCAGAAATACACTGCAGGAAATAACCCTGAGGTCGAAAGATAGAGTGACACTAAGTCCGGGGAACGGATGAGGGTTGGCAGCAAAGACCTATCCCCAGCCAGAGCAAAAGAATAAGTTTGAAATATTGTGACGGGACATTATGGGACCCTCCCCATAGCTTGTTACAAATATAATATCTATACATCTGGTATGCATATAATATCTATACATCTGATTTACATTGGCACCTTGCCGTCTTGACAGACGATAGTTTTTGCTTCAAAAAGTCATAATAACTTTTACCCATGACGGAGTGAATGTGACTGATAAGGCCAATTGGCGCTGTAAATGTTCGTTCACAGTGGGTGCAGGTGAATACAATATCTATACATCTGACATGGATACGATATCTATACATATGACATGGATACAATATCTATACATGTGACACGGATGAAAGAGTACAATGGCTCTATGTGCATAGTTTAACGTAAATAATGGGGAAATTGTAAATTGTACCCAATAAGTAGCTGTTCTGGGTTGATAATTGCTAATGAAGAAAGAATTCCACCTCCGTGAGTGTTATACTCCATTCTCACTCATGGATATCAACACTCGATTCCCCACTCCAGTAGATCTATATTCGATTCTACAATACTAAATTGCTTCAGGAGATCCCAGTTCAGTTCATCACTCCAGCACTTCTACACTCGATTTCCAATCCAGCCAATCCGTGCTCCACTATCCACTCCAACATTTTCATGTTCCAATCTCCACTCCAACATTTCCATGTTCCACTCTCCCCTCCAACAGTTCTAGGTTCCACTCTCTTCTACAACAGTTCTACATTATATTCGTATCGTATCAATCAGTCAATCAGCCAATAAGTCAATAAATCAACGAAGGATCATTTAATCTACAGGGTCTGCTACAGGGTCTGCAAACTCAGGACAGTTGCGTGTGGTTGTGATATCATTGTTGCTGCCATCCACAACAAATTCAGATGGACTGGCCAGATTATCACCAGATTCCTCATACAGTAAGGTCACACAATCATCATATGACTGAAAAGCACAGTCGTATCCAAACATGTCCTCAGACTCGATCTTCCCCTGTGATCTTTTTAGTACCGCCCTCTGGGTCACTGCAGTGGAAACTCCAGGAGTGGCTTGTCCGCCGTCTGTTATGGAATAGAGAAGACATTCGTTAGCCAGGCATGATTATAGAGATGCTTTAGGGCAGTGTTTCCCAACGGCTCACGCTTCATAGGGGTGGAGGGGGGGGGGGGGGGGAATTTGATTTTTAAGGGGGGGGGGATTCGAAAATGGACTCGTCCAGAGTGTGTAAGTTAACGGTATGGCGACTCTCAGTCGCTACTCGAGCTGGGTAAACGTCCAGTATAAGTAACTTCTGTCCGCCATGATAGTAGCCGTGATTTCATTGTTAGACGTTAGAGTTGAACTACTTTATACTGGTCCGGCACCAGTGTTGCTATCTCCCTTTGATAAAAAAGCACCAAAATCGACCCCAAAAAGCACTAAAAAGCACCAACTTTTGGAAAGCACAAAAAAAAAATAAGCACCAACTGTTTTTATTACAAATGTAACAAGGTAGCACGTTATAATTTATTATTATCCCTTCATATTACAATGAAGTTTATTCCAGATCCGCCAAATCCCAGTCAGAACTACTCTCGAGCCAAAAAAGCACTCAATTGCAATACTAATTTTTGGGAAATCACTAAAACAAGCACTGGAGGTATTCATTCAAAATGTTATAAAGTAGCACATTATAATTTATTATTATCACTGAATATTAGAATGAAGTTTATTCCAGATCTGCCAAATCCCAGTCAGACAACTCCTCTTCAGTTTCTGTAGTTATTTCCTGCTGTATTTGCTCTTGCAATGATGACGATGATAATTGAAAGAAACGTGTATATGATTACTGTGATCCAGTTTGTCGCAGAATATCCTTAGGTAGTTTATAATCATGTCAGCATTTGCCATATCTCTTCACTCCTTATCTAATAGTCAAAACAGCTGTCACACTCTTGATGCTCAGTCTGTTCCGCAATTTTGATTTTATAACTCCCATCTGACTGAAAATACGCTCCACGTCCGCATTAGAATGAGGTAAAATGAGCACAGTTGAAGCTAAATCTGTAAGATCTTGGAAAGGATTTTCACCGGTGGTATCTCTGTATGCGGCTATTTCTGCCCACAGTCCAAGTGTGTCAGAGGTCTGTGTCCACTGCATATGATGAAGTTTTCTCCACTGGAAATCGATGCGGGTGAGAGTAGCTGCATCTTCTACAAACATTTTAGCAAGATCCAATATACGGGGCTTCATTGGCTGTAGACATTCACTTCCACTAAGACATGACATGGACTGCAACATTCGAACGTTATCCGGCAAACGTAAACGCAGCTGTGTCAATAACTCTATTAAAAACTGGATGCACCTTCCACGAATTTCTTTCTCATCAGGAAACTGGTAGCCTGCTATTTCTTTCTCAACCTCATAACCTAGATTGGGATTAGGATCTAAATAATCTTGAATATTTATTTATTTTATTTTTCTGTTATTTTTCCCCAGGAATAGCAATCTTTGAACTGATAGAATCTGTAAGTTGGACAAGATCGCTGAGTTGTTTTGTTGGATCCTGTATATCTGCTTCGAATTTCTTATTCACACTTTGATCGTCTCCGAGAATATGCTTGAGAAATATGAAATACACATAGTTTTTCATGTCGCTAAACATAGAATGTAGAAGGTCTGCTGTATAACAGCGCTCGATGAGTCTTGCTATATCAAAATGAGTTCTGAGCTCGACCCACTGCTGCAATATTCTGACAATGGCAGATTGAATGGACATGCGTCGTGTCTGGCTTAATTGAACAACCTTCAGCGGATGTTGTCCATCATTTAATAAAGCAAAAAGCTCCCTATACTTTGCTTGACGAAGACTTGAGTGAACTTGAGTGAGAAACCAGTTATATGTTTCTCTAATTATGAACTCCTGGGCAGACAAGCAGCTGCAGCCTGTGACACTTCCAGCTGAAGGGAATGACATACACACCTAAGTAGTACCAGCTGAGGAACTACGGATTTTAATTTTGTATATACTCCATTGTTTACACCTTTCATGACAGACGGATTGTCAGTGCCTAGTGCAACTAGTCTTTGCAACTCAAGTCCATTCTTGTTTAAACAATCTTATAACGCATTACATATTGCCTGCGCTTTGCAGTCACTCACTTCAACTAAATCGTATTAAAGGGAGTTAAATTACTTGAATATTGCACGTTAATGTACTAAGACTGTTGTACTCCCTCGCTTCAGTTCAAATTCGGCTTTTTAGTGTACTCAAAATGATTTTTTAAAGTAAGTTGTACCCACCCAAAAAAGCACTAAAAACACCCCAAAAAATTGTGAAGCACCAAATTAGCGCGGCGGCGCTAAAGGCAAAATTTTGGCACTAAATGACTTGAAAAAGCACTAAAATTAGTGCGAAAAGCGTCAAAATGCCAACACTGGCCGGCACTAAGCATTCCGCGCTATTTGTTCTGAATGGCGCGAAATGCTTGGTGCCGGGATCTCAGTTTCTGTAGTGTTTCGCAGCAACCCTCAGCATTCAACGTTGGTGTTAATTTGAAATAAGCGTCCATTAAATTATTGTAGAAGTTTCGTTGTTTTAAAACGTGTATACATTGTAGAAATATAAGTGATATATAAATGGTATGTAAATTCAATTGGTAATTTTTATTAATTTCATTTTCAGAAGAATAATTTTCCAGAAAAAATTGTCAAATGAAAATGTATGTTTTTTTGCGGTGGGGTAAATGTGCCATACATATTTACATTTGCATTTTTAGTCTACGTTGACTCCAGTTCATATGATTCTTGTTTGTTTTTTTTGTTAAGTTTTTAATTGATCTTATATTTATTTATTTCAGCCCATAGCGAAATAAGTGGTGGAAGCAAGAAACAAACTTGTCAGTATTCGGAGGAATATTTAAAATTTGATTTCATACCCGCTGTCCACGATGAACAGTCACATTTTTGTCTTTTGTGCCAACAATGTTTGACCAACGAATCAATGAAATTTGGTCGTCTTGAGGCACATTTGAAGGCGATACATGATGCTCATATTAATTCATATTTGAATTACTTTCAAACTTTAAACAAAAATGTAGAATAAAGAGTAACATTAAAGTCTCTATTTACTGCTCATGATTATTTTTTCCGCGTTTCCATCCTGTTTCAGGATACTGAGGTCAACATCAGCATCTTTCAGCTGTATGTTAATTCCTAGGCTAGATTACGCTCATCGGCACGCCATGACTTTCTGAGCGACCGGCTCCATACTCTCATAAGTAACTGGCGCGACTCGAACTACTTCTAATTCTCGTGCGCTGACGTCAACCACGAGAGTATTCGGGGTTACAGAGACAGCTGCTAATTCCTCGACCAGGGTGACCGGCACTGCTCATAATGCAACTATCAATCGTACTCTTGAGGCTAGTTATAAAATTTCTTTACTCATCTCTAAATCTGGGAAAAAGTCATACTATGGGGGAGAATTTAATCAAACCATTAATATCAGAATTTGTTAAAACGGTTCTTAAAATAGATGACGAAGACGTTAAAGCTATGCCACTAAGTAACAATACTGTTAGCAGAAAAAAAATAGACGAAATGAGTGATGATATTGAAATACAACTTGTCGAAAAGCTGAAAACAAGAAAATTATCAGTGCAAATGAATGAATCAACTTTGAGAGGCAGTGAGACCGTACTTATAACTTACATAAGATATATTGATAAAGGTGATTTTGCAGAAGAAATGTTATTCTGTAAATCATTAGAAAGCACCACTACCTCCAAAGATATATATATATATATATATATATATGTGTGTGTGTGTGTGTGTGTGTGTGTGTGTGTGTGTGTGTGTGTGTGTGTGTGTGTGTGTGTGTGTGCGAAGCTAAAAAATTGCTTAGATGTCAAAAATATACCAATGCAAAATATAAAATCTTGTGCTTCAGATGGTGCTCCTAATATAATGTAGAAGGAAAATAGTTGCTTAAAACTATGATGAAAGATGAGAATCCAGAAATGCTTCTTGCGCACTGTGTTATTCACAGAAAACACCTGGCATCTAAAAACATTTTGCCTGTTCTAAATAAAGTACTAAATTTAGTTATAAAGTTTATCAATGCTATTGAAGCTAGTGCTAAATGTGAACGTCTCTTCAAGTTATTTTGTAAAGAACAAAATGAAGACCATGTGAGACTTATACTTCACACTGAAGTAAGACGGCTCTCGAAAGGGAACTGCTTGAAAAGATTTATGGAACTATTTGATACTCTTAGTGATTTTTTAGGTCACAAACCTGAAATTAAAAATATGTTAACGGTCGATGGTAAGGCATGTGTGAGTTATTTAGACGATATCTTTGACAAACTAAATGTATTAAATAAACAACTTCAAGGAACAAATAAAACTCTTGTCGATGCGAAAGCGAAGATATTTGGTTTCATTACCTTTATTAAATTATGTCAGACATATAGTTACAACAACAATTGTGAAAGTCTCATTGGCTCCACATATGTGAAGTGACTGATACCGTTATGTATGTTACTGTCGATCATCTGAAAATGTTATCGGCTGATTTAAAAGGAAGATCTTCTGATTTGAAACAAATTGATTTCCCAACTTGGATGATGGAGCCAACGTTAGTAGATTTGTCTAATATTTCAAATATGTAGTATCAAGAAAACTCACAGAAATGCAAAATGAGTCAATTAAAACGTTATTTAAAATAAAAGGAGCGATTGCGTGGCTCTGTGAGGAAACCGTAATCAAATATCCAAATGCAACCAAATGTGCAAGAGAACTATTGTTACCGTTTCCATCTTCATATGTAACTGAATGCGGATTGAGTGCAATAAATGATTTGCTGCTAAAAACAAAACAAAAACAAAACAAAAAAAGAAATCGGCTGAATATAACAAAACGGGGAGACTTGAGACTGAGGTTAACTAAATTGGAACCTGACATAGAATCTCTTTGCAGCAAGCATCAAGGGCAAGGATCTTACTAAATTTAAATAATAAATAATTACTAATAATTAACATAATTTAGAAAAATCTTTGATTAAAATTATTTTGTACTGGAATTTCAGTTCTCCATTATTTGTGTTGAAAATTTACTTACTGTGTTTGTTCAATAGTTTCCCAGTGATTTCTTCCTAAAACCTATCATTCAAGTTTCTTTAGTGAACATTTCAATTTTTGAATATTAAAAATTATGTATATGTTCGGGAAAAGGGGGGGGGGGCATAAGAATTTTAGAAAGGCTTAGGTGGGGCATAGCGCAAAACAGGTTTGGAAACACTGCTCTAGACATTAAAGATAACTACGTGCCTTAACTAAGAGTCCGACCAGCGGGTAAATATGTCCACAACATAGCTACTGTACTGGCTATCCTAATGTAGCCACGCATCCTGTGTAAATGGTTATGGTAGTCTACATATATACTAGGCTATGAAATATGAAGTGGACTGTATAGTTCCCACATTTCTTTAAAAAACGATTTCAAAAACAAATTCATTCCGACTCGACGCTCTATCGAGAAGAAAAGATCACAAACTGACAGAGCAGAGAATGGCTCGCACTTAAACTGCCTCTAAACAAACATGAGATGTATGCAGCCAGGAAGAAGAAGACAGAGGCGTGGAAGACTGGTGGGACTCCTGATCATGTAGCGACACACAGAAGTCCCACTCCTACACCAGCTGAAGCTGTTCCTGACAAACAACCGACGCCAGAGACCACAAATGAAGTCAGCAGCAGCGGTACAGTTCAATACAACCACACCAAGGAGAATCCAAACAGCTCACCAAGGTCCCCCGCACAGGACTACAGCACAACTGAGGACTTCGTCGACAAAATCCTGCTGGAGCAAGCAAGCGTTCGGGAGGCCAAACTATCGGCGCAACCAAAGATACTCAGTCTGTTGGACAACGAGCTGAGAAGACACGGCATGGCCCATGTTCGCAAGACATCGGATAGTGTAGTGGTCTTCATTAACAAGACCGCAAAGACTACCGCACTATTGCATAAACTGGCACAGCCAGAGAAAGCCGACATCAAACTACACCACGGAATCTCAGTGGAAACTCCCCAGAGACGTGGATCAGCTCAGCGTTCCTGTCTCGACCATGCCATGTGGCCAAGCCATCCAGGTATTTACGTCTCGGTTTTTCCCTTGGTCTGTTCACTTCGAACTTACCAGATGTCACTAAGTTCTTCAATCCATTTCTTCTCATAACATGTCCAAACAATTTTGACTTCTACGTCTAATTTCTCTAATCAATTTACGATTTTCATTTGTCTCCTGTTGTACTTGGTCATTGGTTTTTCTGTCTGTCCATGGTATTCTTTGCATTTTCCTCAGAAACCAAATTTCTGCATCCATCAGATGTTTTTCAGCTTGACTGCTCATTGTCCAAGTTTTACATCCATACATACATACATATATGTATGTATGTGTATGTGTATATACAAACACCAACATCTGTATCCGCATGAGTGGACATCTCAGAAACTGCTACATTTAGTCAGCCTTCACTTTTCCCTCACTACAGTCTAAGAGTACACACGTCACTGGTGACCATTGACCTGCCAGTTCATCGCGCTATACAATTCAAAAACACAACATAAAACAGCACAGCGGGAGTGAGTGTGTGTGTGTGTGTGCATGCTTGAGTGGGTGCGTGCGTGTGCGTATAGTGTGCGTTTGCGTGTGTGTGTGTGGGTTGTTTGTCCATCAAGAATGATGATGACCATTCATTTCATCCAGTGGGGTTGAAAGTATTGAGTCGTGAGTTCTAAGATGGCTGGTAAGGCCTATTTTGGGTCGAAATGTTCTTTTACAATGTGGACAAAGAATGCTTGACGTTCCAGGAGCAGGATCTCCTGCAGTGGATTTTCTGTCCAGCCTTTTCTTCGCAGCTCTTGCAGTCCAGGTCGCTTCACAAGTGACTGCATCCTTATGTAATGATGTACGCCACGAATTACGGTCTTTAGCAGCAGTCTCCCGGGTGTCAGAATGAATTCCAACAGGTTTAAGTAAGAATTTCAGTGTCTTTAAAGCCTCCTTGGGAGCGTTTACCACAACGCAGCTCACTGTAAAAAAAAAAAAATTGTTTAGGGAGCCTGTGATCTGGCATACGAGTTAGGTGGGTGTGTACACACCTGACAGAGTTCCATGGACCTTGCTGGGATCATTACTTGACAAAGGAATGTTGTCCTTGGACATGGCGGGCGAGTCGCCACGTGTTTCAGACTTGGTTGTCTGGCGTCGTCTGTGAACACAGATTCATTATTAATCTTAAAAGAGATAACATCATATTATATGTTGGTTGTGTTTGTGTCTGCTGTATTATGTGGATGTAAATGACTATGTTGAATTCACTTCATTATCCTGCTGTGATGAATTTAGTCGTATAACTGAATGTCATTGTCTGCCAAGTCTGTGTCAAGATAGTTATGCTCCGTTCCTGTGCCAGTGCTTGCTTGCTTGTGTTCGTTGGCTTGAGCTCCAACGCGAAGTCCTGTATGTCGGATGAAGGCATCCTGTTGTCCAACATCAGTGTGATGTCATATAGGACCTGAGGTTTGCGTGAGTATCCGTTGTCCCATGTCTGGCTTATTGGCACGCAGACTGGTGGTTCCTCGCCGTACAGGAAGACACTCTCCGACTTCGGAGGAATCGGCGATCCTACTGACTTTAGCCAGGGCCTCGAAGAGACCTGTTGCCCACGACGCTCGACGAGGACGCGTCAATAGGTCTTGGCCAGTCTATAACCCGGCTCTGGTGCCTTGGTAACACCTCTGCGTCCCCCTGTGCCAGTGAATATCACATGAAATGCTCCTCAGTGCCCTGTGTGAAAAGTGGAATAGACAGGAGTTTCGATAAACCAACAGCCGTGCATAATGCTGCCGTCAGAATGCCACCACAAAAGTCCTCCACGGAAAATACAGTTCATCGTCGATGGAAGCGGCAGTCACTAGAAAACCAGTAGCCACACATTACTGCAGTAAATGTCGAGAGGATCGACTTCATTGCCCCGGGATTTATCCCATATGGCTCGGTCCAAATTTGCTTTAATGTGGCGAAGTGGTCAAGCCGTTTGACGTTTGACTCGTGAGCCGAAGGTTGTGGGTTCGATTCCGGGCCGCGCGGTTTACGAGTTAAATGTTTCGGAGACTCCCATGGGTCGTCGCTAAAAGCTACGGAGTTCGTGCTTTGTGCGACGCTTTCCGTACTGCGGAAAGAGACCGAGCCATATGGGATAAAAACCCGGTGCAATGAAGTCGACCCTGTCGACTTTTAAGCGACTTTTTATTCATACGATTTATTTTAATTGCACGCATTGATGTGCAACTCATAGGGGTAGTTAGAACGAACGAACGAACAGACTTTATTTTCAAAGGGTAACA